>BQMF02000517.1:0-275683 GCA_027922465.2 Turritopsis dohrnii
ACTGAATTAAAACTTATATTGAATTGTGAATCTGGATTGCACTTCCGTATGAACCAATCGGCATGATTGCACTTATCTCTTTTAAAAATGTTGTTTCTTCATTGTTGATCAATTGAAGAAGACATTGGTAAATTATCAAAGTGTGTTGAGGTAAGAAACTTTTAGCTAAGCCTTGGCATTTTCAAAGGAACATCTTCTAAGAACAAAAGATATTCCAAAGATATTCTAATCACCAAAGTAAGTGGTTGAAATTCACTTAAGAACGTAAAAATATTCTCGTTCCCTCAAACCAAGATACCAAAGTTTTGACAGGATTGCTACCCAATTCACAATAATGTTTCCTTTTACGTATTAGCTGCGGAAAAAAAGATCGTCGAAAGAAAACGGATTGCCCAAAATGGTTGTGTTTTCATCAATAATTCTGGTTCAAGTATTAACTCTGTTAAACCTCAACGATATTGCATTTGCACAAGAAGCACAAGAACAGACCAATCGCCCTGCGAGATTTTCCAAAACAGGAAGCAGTTTTGAAGCTTCGAAAGAGTTCTTGTCCAGAACATATAAATCTAGATTAGCTCAGGCCGATCAACAGATTGGTCAACCAGATGATATCATCAGCTTTAGCAATTATGGTAAGAACAATTTTCTTTACATGTTGCACTTTTGCAATGGACAGAAAGCTCCAGCAATGCTGTAGTAGTTGATTCTGTTTTGACACATGTTTGAATCCCAGGGCTGTCAAATCTTGATACTCCTATACCATTTCCATATCCAGTCCCTTAGGAGCCTTTAGTAAGTGAGTAAGTATAACAAGAAACCCCGGGCTTTTGAATCATTGGACATGTTATTGCAGTATCGTTGCATGGACTGCACTATAACGCGTGAATTTGTTGCAAAATCACTGTGGAGGAGTACAACTTGCATGCGGTGGAAGGAAGAGCCAATTATTATTTCGTCGCCACCCTGCGTTGTGTCACCTCCGGAGCGAATCCACTAGTCTTATTAATTCCTTCATTCATTCATTCGAAAAGTCTATTTTATTTTAGCTTATGTCGGAATCCAAAGGAACCGATGATAGTGGCGCTGTGTTTTTGTGATCTTCGATCCAATGTAACATCAAGCAATATTAGAGGGCTTTTGTTCATGTTTATGTCAACACCAATCAAAAAGACACTTGCTGGTGATGAATTCAGATTCAGTGTTTATCAACTTCTACAGTCTGGCAAGAAAGAGTTGCTGACGACTCATATGTTTGATGCTTCCAGATCAACATGGCATGCATTGGAAATCCGGAAAGCAGTGAAGGCTTGGAACAAAGAACCATTGCCCAACTATGGACTTTTCTTGAATGCAAAACATCAAGTGGTGTGAAAACATTGTCAGAATGTGGAATTGTCGGCTTTGAAAGGTAAGAAAACATATCGACCACTTTTTAGTTGCGTACATCGATCCGAGCAATGCTAGTGATCTTATGAAACAGTTGGCACCAAGCAATGCTAAAGATGATGATTTCCCCTGACACTACGAAGAAAATCTTCAAAAAGTTCGTGGTTGAATAAGCGTAAAGTGACTACAAGACTTTGTCGAAAGCGTGACATGGAGGTAGATTTTGGAGTTTTGAAATGGAATCATATACTTCAACCAAGAAAGAAGCAAATTGGTTATTGTGCGGGCAATTGTGATCATCCCCTCAGCACCGTGGTTGTTGAGTACCAGCCATGGCAGCATCCAAGCGGTACTCAACGGCATCAACTCGAAAAATATCCGAAGCCATGTTGTTCTGCTGGTGCTTTTGAAAGTGCATTTTTCTTGATGTACGATAAAATAACAATCTCGTCATAACGGATATAAATGATCTTGTGGTAACAAAATGTGCATGCTATTGACCGTTTCATGTAAACGCTACATGTAATTTAATAAGAAGAATATGCCAATATATCGCACGATTGTTTCTTTTTTTACCCTTCATTTTTATAGTATTACTTTACATGTGGCTGGCCAAATTCCGTTGCTATTGGACTCTGCTTATTGCAGTGGGGCAGCGGCTATAGGTTGGAGACTGTAGTCCGAAGTAATTTGAACAGTCTCATGCGTGGACACGAGACCCAATGAAGGGTCATGTGCTCTTCACATATGACCAAGTCCCTGCATCAACCGGTATCATCTACCCAATCTCCTCTCGACAGTATGCATGGCTGTTGGGTCAACTCGCGGCATCAGGCGCCATCCATTCCGTTCTCGCGCATGACGAATCACCTGGGAATTTGAAACCACCTAACTCTTGAGTAAAATTCTGAGACGTGATAGGCAACTACACTACATTTTATTAACTTTACGATCTTCTTGCTAACTTTTACGCGTGATCAGGAGTTATAACTCTGCACAAGTGAAACTGGTAATTACAAACAATCCAAGGCATAAGATTTTCCAGTTAGATTTGATCGGGCTGGGATCTGATCAGATCCGACGAAGAACGAATTCCCATTAAACATAGGACCCAGTTTTCTATTCCTTTGCGATCACATTGCAAATATATAGTCAACGTTTATCGACTGAAAACATTCATCTGTTCATGATGCAGTATAGGCTACGCATAGTCGACGTAAAAACTTTGGACCATTCACACTTCGTGGTTTAATACTTAAAAAAAATGATTTCGAAAGTGAGCATTTGGTGAGCTGATCTTTCGAACTGACTTAATAGTATTTTCGGAGCATTATTGTATTGGTCTAACAATTTCGAGATTTTCGTTCTTGACGATTGGCTGTACGCACAAACCGTACTATAATGCTGTTGCAAGTAACAATGACAGAATCCAGCCGCACGAATGATGTTCTCGGGTGTAGATTCAAATTTACGAAAATAGGAATGTGAATTTGATGCTTTATCTCCTCGAACACTGCTCCATATGCTTTAATGACCCACATGCTCCATATATTTTTGGTCCATGACCAAAGTATCTTATGTTCTGCTGTGAGCACGACGTTGATTGCTTTATAAATTTGATATACCACAAGTGCAGCTCTCGCTCTCTGATCTTTCTTTCTGAAGTGCTTTAAAATCCCACAATTTCACAGAACCCAGGGAGAGAGAATAGAAACATTGCAACTGCAGTTATCCTCATAATACTTGTACTCACCTTTATTTGCATTGATCAAACTGAAAACGGGAGCGAATGTTTCATGTCATCCTATCAAACATTGCGTTTGTTTATCGTGTCACCTTTATAGAGGTCTATATTTTTACCATTATCGCATCACTAATCGTGCTATACGAGCCTCTTTTTATTTATCCCTTTTATAAGTGAAAACAGAGCATTTCTCACGCAAAAATACAATGTCCATCTGTTTTTACTGTTTCTTTAATTTTAATCAATCAGAGTTCTCAATGACCCAAAATGGCCTTGCGTCAGACAAAAGTTGCAAGCCAAATCTTTTGAAAAAAACCCTATCAACCTCCATAACTTGCATGTTAGTGTCCAGGCCCCTTTTAGTAAGCCTACTTCTAAAATTAACTTTTGCTGACTTTCGATTCCAGTTAAAGTAAACAAAAAAACCCATGTTCTCTCAAAGAAGCTCAGTAACGCTAAAAATTCTAATTTTTTCCTGATGAAAAATCTATGTACACTAACTGTACAATAAGGGGCATACTAAATAAAATATTACTGCAGCGAAACGCTGAAAATTCATGGTCCAACACGACTTGGTTAGTCATCGTTCGATTCAGCCTCTTTCATTGGTAAAACGAAAGCCGAACGAAAGCGTGCATGGATTAACCTTGACGTCACAGCGAGCCTTCACTCTCTTGCAACATTAATTTTTCGTTATATCTTACAAGGTCCATTAAAAATCTTGACAGTATCTTCCCAAAGTTGGCCTAAAGACGAAAACAATCTAACATCAAATACATAGCGATATATGTGCAAGTGAGAATATGAAGTATATATTCTTCCACTAACAATAAAAGTTATTTACTCGCCAAATTTTTGCCAAAATTTTACGCTTTTGCTCCTACCTGTTTTACCCGTTCTGTCACTTCATTTCTTAGGTCTCATTAAGTGTCAGCATGTTCGAAAGCATGTTAAATACCAAGATTTCATCTGCATTATTACGATCGGCAATTCTCTGTGTGCGAGGTTCAAGAAACGCTCGGAAGGCATTCAACAGAGATGAAATTAACGAAATAGAACTCCCAAACACAATTTTAAAAATATAATTACAATAGGAAATAATGAAAGTATATTATGTACTATATCTGACTTTATCTTACGAGAAACAAATTCCAATACCGAAAGCGAGATCATACAGGTTTTGATTCAAGAAAATCAGATTTTAAGCGTTAACGCAATAAAAACCATGGGATAAGTTCGTTTTCTGGCCAATGCACGTCATAAAACCGATTAAAAAAACCGACAAAAGAAACTAACAAGTAACAAGGTGTTGAAAACGATAATCTTAATTTTCAGATCCTTTTAGAAAGTGCTTCTTCGAAAACTTTAAAAATAATAAACCTCTTTTCTCTTCCTACTCGTCAGGATAAAACGAAACAAAGCAACTGTAAACAAATAGACTCGCTTACCTGTTTCTTCAAAATAACATCCAGCTTTTCTCTTATGTCGTTATCTTCGTACAAGGGCAGAGACGTCTGAAAATAAAGTCGTTAACACCACTCGTCAACACAACAACTCAGCTTAATTTAAAACAAGGCAGCTCCAATAGAAAAAAACAAGTCCACAGCCTCTTTCTCAAAGCCCCTTGTCTAACATAGAAAAAGTCAATATAAAACAGTTAATGTTTTCAAGCTTATAGATCCTTAGTGAGTATAACTTCAAAAACTGCAATGTATTAGGGAGATTCGTAAACTCGACGAGCCTGTTACACGAAAAAAATCAATTACTTGTGAGAATTTTTTTAAAACTGTTCTACTAAAACGGTACTTCAGAGATTTAAAGCCTTTTGTTGTATCAAAAGAAACATCATTACTTTGCACGCTTATTTCAAGTGTTGATGTGAAGTTTCTAATGACTTTGTAGGGAAAAATTCACGAACAACTCTACTAAGTTGTATACAATTCCCTACAAATCTATAGAAAAATAGTTTCATGTAAACGAAACATCATTTTTCCGAATCCCGCTAATGTAATTGAATTTGTTAAAAAAAAATTAGAACCATTTTTATTTGTAGATGATTTTACAGACCAATCCATCTGAGCCAACATCACCTCCTAGGCCTATTTTTGAGTATTTTACAGATCCGTGTATTTATATTGCAGACCGGGCCACAATCTGAGCCAAAAGCATATCCTATATATAACTGCAAGTCATTTTGCATAGAATATAATACAGACCAGAGTGATTATTTTACAGACTTTGCCATCCGAGTCATCAACGTCATCTTCTAAAAACTCCTGTAAGTCATTAATGGACATGTTTAAGATCGAGCAAGCTATACCATGTGCTTTGCTGCATAATAACTCCTTGTGGCGAGCTTTCCGTAACTTCCTCATTTTATGGGCGTGTTCTTCCGCCACCTTCGCTTGTCTGTCGTGGATTTCAGATAACAGAAGTTCGGTGAAGTTCTAGACGCAAATGTCACGAAAAAGAAGTTACCAAGGCGTATGTTCCGAATTTACTTCGAAAGGCTGAACAATCTGAAACTGATTACATCGGAAGATTTTTCTGCAATTTTCAAAAGCAATAAAAACAACAACAACACTGCAGGAAATGACGTCACATGATTCAGAACGAAAAGAAGACAAGCGGTTTACGTAAGGTATTAACATGAGCCCAAGTATGAAAACAATCCCAGTGTGCAAATTGGTCAAAAAAGCCACTGCGACTGAGAGCATTTTTATTGAAATTGTGTGCATATTTCTATAGAAATGCACTCCTTCGCAGAGATTTTGTAAATGTGCCGGCTGGGATACAACTATCTATAGGTATTGTCACATCAGCCTGAACCTCGTTTTCAAGTGGAGTCCTCATGAAGTTTTTATCATTAACAAAAAGTGACGCCTCAGGGAAAAGCTCTTTCATCATGGTATTTATTGATTAGAAAACGTCCTTGAAAAATCGCTAACTTCAATTTGATGTCACCTCAAGCTTAAAGACGTCCGTCACAATGATTACGACGTCCACTTATCCTGTAGGACATACCTTGACGGCGATTTTTATTTTGTTTAACTGGCCCACACACTTCTCATATCTCATCTTGACGATGACGTAACGGTCTGACTCTGCAATTGTTCGTAGGCTGTGTTTTCCATTTGACTTATGGCTGTTTCCGCCTGTCGACATAATAGTTGACTGTCGTGTAAAAAATCCGACTATAGAAGGAAAATGAACACGCAAGTTGAACTTTAGAAGGAAGATTTTTAACAATACAAAATTCCAGTAAAAAATCTGATAAAAATGTTTGAATGAACGAGACATAGTTCGATCACTGTCTCGGTTTTCCAAACAATAATTATAAAAATTTACGCTGCAAGATTTCTTTAGGAGAAATTTCTTGATAAATCTGAGCAGAACCATCCAGGGGATAGTGCAAACATCGGATGCACTTTCTATTTAATAACAAAAGTTCTATCTAACCTCTATAACTTAAAAACGTAACTACAACGTTTACCCAGTGGCCAAATGTACTGAAAAAACCAATGCAAATCAATATCTTTCTATAGAAATATATACACTCTTTCCATAAATATGTTCTTCGTCGCAGTGCTTGTTTTGTCGACTTTGCTTACAGGGTACATATTAGAGAATACACTAACACACAGGAGAAGGTGGCAAAAAGTTGACGACTAGAAAACACCAAGTCTGCACAGGATGGAGAAACTCGTCTAAACACGTACTTTTTTGTTCAGCTCTGACGTCACCTAGTCCAGAGATTCCTGGATGGCAGTTTTGTCGGATATCAATTCGTCGATTTTCGATTTTAAACTTTGAATCTACAATTACAAGACAATCTAAAAGCAACGAAAGATTCAAATCCCGTCAAGATATATGACGTTCCAGGGGATTTTGATAACAAACCATAAAACATTATTCGGAGTACGTCATGACGTTAAAAAGAACAAAAGAACTAACGTTAAAAATTGTAAACAGTAACCAATAATAAAAAAAAAACAGTTACGTTTACATAACTATATAAGGTTTTACAGTTTGTTATTAAAATTCCTTAGAGCGTCACATATCTGTCGAATATACCTTCCGAATTCATGTTCAAAGCATGTACGATTATCCGTGTACTGACCCTCGTTTCCGTGAAAATAATCACAAACTGGTCCACCGCTACATGCATGAACGCGAGGTTGACACGGTCAGAATGAGACAAAAATAAACATAAGTTCGGTGCATCAGATATATATGGTAACTTAACATATAATAGAATACTGTTTCCAAGATCATAACAAATTTCTGTGCAAAGAGAGGAAAAACAAAACATTATCAACATACATAAGTTTTATTCTTCGTTTCACGTTCCAATGCCGATTTGAGCTTTTTGCTTGCACCATCCTAAAATTTCACAATCATCAATGATCGTCGTACATGCGTAAAAAGTAAAAAGTATATTAAGAAGATGTAAAAGAAAATTTGGAAAGGCACTCATTCTGAAACAATCGATGTGTACTCGAATGCTGGTAACTCGACCATCCAGTGAAGCCTGTTTCAACTGTTGACATAATCATAAATATTAACATTAACAAATATAAAAAAACATCGTGTGAACATGGCCAACAAAAGAAAACATCGTGTGACCATAGTCAGCATGAGCATAATCACATAAGAGGACCTCCCAGTGGACTCCATCGTCCAAAAGTCACTGCGACGAAGAACATTTTAATTGAAAGAATGTGTATATTTCTATAAAATTGCAATCCTTCACAGCGATTTTTCAACAAACTTGCCCACCCGGGATAAGATATTCTTTTGCTAAAGTTTCTAGAAATTGAAATCAATACCAACCGTTTGAAGAACGTTCAACAGAATCAGTATGTTTTTACTGGATATTGTGCGATAACTTTAGCAATAAGTTTAGAGATAGGAAAGAAAGTGATAACATGAAGCTTTAAAAACTATATGAAGGATGTGTTTTTATCTGGTATTTGGACAGTGGCCCGACTCACACTTCTCAGACGGATATTTGTCATCCCGAACAATCATATTATTTACCTGACGACCAATAATGTTAGAGTAGTCGTTGGGGAAACATCCGGTCGGGCTTCTGTCTGGGATGGAAAATGTCAGTCGGGCTACTGTCTGGGATGAAAAATGTCAGTCGGGCTACTGTCCGGAATGGAAAATGTCAGTCGGGCTACTGTCATAGAATCAGTTTTTCTTTATGAACAATAACAATGTCAATAATATCAAAATATTTTCATCTTCTTTCAGCACTCTTTTCTTGTGTTTCTGTCAGTTACGTGGGGACTTCTTATAAGAACCTAGCGATTACGTCATTTGAAATTTGTTGTACTATGCAAGTTTACGTTTCTTATATTAACGCTTTCCACATCAGTGTGAACCAGGCTTAACTGGAACTATTTAAGCAAACACTTAGTGTTAACAATTTCTCGCGAGAATCTTTCGATAACTCAACCCTTTTGAGAAAATCATCTAAAAGCCACTGCGATGAAGAGCATTTCTATTAAAATAATGTCTATTTCTATAGAAATGCACTCTTTCACAGTGATCTTTCAAGAAATTTGAATGTCCGTTGAACCCTTGGAGGTTTTAGTTAGCCGGAGTTTTCTAACCGTTGCTCGTCCGCGAGTTGTTCATACCTGCTCGTCCACGTGTTTGTCGAGTTTTCGTTGGAAATCTTCATTTTTGTCTTTTAATTCTTTGACGTAATTCTTCTTTTCGGACAGCCTTTTCTCGGTTGCTGTCATCCTTACAACAACAATAAAAATGCCCAATAACAAAAATAATAAATAAACAAATCAGATAAAAAAACACATTAGCTATGATGTTAAATTTTAAATAAAACAAGTTCCAAATTCTTGAAAAACAAGAACCTTAAATTGGTTCTGCGTAAACCCCAGTCTTTTTCAGGAACACTATTGTTTTCACGCTCCTCCACACACGCTTTTTACAACGCTTCTCGTTTCAATAATTGTAAAAAACTGTTTTGCTATACAAAAAGTTCTCCTTTCCACTTTTGTCGGAGAATGGAAAAAACGTACGCTGAGAATTGTGGGTAACGCATGGGCGATAAAAGACGCCCCTTAGGTGTCTAGTTTTATTTGTCAAAAGATATCAATTGCAAAAGTTTAATTCTGTATAATTTATTTAAATGTGTATTCAGCATACTTTTATTTACTATTTTCTGTCTTATCAGCACGTAAATATTTGCAAAAATATATTTTTGTTAAACATGCGTTGCAATCCCTTCAATTAAGTTACAGGTCCCACTTTCGATCAAGTGACGAAAAGTGAGTTTTTGATGCCATGACAGCGTATGTTGACAATTTACTTTTATGGTTTTGCTGAGCACTATTTGAATGCACATAACTGGCTGTTTTTCATATAAAACGGGTCTTCATGATATGGCTGCATACAGATGCATACATCATGTGTTTTCAGTGGGGCTAGACTACCGTGGCTGATTCGTACAACATGGTTTTATTTTTAAACAAATAAAAATGATGAAAACTAAAATATGCGGCCGCACGTTTAAAATATGCGGCCGCACTTTATAATATGCGGCCGCACGTTTAAATATGCGGCCGCACGTTTTAAATATGCGGGCCGCACGTTTATAATATACGGCCGCACCTTATAACATGCGGCCGCATATTTAAAACGTGCGGCCGCATATTTCGTCGATGGCTTTAAATAATATATTTATCTAGTCTACATTTTTATCTTTTCTGGTCAGTAAATTTCAGTGTCGAAAGAATTCACAAGTTGTTGACTCCCTGTCCATAGAAATTATTTGAAACACCACATTACAGCATACATTTCATTTCACAATGGGGGTTGTTGATACGATAGTTTGGTGGAATATTACTTCCACATCAAACCGAAGCTCAAGTATGAGCACATTTGTAATATGAATCTCCAACAACAACATACCTTCACATACGACGCCATATTTTGTAACTTAAAATATGCTGACGATGCTGTAGATTTTAATTCGACAGACCTCATAATTATACGCCATCAAGTTGTAGTGTAAAGTTTCCAGACCATGTTTAATAGAAAACGCTCAGAAATAACATCCTGTCATCAAAATATGCGGCCGCATATTTTAAACGTGCGGCCGCATATTTTAGTTTTCATCATTTTTATTGTTTTAAAAACAAAACCATGTTGTTCGAATCAGCCACAGTACTAGACACTATCAGAACGTAAAATAAAAACGAGTTTTCACTCTGGCTTTTAATAATGATAATTTTCACTTTGGCTCTGAAATCACACAGCTTCAACGCTTTACTGTTCCAAGAATTTAACTATCAATCATCATAACACTGTTATCAACAAACAAAACATCTGTGACATTGACATAACATTTTTTCTTTTTTCACACGTTCACTCAACATATGTATTACAAAACGTTTCAGAAAAACACTGAATTAAAACCATTATATCCATCATTCAACGTTTTATCTCTTGAATCATGTTATAAGCTAGTAGAAAATAAAAATTTTTAACTACTCATCTGCGCTGACTTCGAACAATATCGAACAACTTTACTAAAGACTAATCTCCAGTCTGATCTACCTTGCCTAGGCGAAGGTTCAATGCTGAACTGCGGCTATAATAGCGAACTGAGAAGTAGAAGAAAAATGTGGGTTTTGACATATATTTCGTCATAAAAAAAGTGAATAAGTTGAAGAAAAGATATTTAAGTTTGTTGGACACTGGCACTAAATACGTAGCAAAGAGACAATCTGTCAAGTGTCCAATAAATTAGAAAGGTTTTATTTTTTCTCTCTGTTCGTCAATTTATTGGTATAGGCCTAAATTATGTTAGTGTTTGAAGCGAGAGTCGTCGATTCTAGGACAATTTCTTGATGGACATTTGACAGACAGACACTTCCCCGAGGACAACAATCCGACTGACGGACATCCTTTACAGCTATCCTCGACGGTAATTTCCCGACGGCCAATAACACAAATCCTAACCCTAATCACCAAATCCTCCAGTAGTAGGAAAAGGGGGGTTTTGCGCCACTTGACACACCTCCATACACACCCCTATACAAGGTTCGTTTTTTCATTGCACACCCCTATACACACCCCTATAGGAAAAGGGGGGTTTTGCGCCACTTTACACACTCCTATACACACCTTTGTATAAACTCCAATACACACCCTCAAAATTCCAGAGTTTTGCATCACTATAAATGCAACATTACAGAAATTTTTTTCACTTGAGTTTTTTCATTGAAGCTGAGTTAAGATAAAAAACATGGAGGTAGGACAAGCTGATCTGATTGCTGCAGAAAAACAACGTTACTCTACAAAATGGTATTACAAAAGTTTATCAAATGAGAAAGTAGTATATGCACGAGAGGAAGATCCTGTTGATACGATGATTGTACGTTGTCTTTATCCAAACTTGAAAGAACATAATAAAGTATTTGGTTTGAAAGGTGTTTTACAGCTACATCTATTGTTGGTGGCTATCTTAAAACTATTAAACAGGAACTTAAAAGAATTGGAAAGACGAATTCGATTTGTTAAAAAAGAGGATTGGGATCAAGTAAAGGAACTCTTCACGTTACTCGGAAAAGACGCAAAGACTCTTCAAATATCCAGTAGCGAGAATGGCACGCAATTTATCAAACTAACTTTGAATGATATAATCATTTGCATCAAGCTAACAATCAAAGCAGATTTTCCGCAAATCATCCTGACCAATCTTGATGATAATGAGAAATTTATTACATCTGCGTACTTGTTTATTGGCGAAGGGATCACATTGTTGAAATATTTGAATACTCGATTTCAATTTCATCCTTCAGAATTACTGAAATTCAACGAGAAAAAAAGAACTGAACTTGCAACAGATAATTTTTTTTGATTATGTACATATTATTTACAAATATAGAAAATAGTCATTAAATATTGTCTTTCATCTTGTTTTATAATGACCATATGGAATTGAACTAACTCCATCCTCCAACAGATAGCGTTTATCATCATACGCTGACAATGTCGTTTTGTTTTGACAAATAGTGAAAATTTGATGTTTGTGTGATCGAATACCATTCATTTTATGCATGTATTTCACATTTCCAAACAAGCAATCATAGTAATCCTGATGTGTTATGTATTTTTTAATGACGTATTTTTTCACACCTTTTGCTTTCGTCATTGTTTTGTTGTCAAATTCCAACGAATACATTTTTGCTCGTAAACCGATAAACTCACGCATCAACGATCCATTCAATTCGTCTTTCATTTTCCCAATCACCTTCTTGTTTTTCACAGAGAAACATTTGTGATCCTTTGGATAGCCACTAAAATCGAACAGATCTTGCTCTTTCAACATATCAGCATACAAATCATCGGTTTGAATTCGATAAGCGAGTGAATCTGTGTCAGTAAACAACAGTTTCGATTGATCGTCAGGATATTTCACTTTAACATATTGATAATGAAATCGATACATTAACACTTTACTCAAATCCAAAACAGCTAGGCCAGTATAAATCGGTCGATTTAATATTAAATTGGCTTTCACACGTTCAACTGCTACCAAATTCTCATGAAAAATTTTAAATGACTTAAACGTTGGTTGTGCAGCTAGTTTTTTCAACTGATGATCTTGCTTCAATAAATCTACAACACGACGATTACGTAAATTCTCCATAGTCTTCCCAAACATGGAATTGTTCATTAACTTAAAAAAGTCTTTCTCAAATTCGTTTCTAGCAGCTGTACGTTTAGCCGTATTGAAATCAATGTACCTTTTCAACCATGGCGATTGATGAAATGTTAAAATACGATGAATTTTCGTGATCTTTAATCCCAATTCCACATACAACTGCAAATTCCGATAATGAACGATATACTTTTCTTTGTTGTTTACATTCGGGATCAGTTTCGGTATCGTTTCTTTTATTGTTGGTTTAATCGGACCAATAAACGGATCTTGTTCATTCACTTTTCTCAATTGATTGATTGATTTTCGTTCTTGCTCTTCTAAAATCTCCAGCTGTTTCGTTGATAACATCTCCGGCTTGACAGTCATTCGCTCAGGTGCCAACGGATAATCACTGTGAGCATCATGTAATTCCTCGGGATATTCCAAATCTACTTCCAAAATATATCCCTGATCACTGTCCTCTTTCACATTCTGCCAATCTAAACTTTCAATTTCTCCCTCTGTCATCCACGTAAATCCTCCAGTCGGTAAGTGCTGACACATAGCCCATCCATATAAATTATTGGCATCCCAATAAATCAAATGTTCGTTCGGTTTACTGGAATCATAATTCGGAAGCTCGGGAAGATTCGCATGTGCATAACGATGACTGATGACAGCCACACCTCCACGAATACCACTTTCGATGAATAAATGCATATCAATGTCGGTCAACAATTCCAATTGAATGTTGGTCATTTTCAAAGCAGCTTGCCAAGCCAATCCAGGTGATGTAAAACAATGCGCCGGATCCAAGTTATAATACGTCATACACATGTCTCTGAACGCTTCAAACACGTCAGCAAGAAGGAGAACGTCTGTCAAGAGATATATGTTATGATAATCATGCATATCACGACATTCAAACTTTTCGAAAACGTTTTGTGCATGATCATAATCCTCATCACTTATCCCTTCTTCTGTCAAACTACTATAAAAATGTTCTTTGTCAGGTAATTTGTCATCCTCCATTTTTTCCCACGAATCCATGTATTCGTACGGATAGACACCTTTACGTGTAAGAAGTGCTAATTGTTCATTAACGGCTTCTTTCATTTCCTCATCGAGTTGCGGTGTTATGTAAGGATTATTTCTATAATCGTATTGTTCTTCTTCACCATCATCATCACTGTCATCGTCCTCATCATCATCTTGAGTTTCAACATGATCTTCACTTTCATCATTTTGTGCTTCATCAAACTGCTGATTAGCTATGGAAACTAAGTTTTCTAAAATTTCCTGATCTAATGCATTATTCAGTTCCACTTCAACAACTTTCGAGTTTGATGAACTTTGCATGCCAGTAATTCGTGAAGATAATGCATCTCGTACGTCATTTTCAAGGAATTTTCTTGTTTCGGGATAATTACTCAAGTTGTCTACTAATTTTGATAATGATGTCTGCATAAACTGACAACTATCAATAAACGTGACACCTCCAACACTAAATGACGTATACTTTTCATCTGTATTCGGAATACATGATACATCACCATGACGAGGTTTTACAGCACTGAGGATGAGATGAGCATCATAATTTTTCAGATTGTGAATTACACAAGGTATTTTCACACGTTTAGGATCGATACGGTATTGTAAATTACATCTCATGTGAGCAGTCCCTCTAAATTTTCCAGTGAGATGACAATGATCGCGAGCTTTCTTTTCATCAGATTTAATTTCTTTTTGACACAAATAACAAGTGGTGCATCTATTGTGTGTTCTCCATTGCTCAGGTGTCAATCTTTCCATCGGTATCTTTTTTCGTAGGATTTGGCGTATTTCTGTAGCTTGAAGTTGCACCGTATCCAGAAAGTGCTCTGCAGCATTTTTTCCACAATACAACTTTGGAGATTCATAAAATCGTTTATCTGTACACACAGTATGTAACGCATAACCACACGCTTCATGTGTTTGATGTTTTTCCGTCCATGGCATATCATCGTTTTGTTGTTGTTGTTCACATTTTACCAACAAACTTTCAAAATCAGCATACATGACAAAGGGTAATCGTAACTGATACTCAATCTTTGTAAATTTGATAATGTCTTTCCCACTTCCCTGTACTGGTACTGACACTTTTTGTGCTCCATGTAACTGACATCGTTCAAGATGACGATCAAGTACTTCTTGCGTTTGACAAGCATGTGTGCAATATGAACAAATAAACTTTTTGGCTTTGTGTTTGTTAATTTGTGAGCCAACCAATGCACTTAGATTTCGGATCAGTACATAATGTCCCTTTTCACCTTCCGCATAATACAACAAATCCACATGACGATTGGAAACGATATTATTGCTAATGCGAAGCGGAAACACGACTTTCTCCTCAAAACCATAAACGTTCACACTCAGGTTATTCTGTCGTTCCACTTTCTCAATGTCCTTGATTGACACTGGATAGTCGATATCATTCATGTCCAATTCTTTCTCATATGCTGTATATTTAGATACACGATTAGCGTGATTTTCTCGATTCTGAGGATGTAACTTTGCAAGAATGCACCATAAGAAGCACTTTTCATCGATGTTTTTAATATTAAGAACAGCTCTCTTTGATTTAAGATGCTTTGGTAATGGTAACCATGAAGATGCTCTCAATGGATCATAATGAACAATGCCTATAGGAAGAACAAGAAGAATTACTTATTTATCGAATAACACACTAAACATCATAAGATTGAAATGTACCTAAATCAACATGCATAAAATGATGAACAACCCATCCACTACCATTCCTTTGAAATTCATCGATTTGTTGCATCAACTGTGCGTGAGCTGTATTGATATGTGAATCCAAGTCATCACTGTTCAATGCTGTGAAGACTTCTGATCGAAATATGACCGGCGGATCTGTAAGATCGGTTTTATCTTTCGCTTGACAAAATACCAACTTTAACGTGTAATAATACTTGATGCCTTTCGTGCGTTGAATTTCTCCATGAATGATTGGATTGAAGGTTTTCATGACGCTTAGAAGACGATTGAGCAAGTCTTGATGGTTACTTTTATCCAAATCTTTTCGATATGTCATAGCTGTACGCTTCAAAGATGATTGCACGAGCTCAGGTGCTTTCCACAATTCTGGATGTTCAGTGGATCCACCTTGCTGATTGAGTGTTTCAACACGCACACGTTTTGGGCATTCCAAAGTTGTTTGTTTTGTTTTCCTTTTCCTAGAAGTCGATGGTAATTCCATACATCTTCGTTCATGTAACCGTTTGGTATTTTCACGCTCAAATAGTTTCTTACATCGACCACATTGATAATGTTTCAATCTCGATTCGCAAATGGCAGTGTGTCGTTCAAAATTTTTCAGTAACAGGAAGATGCGATTGCATGTTTCACATTTGTGATGATTATCGTTCGATACAACATCACAAACTAACGGTTCACTCTCCAACACCATGTCTCCATCAGTTTCTTGAAACAGCTTCTCCAATTCAGACTCCAAAATCATCTCTCCATCCGTTTCTTGAAACAACTTCTCTAACTTTTCTTCTTCATTTTTTTCTTCAACAACATAACAATCAGGTGATGATGTTTGAAAATCAACTGGACAAACACTATCCAATAGAAATTCATCAATATCGAATGAATTATCGATAACATCATTATTCATTGGCATGTTTTTAAAGAGGTCTTTTAACACTTTATCTACGTCAATGTTCTAAAAGAAATGATATATAATATAATTTTATAAAAGTGGGAAAGTTTTATGAAAGATTATAAGGAATTAAAAAAGTAGAAAAGGTTTTTTATAAAATTGAAGAGCGCTACCTCAGTATCATGTTCAATTGCAATGTGTTCATTACACATTTCTTCATTAACAAATTCCATTCCACAAACATAGCATTGAATAGCAGCCATCTTTATTATAATCTGAAAGGAGATGTTACTCACTTGAAATATTTTAAGAAATGAGAGACACTATAAATGTATTGACTTGTTTTATACACTAGTTTGTTGATTCATGTACAGCACTCTGAATTATGATTGGTTCCTGACTCAGGGTGTGTACAGGAGTGTGTATAGTGATGCAAAATTCTGAATTTTGATTGGTTCCTGACTCAAGGTGTGTATCGGTGTGTGTACAGTGATGCAAAATTCTGAATTTTGTACAACACTCTGAATTATGATTGGTTCCTGACTCAGGGTGTGTACAGGAGTGTGTATAGTGATGCAAAATTCTGAATTTTAATTGGTTCCTGACTCAAGGTGTGTATCGGTGTGTGTATAGTGATGCAAAACTCTGAATTTTGATTGGTTCCTGACTCGAGGTGTGTATAGGGGTGTGTATTTTCCTACATTGAGTTGTTTTATACACTAGTTTATTGATTGATGTAATAAGTACCGAAATATAATCTATTTCTTTTTGAAATTCACTCATGTGTGTCAGTTGAATATTAACCATCATGGAGATAACACTAAAACATCCATTTAGTATGCTAGTCGCTGGAGGTCGACAAGTTGGAAAAACAGAATTTACAAAAAATTTATTACGTCATGCTAATCAATTAATTAGTCCTTCACCACAAAGAATCGTATGGTGCTATGCAAAACATCAACCTGAATTATATCAAACACTTATGAAAATCAACACGAATATCGAATATGTTGAGGGAATTCCTTCACAACTTCAACATATGTTTGATCATAACCAAAGAAACTTGATCATATTGGATGACATGATGGATGAAGCAAACGAAGACAAACGCGTTTCACAACTATTCACACGAGGTCGTCATGACAATATGTCTGTTATATTTCTCACACAAAATCTATTTCATAAACAACAGAGAAATATCAGTTTAAACTCAGATTACATGGTGATTTTCAAAAATGCTCGAGACAAATCACAAATTTTGCATCTAGCTAAGCAATTCATGCCCACAAATTCGAAATTTCTTATATGGGCTTACAAAGACGCAACTCAGCTAGCATTTTCTTATTTACTTCTTGATTTAACACCGACTATGAATGACAAATATCGAGTGAGAACAAACATTTTTCCACATCAAAAACCGCAGTTTGTGTACATTCCTAATAAAATGCTATAACTGTCATTCATGAATTCATTTCATGCTAGAACTTCAACGTGTACGGTCGATATGACTAAACGCATTACAAAAAATTTGGAACTGTTAAAAGCACTTAAACATTGTACCGGTGCCGAACAGAAACAATTTCTAAGAACTGCTTGACCTGAATTGATAAACACCATTTGTGATTGTGTTCACAACGTTTTGCAAGGAAACGTACCCATTACAGATCAACAGAAAAAGAAACTACAATTGAAGAAGAAAGTACTCAGGGAATTGGTTAAAAGAAAGAATAAAACAGCTCAGAGAAAGAAATTGTTAGTACAACACGGTAACGGTTTCTTATCAAACATCCTTGGTACTGTTATTAACGCATTAGCTACTTTGTGAAATGAATGTTGGAAAAAAACATGTCGTCATCTCTCAAGAAGAATACGAACATCTCAAAAACGCAAAAGTTAGTATAAATCAACCAACACAAACTGACATGCATAAATCCGAAATGGAAATGAAAAATGTTTGGCAACGTGATATGCCTATTGATGAAAAAATTCGCTTGTTTACCGAGGAATTAAACAATTTCAAAAGTCGCTATGAAGAACTGATCAATCCTAAACCCATTGAAGTTGTTATGAAGACGAAAACGGAACAACCTAATGAAATTTTAGTAAAGACTGAAGAACGAGATTTATTGAAACCAAAGAAAGTGGAACAAGATGTTATCATCGAATCTCTTCCCAAAACCATAAAAAACGATGGTAAACGATTACTGAGTTATTTGAAATCACATCCGGATGTTGTTCGCTGGAATGACAATGGCGAAATTGTATTTTATAATAACGTTATTCATGGTACTGACATAGCAGATCTGTTACGTTATGCATTATCAAACAGAAAGTTTGTAAACCTTCCAGTAAATCATAAAACAATATTTCGTCGAGTGTTAAGTGATTCATCAGTTCCCAAAACATGGATTAAAAACAAAGATTCGATAGATTATATAAAAGAAACTCCCAAGAAAAGACAAAAAACAATGAACTGGCTCTCTTCCACTTAATTTGTAATACATTTGTTTTTGTTTGACTGATTAATTTACGAAGTACTTTGAAACTTTATGGATGGTTTCATCACGAAAAAGATAATAAAAATTCAGTCCAATGAAAACAATATAAATTGAACTGATTGTAAATCTGAATTCATTTATTGTCTGACTGCATTTCAAGAATGTCATCCTTAAAACTTCGCTTACGAAACTTATTAAAACGTTGTCGATGTATCATTGCATGTTGCGCTTCTGAAATTATTATCAGAGATAGTCAGATTGATGGCAAGCCAAAAAACTCAGTCAGACAGAAAAGAATACATTGATCACGTACTACAAAAATTGTATTTTTCTCTTGACTCACCCTCTGCATATGCAAGTAAAGAAAAATTAATTCGAGAAGCTAAGAAGAAAACTCTCACACGAAATGAAGTTGAGCATTGGTTGCAAAAACAGTTATCTTACACTTTACATAAACCTGTACAATTAAATTTCCTTACACGACCTGTGGTTGTGTATGATATCGATGAACAATGGCAACTTGATTTGGTTGATTTATCCAAACTTTCAAAATACAATACTGGATACAAGTATCTCTTAGTATGTATTGATGTCCTCAGTAAATACTCATGGATAGAGCCGCTGAAGACAAAAACAGGAAAAGAACTCAAAGAAGCTATTCAAAAAATATTTCTACGTGATAAACGCCAACCGAAAATGATTCACACTGATAAAGGCACTGAATTCCTCAATTCTTTAGTTAAAGGAATGTTAAAACAAAAAAATATTAAATTGTTTACAACTAACAGCGAAAGAAAAGCTAGTGTTGTAGAGCGTCTTAATCGAACGATGAAGGGGATCATGTTTAAATATTTCACAAACGAAAACACAAGAAAATATATCAATGTATTACCTGATCTTGTAAAAAGATATAATAGTTCGTATCATCGATCAATAAAAATGCGTCCAATAGATGTAAACAAAGACAATGCTTCTCAAGTGTGGATCAACTTGTACGAGGGTCGTCTACAACCAACGATTAAAAATCAAAAGCAGTTGAAAATTAGCGATACAGTTCGGATTAGTGTAGAAAAAGCACCCTTTCAAAAACGATATGAAGAACTGTGGACAGAAGAGATTTTTATTATATCTCACAAGGTCAACCGCAATCCCATCACTTACAAACTGAAAGATCAATCTGGTGAAGCTATAAAAGGTACATTTTATTATCAAGAACTTCAAAAGGTGATTGAACCTTCAACGTATCGCATTGAGAAAATCATTCGTAAAAAAAGAACTGCTGACGGTAAACTATTATATAACGTCAAGTGGAAAGGATATTCAGATAAATTCAATAGTTTTGTGACTGCTGAGGATTTGAAGAAATTATGAATCATCAATTTTATGTGGTTCTTCCAAGTAACAGTTCTATGAAACTCTATCCAAGCAACACCTGCTCTCACTTTCGTGTTAATCTATCCACTATGCTTGACATTAACCTAACACAATGGGAAGTTGGACTATCAGAAATACAATTCCCTGGTATGTTTGAGAATATACGGAAAAATAAAAATCGAATTATATTCCACGTGCATGGTATGGATTATGAAGTTGACATTCCTATAGGATATTACAAAAAAACCAAACATCTCACGACTGCTTTACATCGAATACAAACCGAACTTAACTTTGAATGTGCAGTTTTCAATTATGATAATATCACTCAAAAAACAACTGTTAGAACGTATTTACCTGAGAACTATCACGTAAGACTATTAAACTCAGATGTTGCTCGCTTTTTGGGATTTGAACCAAACACAATAATATCAGATGAATTAACATCTCCATATCAAAGTTCGCCTCACAACGGATTACATACCTTGCTGGTTTACTCGGATTTGATACAAAATCAATTCGTTGGTGATGTGAAAGCTCCTCTCTTGCGATCTGTGCCTATTAAACAAAACAAAAAACATTATCATTGCATTATGTATGACCGTCCTCATTTTCTACCTTTGAGTAGAGGATCCATTCAAACAGTAGAAGTCAATATTAGAGATGACGCAGGAGATTTTATGTCATTTACATCTGGACGAGTGATCGTGACGCTTGTCTTCAAAAGAAAATCTGCAAAATTTTATGATGATTAATTATCGCGTTCAACCAATGTGGCAGTACGGAAACGGTTCAAATGTGTTTAAAGGACCAACGTTACAAAAAGGCTATGGACTTGGTGGATTATTCAAAGGATTAGCTCGAAGGTTTGCTCCTGTACTGAAACGTGGACTTGTAAGTGCAGGAAAGCATGCACTTAAAACAGGGATAGACGTTTTAGAAGATGTTTCACAAGGTGCTAACTTTAAAGAGTCTCTTAAGAATCGTTTCCAAACAACGTGTAAAGAGTGTTATTAAAGACCACATGGATGCTTTAAAAGGTAATAGAAAACGAAAAAGAGTCAGTCCCACAAAGGCTTTCAAAGGGTCAACACAAAATAAAAGACAAAAAGTTGATATTTTTGATTAAAAATGGAGAAAAACGAGAGTCATTTGGAATGCACGCTCTCAGATACAGATTTGTTCACTCCCTCCTTTATACAAAGTGATATTCAACATGGATTTTATGAAGACATTTTTCCAATCTCTCAATTGGATGATAGTGGACCAATAGAATTTTCAGTAGAAAATGCAATGGATAAATTCATTGATGCTGCTAATACCTATCTTAAAATTAAAATTAAAATCATCAAAGCAGATGGAACTAATATTGCTGCAGATGAAAACGTTGGTCCAATCAATTATCTCATTGGTAGTTTGTTCAGTCAAGTAGATGTAAAACTTGGTGGGTAGCATGATTTCAAGTTCCAGCAATACCTACTCTTATCGTGCTATATTCGAAACTCTACTTAATTTTGGTCCTGATGCCAAACAATCGCAACTCGAAATGGGATTATATTGTAAAGACGTATCAGGTCAGTTGGATAGCACAAATGCTGTAAATAATACAGGTTTGGGGGAAAGAATGAGATATTTCGCCGAAAGTAAAGTGGTAGAAATATGTGGACGTATCATCATGATATTTTTAATCAAGGAAGATTAATCGTCAACTCGTTACCGTTGAAAATCACACTACATAGAAATAAAAGTGATTTCGTGTTAATGTCTGGTACAGAAAATCCACAATATAAAATAGTGATCACAGAGTCTGTGTTGTGCGTACGAAAAGTTCAATTGACTCCTCACAAGTTTATGGAAATTCAACAAAATCTTGATAAAGAACCTATCAAGTATCCATTGAATCGTGCTGATGTGCGCATGCACTCTGTTGCTGCTGGTCTTACATCACTCAATTGGGATAATGCCTTTCAAGGACAGTTACCTAATCGTGTATTTATTGGAATGGTGGATAATGTTAGCTATACTGGACGTTATAACCGTAATCCTTTTAATTTCAAACATTTTTCAGTGAGCAAACTGGGAGTATTTATAAATGGAGAGTCTTTACCTACACAACCTATGAAATTTAATTTTGAACAAGATCATTATTTAGAAGGCTATCAAAGTTTATTTACAACAACTGGCAAATCTGGTCGTGACGAGGGAATTGATATAAATAGAAGGGATTACAAAAACGGATATACGTTATTTGGATTTGATGTTTCACCAGCTACGTGTCACGGAGGACATCAAGAAATTGTGAAAAGAGGAGCACTTCGAGTGGAAATTGAATTTGCTGTACCATTACCGAATACCATTACAGTGTTATTGTATGCCGATTTTGATAACACCTTAATTGTGGATAAAGCTCGAAACGTATTAAAGAATTATTAAAAAAAAAAAAAAAAAAAAAAAATGAATACCAATGAACTGCGTTGTATGTTGAAACGAGACAGGAAAATTCGAAAGTTGCTTGTGGACGTTTTTGCATTGGATCAATTTAAGGATTTTGTTAAAAGAAACTTTTAAATGGTATATATATTATAAATAACCAAGAATCAACAAAAAGTGGAGAACATTGGCTTTTAATTTTTGTCAAAGAGAGTTATATTACTTTCGTTGATTCCTTTGGTAGACCGCCTGAATTTTATAATCTTCAAAAAGAACTTTCTTCGAAAACAGTTTTATGTAACACTGCTCAACTACAATCCGCTTTTTCAAATGTGTGTGGTGGTTACACTGTCTTTTTCAGTTTTCATTTTGCTAGAGGAAAGTGTCTTACACAAATTCTTGATTATTTTGTAAAGGATAGAAATGTAAATGATGGTAAGATTGTGAATTTTATTCATAAAGTTTTTCCAGGACAATTTGTATATTAGTATATTTATTAGAAAAGAATTATCTTTTACCTGAACACGTCTTATTTTTTTTTTTTTAACTTGACTTTAAAAAAAAAAAAAAAAAAAAAAAAAAAACAACAACAATTTACAAGTACGGGTTTGTCTTTTATGTTTTTATACAAGAATAATATATCTACATGAAAAATATAAAAATATCTACAAAAATTACATCACTAGAAAAGAGTTATCATGTACCTGAACACGTCTTATTTTTTCACTTGACTTGAATGAAAAGAGAGAATTTTACCTTATGAAAGTTTTTTCTCATAGTTAAGTGTGAAAGGTGTGTCTGTATAACGTTTCTTTAGCTGTTTGAGAAAAAAAAAAAAAAAAAAAAAAAAAAAATCTACATATAAAACATCTACATAAAAAATATAAAATATCTACATAAAAATATAAAATATCTACATAAAAATATAAAATATCTACACACACACACACACATAATTATGAAACATAGATGTGCATAAACGAATTACAAGGACTTCTACATATAGGACAATGCTTAGTGAACCTTTTACATAGATCTGCACAAGTTACACAACAACATATATGACCACAAGGTATGAACACAACATTACGTTTATTATCAAGACATATAACACACTTTGGCATTTCAACTTTTTCATCATCGTCATCATCGTCATCATCATCTCGGAAACTATAAAGATAATAATAAAAAAGATTTAAGATTATTATAGTACAGAATCATGCTTGTATAGAGCAATACAATTTGAAATAACTTACTTGCTACAAATATTACATGAGCATGTAATTTTTTGTAATTCCTTCTTACAAAATTCAAGTATATCTTTTTTACTTTCTAATTTGAGACCTTCTATCGCAATCTCACTCATCCAGTCATGCTCTTTGATGTAATATATTAAGGAGTCTAGCTGATTTCTACTTCCATCAATCCATTTTTTATTCAAGAAATAAAAAAGAAAGTGGGCCAACCAATTGGCCCCAAATAAAAATTCGAAGTTTAAAAAAACACGATACATTTTTAGGACTTGAAAGAACTAATTAAAAACGTTTCAGAATGATATATGCAATGAGAAAAGGAAAAAGAAGTCTTTTTATACTCTACCTTCATAGGCGGATCCAGGGTTAGGCAAAAAAAGTGGAGGAGTACAATGCTATTAATTTCTTTTCAGTGTTTAACTGTAATTAGTTAAAAGGCACGTTTTTCTATTCTTCTCCTAGATGACACAACGCTCCTCCTCAAATTTTGCCTAAGCTCTAGATCCGCCTATGACCTTAAACTGTTAATCTATCACGTGTATCATGTTTAGTCATTGTGAGAAAAATATGATGGTTGAATGTGAGACTTTTTCCACCCTCTTACCTTATTTTCATCATGGGAATAAAAAATACAAAGAATATTTAAAGAATTAATTGCTTTTTTCTTCAATACATTTAATTACAAGTAGCTAATTAGTAAATTCAAGGTTATAATTGACAATTATTAAATTTTTTTAAAAATACAGAACAAAAGCCCTGACACATGACCAAGTAGTGGTGAAGCACGTGCACATCGTGGAATCCATGATGATGTTATTGCGTAACAATAACCTAGTCCCATCTCATAGTCACTATAAAATCTTCCATACGCATCATGTAGTATCGCATGCATACAAAATATTCGATATCGATTAAAACATCGTTCTAACAATTGCGTGAGACAACCATGACCAGGTCCAATAAGTCCGATATCAGGATGTTTCGATATGATTTCATCAAACGGAATAATTTGTTTTAAATAACAATATCCGAGAAATTGATAAGTTAAGGTAGATTTAATTTGACGAATATTCAGTTCTGGATGACAATCTTTTTCTTGTTGAATAATGCTATCAATGTAAACACTCAGGTTGAGGAGAGACATGTTTATCATTGGAAAGACAAATCACAAATGAAAGGAAAATATAAATTTCATATTAATTTATTCTTATCCACTCTTTACAAACATATACAAAATTTTCTAAAAATTTACATAAAAGTTCTTCAGTTCGTTCAATACATTGTTCATCATGGAAAAATACGTCTTGATGTATAAATGTGTATTTTTGTGCACAGCGTTTTTGACATAACTCGTTGCTCTTTTCAAAGTCTATTGAATAAAACAATTTTCCGAAATTTTCCGATACCAGCTCTTCAATAGTTTTCATCATACAATCGTGCCGACGTTGGGATGGATGGTCTATCTGACAAGCATAACATTTTACTTGATTGAGAAATAACTCTTTCATTTGCATTGCCACAATTTCACATAATGATCAACGATACGTTGACTGTTGTGAATTTAAATGAATTTCGTTAATAATGAGTTCACAGGCAGGAAAGTTGCGACGATCTACCATGTTGGCTTACCAAAGTTCAAAGGATGTACTAACTGATTTACTTTGTATTGTGATGATTTTTATAGGAGTGTGTGAAGTGGCGCAAAACCCCCCTTTTCCTATAGGGGTGTGTATAGGGGTGTGCAATGAAAAAAACGAACCTTGTATAGGGGTGTGTATGGAGGTGTGTCAAGTGGCGCAAAACCCCCCTTTTCCTACTACTATCGACACAATACGAAACTTTAATTTAACCACATTAAATATAACGAATCCTATAAAAAGATTGTGTATACTGGCGGTAACCAACATATCCTTTGGGCAACACAAACTAATATATAAAGTTGCTATATTATTCTCCTCAGAATGAAAAATATAAATATCACAATAATAATTACTTAGAAATTAAAGCTCAGATCTAATCTAAAAGTTAAAAAAATACAACATACGTAGGGAGAAAAGAGATAAGCTGATATAGCCAGAATACATCCAAAAATTGCTACTAAATATAGTATAAATAGCTGTATAAAGTGCATATGTTGGTGATGTTGGGGAGGAGCTGAAAGGAAGCTAAGCTGAGCTTTAAAAATCCAAAAGCTTCTAAAAATTGACTTCAAACATGCATACACATACAAAATACACGAAGGTCTTTCATATTTAAAAAGGCTTGGAGCAAAAACAAAACAAGAAATACCTTTTCTTCCACACACCATGTATTGGCACTGTTTTCATATTTTAAACTTCAAGAAAACTTCTTTCAAAAAACAGAATAACCACACTGTAATTTAATTTTGTGAACATGATAAGTTCCCAACAGTAATGCAATTCTTTATATAAAATTATAAGCTGTATTAACTTCTTTTAAAGCCATATTTCCATCAAAGAAACTTTTAGCAAACTACACACGTTCTTTCGCTGCCATTTTTAAAACGTTTTGTGGACGATCACATGGCATGGCGAAAATCAGCCAATAAACTATCGCTATTGAAGTTAGGGTGGCTATATTAGCACCCTTTCGTAGAAATCGGGCATTATGTACCAATCACGATTGAGACGGCTTTTTTATGTACCAATCAAATTGGAGAAACAAATATGACTAGATTTGGACAGTAAGATGAAAAAAAAAAAACAAGATGCCCTTGCAGGCATAAGGATTTCTGCAAAATCAGCTGAAGTATGAAAAAAGAAAGACTACGACATTCTTGAAATTTAAGAAAAGTTTAATCTGCAATATATATTTATTAAATTTCTGATCATGTACTCCCTAAAAATCTGGAAGAACATAATTGTCACTATGGAAAACTTTATACCAATAAACATCAATAAACTTGATTATATCTGAATGACATAAGTTCTTTATTTTGTTGGTACGAAATGATATTAAGTATTCAGTGATCAATTCTGATAAGACAATGAGTATGCATGTAAGTCAATGTAAATGTTATGAATTTAAATATGTATTGTCAATCTTCCTAACAGAATTCCTAAGGACAAAAAGGAAAGCGTAGATTTTAATGATACGAAATACATCCATATACATACAAAATCAACATGCATAACTGAAAATTAAACTTAAAAACTTAGAAACTTAAAAAAACATTAAATTTTTAATTACGCATACACCCCAGGAAATTATTAAAGCATAGCTGACACAATATAAAACTTACGTTAACTGCCAATAAACTTAATGAACAAAAGAACAATAAATTTAAATAGATGCTGTAAGATATCACAGTGATTACATAAGTCTTTCAATATATACGGTCAATCTTCCTAATAACGAAAAGACTTCCCAAACAAAAAAAATAAACAAAGATTTGGATTACTTAAATATGTGATTTAAATTAGCAAACATAACTGAAAGCAGTTAAAATTTAAATACAGTCAAGATAAGTTTTCTATTTGCTATAGTAAGTAGGGAGTCCCATTCCTAATTAAGGGCATTGATAATAATACAGCCAAGAACTATACAAGTAAATATGCTAACATAGCTAGAGAAATATCAAACATAAAATGATGCAGGCAGAGGTTAGACAGATATTCTTGTTGTTGGAGCTGAAGAGGAAACTGAGCTGAGCTGTACGTATCCAGAACTTAAAAGGCATTACAGCCCACAGATGAAACAAACGAGCTTTTGTATTTAGAAAAGCTTAAAAGAATACCAGACATTTTCAAAAAAAATAAAAACCTTTCCTTTTTGACACACTGTTTTTATAAAACATTGAGAACTTGTTTTTAAAAAAGAATGAACACGGTAGAATCTTTGTAAGATAATCATAAATTTCTACCCTCTACTCTTGGTCTTGGAACTGTAAATCTATTCAACATTGATCAATCAACTTTTGGAAGTTTCTTCGGTCACGCTGTAGTGTACCATTTTGCGAACGGCGTGCAAATGTAAGTCGAAAAATACCCGGATGATCACATGGTGGAAATTCAAGCCAATAAACTAGCGCTACTAAAGTTAATTAGCACCCTTGCGAAATAGTGGCGCCTTATGCACCAATGAACATTAAGACGGCTTTTGTATGAACCAATCAAATTGGAGAAATTTAAATAAATTTAAAAACACAGATATATTTCATAAAATCTAGCACGAAGCTTTTCGTAACTTTTGGAGAAACAAATATGACTAGGTTTGGACAGTAAGATGAAAAAAAAAAAACAAAAAAAAAAACAAAGACGATCGTAAAGGCTTTCTTGCTTACGCAGAAATCCAATAATAAGAAGAAGAAGATATACCGACTTCAATCAACACTATTTTCAATGTTTTCGTATAATAAAAAAACGGCGGTTGGCAGCCATCATGTTATTCATTCACGTTGACCATCACGATCAGTTGCTTCCAAACTTAGTTTGATTTTTAATAATATTTAGCTACTTTATAAACAGTGTTTTTTTAAAAACTACATAATTCTTCCATGATTGAAGAAGATTTACATAAAGAAATGCTGTCAACTTTGTGTAGAACTTGTGGTGGAAAAGTCGTATTAAAGACAGGGTCTAAAAATCCTAAGTCTGTGATGGAATATTCCGAAATTATTGAACGTATATATGGTATTAGTGTGAAAAGAGAAGATGATAAAATTTACCCAAAGTTTATGTGTAGTAATTGTAGACGAAAGTTGGACATATGTAAAAAACCAACAGAGAATTCAGTAAGTTTAGAAGCCCCTGGATTTATAATTATAAAGATTGCAAGTCGTTACTTTATCTTCATCTTGTGCTGAGACACCAGTCCTTTCTGCAAAAAAATTAGACGAGTTGATGCTGAATCAGGGCTAAATAAAAGTTTCAGTCACTCAATGGTAACAAACTTAAAAGAATTTTTATAAGATTCAACAAAGAAAATTTCACGAATGACGTTGTTATTAATGTAGATTTGAACAATAACTGGACACTACATAATATAATGGAAAAATTATTACAAGTGAAATAATCATTTGACTGAGTCGTTCTGTAATGACAATGTAGAAGATGTTACCAAGATATTGTGTGGAATAGATTTTTGTGAAGCACGTGAGCATCCATTTTAAAATGAAAACTACGGCCCGATTACGACTTTATAACATTAAGTAATGAAATATTTTCAATTGTTACTTTAACCAATTAAATTCAAGAACGAAGACGTTATTTTAAATGCGGGTAAATTTAAAGAGACAAATTTGAATAAAGCACCCGCTTCAGCGCATCGCGGATGATTTAAATAGAAACAAAAGAGGTCAATCTCCTGTTATTTTTTCTACCTCCATGATACAAGTGATAACTTGACCGAGCATTGTACAGTGATGAATAATTTGATACAGTCTGGAATTCCCCAAATTACTCCATTCTTTAATTTATTACCGCTTTTCAATTCACTATTACGTTTCGGAGCCAGAAAAACAGTCTTATAAGACATATCGTTCACCAATATCTTGCGATGTTTATACTTTCAGTATGTATGTATGTTTGGGTCAATTCATTCACCAGCGCTTTGTGCTGCTATGACAATTTCATTTGTTTGTTTGTTTTTCAATATCTTCAACTTTCGGTGTAATATTTATTAAATGAAATGAACATGTTTCATACATTTATTGATAAGACATGTTCACCAGTAATGTTGATACTAAATACATTTCTGCTGTGATATTGAAAGTTCTTTTCACAGCAAAGTTTCGTTTACTATCAAACCTTCATCTTCTTTTTCAAGAATTTTTCCCAGAGTCAGCTAAACAATATTTCCTCCATAAGTAATGTTCTCACGATTATATTTCGATGTCTTAAAATTCTTCTTCAAAGCTTCTTCTTCAAAGCTTCTTCTACATCTAGAACTTCATCAAGACATAAGCCAAATCGGTTTGAGAACGTTTCGCGTGCTCGGTGTGCATATTTTACTGACTTTTTAAAGAAATTTTTAAGATAATTGAATTTGGATGTATTCCACATAAAACGGCCTAAATAATTTCTAAAAGTATGCCAAAACAAAAGAAAGCTTATTATTTTTATGAATTAATATTGAAAGTAGCCTTTTTGTATTACATTTTGCATAGAGTTTTGATCATTAACTATTCTGAATAAACAAACAATCCAAAATCCGAACGGACTTTCCGAAAACGGCAAAAAAACTGTCACAGAGACAGATAGATAGATAGGATTTGTAAACCAAACAATTTCCTACGATTAAAAGTGCGGAAATTGAACAATAGAAGAAAAAGCAGTAAAGAAACTAATAAACAACATAAACCAAACCCTAAAGCTCTTTTCACATGCACTTAAAATTTTACGTAAGCTCTTGCGACTAGGACAATGTTCTCTTCTTAAGGAAAAGTTTTCGTAAGGTCTTACTGACGTTCATGAGCCCTTACAACGATTTCCTTAAAAACAAAAATTTTAAAAGCAATAAGACTAAGCTGAATACGACATGGAAAAAACACTCAAAACACGTGGAAAACATTAATGGAATATTACTTATCCAAATGTAAAAACTACAACATGGGGAAAAATATCTTTAAACTACAATTAATACAGGTAACATAAAATATTGGAACATACCCAAGTACTATAGAGACACAATCCACAACTGGCTATAACTAACAAATAATAAAAGACCAATATTCACATAAATAAACGACATACCAAATACTTCATACTCAATACGTCAGTGTGTTTAAAAAAATATTATCGCAGCTTTTGAAGGAAATATCCACTGATTTTTTATAAATTTTATATCGATGGAGTCCGTATTTTTTGTTCTTTCTGGTGATGTTTTTTTTTTGTAGGAAAATGAAAAGTAAAATAAGAGAAAATCGAAAAAATTCATTAATTTCTTAACGATCAATCAATATACAAGCATTTGTTTATGTGATACTAATGATGGCACAAGCCGGGAAGCTTTTGTCAAATAAAATAAAAACGGTTTTTAAGAACAAGACTTGCAATAGTTTTGAGACTAACACAATTGGCAGATTTTTTAATCAATGCACGTTATTTTTTCTATTTATTTTTCCTCTCTGTGAAGTACCTATCTTGGTATCAGCATGTCCAGCAAGAAAAGAATCTAATACTACCTCTTCTACTTAGTTCTATTTAGTTGTTAGAGTAGGTTAAGACAATATGAGGCAGCAAAGAACAATGGACTCAGACATCTTGACAATTAGCATAAAGCAGCTTCTTTTAGAGCTGAAGCGGAAAATTTTTTAGACCTGAGGCTTTTAGTTTTTTTTCATTTACCAGATCAAGATTTACCACAAAACAAACACCTTCGACGGTGACTCATGAAAAGTCGCAAATTTAAAAACAGAATACAATTTTTCAACCAAATATTTTCATAAAGATGTTCACAAATGTTTGAAATTATCAATGGATGATGATTATTGTTTACGTTTAACATGTTTTAATGTTTATGTCTATCAATACTGCGGTTATATTATAACCTACCAATATCTATCAGAGTATTCTATCAGTACATATACCAAAATCCATAGCTATTTTCTGAAGGGTGGAACCAATTTCAAATATTAGTGTAATTATATGAAGTTATTTCAAAACCTTTTCCTATTCATTATTTACCCATTATGGTAACAAATAAGAAAAGCAATCACATACGATACGATCCCAACGTTTTACATTCCATTTTGGGGGTTCTTGCTGTGAAATTTTTGAGTTATTTTTCATGATAATGCAGTTATAAATAAAAAAGTAATTTTTAAACAACAACAAGAAACGCTGACCTAAGCTTGCTCTTTCCGGCTCTTTTGCCTGGATTGCTTTTATTCCTTTTGTTGTAATATTCCTCACCAAAATCTTAGTCTCTCGTATTATAAAATGTAATACTTTGTTCTGAAAATGAACAAACGTACATAAGTACGTTTTGATAATATCCAGTATGTGCCTTGTAAAATTGCACAAATCTGCAATAAGAAGAGTAGCTTTCTAATCTTTCTTGAAAATAAAATAAGGAAAGAGGAAGACATAAAATAACAGAGAGATTACAAGGAATAAATAGAATTAGTTCTTCGATCACGAAAACAGTAAAGGGGCATAAATTTCAACTTCATCATCAGAAAATCATGCTTTGCAATAGAATCTTTACAATATTGAGAAAATACTGTGACAATTAGTTTAATATAATAACCAAAGCATATTAGCTTTCAAACACCCCAAAACCTCGATAAATCGTTAAGTCACTCCCTTTAATAACTTTTAAACTCACAATTTGTCGCATGCATCGAGAGAATTTCATTAAAAATAATGTATGGTACTCTAGCAATTGAGAATAAAGTCACTAAGTTTCTTGTCCGACAAGTTGTCCTTTCCAGCTTTATTTGACATATTTTCCACTCTTTTCACCACTCAGGGTTCTTCATTGTTCTTTTTACCAGGCTTCAATTTCTGCTGCAGCTTGTAATAAAAGAAACTGCTTTCAAACCCACTGAACATTTTTTTCTGATTTAAGTAAATAAGTCAACTCTTGTTACTTTCATTTAGTTATGTTCTTCTTCCACATTGCGTGTTGAACCCAAAGTTCATACTCATGTATTTACTAATATTTAAGCACTAAAGTCCAACGATTTTCGTTAATTTCTTGTAATCGTTGCTACAATTCCAATCATTTGATACCTTGGAGCATTACTTTCAATTACTTACTCCTTCAGCGTGAACAATAAGTGTATTAATTTTATTGTTTTTATTACCTATACAGGAATAATAGAGAACATCTTAATTGAAATGATAGTGATAATAAAAGAAGTCCAAAACAACACAGATCACAATAAGCATTGACAGTCTACAGTAGATTGGAATCATGAACTAGAACATGGAACGATAATGGAAATAATCAGAAAATGTTTTAAACGGTACTGTATATTTGTTAACATGTTAGTGCAACTATCTCAGAAGATTTATTTTCATTTAATATATTAAAGAAAAAATCTAACATTCCAAAATATTGAATCTAGTGAAAAAAATTACTTCGATGCATGCACAGTTGTGGTTGATTGAGCTCACGAAATTCACTGATTACTCAACATTTACAGCTTTTTCAGTTTCATCATTCAAGTTTATTTGCATATGCACCAATATGCTTTACTCGTAATGTAATGTGCAGTTTTTACCCGCTAGACGAACAGAAAATATTGCAAACCACCATTCCTAGCTGATGAGGTAAGTTGACGATGACAAGAGTGGTTTTTGAACAAAACTTGAAAATGACTAAATACGGATCACAAAAGGCCATGTCACCATGATTAAGGCAACGGAAGCCCAAGTGATTATAAGGACGTTAAATATACTTCCTTGATGAAAAGTGTATACAAAATAGTTACAATGAAAGGTGGAGTGATAAATAAAGGGAAGATTTTCAGATAATGGAGAAGTTATCTGTAAAAAAAGATAAGTAAATAAGTGAACTTAGAACTTTTTCCTTCAGAAAACCAGCTCAGAAATCTGCTTGAATCTTTATCGCTATTTATGAATTTTGCAAGGCATTTTCTTGACGTTTTTCTTTGATTACAAACCTGTGAAACACTTGTTTCGAGTATTCCATGGAGTTTTTAAAGCAATGTTTTTCACTATAAACCTATTTTACAATGTTAACGCAGATGAAATCTATACCAGTTGCAATATAGTCGACGAATTTGATAAAAGCATTAACCATTACATACTTGCTTATGTTCAGATTTTTGGAAATTTGAAAATTTAAAATGATAAAGTAATTTCAGTTTTTATGTATTATTCGATGACTCTTGTAGTTATTTTCAAATATGAACTACTACAAAAGTATATTTGTATAATTATGTTGTATATATTTTGATTATTTCCGAATAAAACATTCTTTGAATAAAAAAAACTATTTGAATAAAAACAAGAGCCAGATGGCGCAAAACGGTAGCAGCAAGTTTACTTTTCACGCAAATGCTTTTGAAATTTTACTTTAAGTAATAAAAACTTCTTTACTGGATGTTTTCTAAGATATCTCACTGGTGGAAAACAGGCATTAACGATAAATTCGATGAAAATGATTAATTAGTGTAAATAGGGTCTAACCAAAAACACCAGCAACAATTTATTTAAAGACAAAAGAATTATACATGTGTGAGCTGTGTGTTTTTTTTATAAGAAATTTTTTCGTAAGAGCTTGTGTAGAAAAAAAAAGTTTGTTTATAATAATAATAATTTCTGACGAAACCAAAATTGAATTCCAACAAATAAACTGCCTTTTTGAACTAGATCTTTGAAAACTTTAATAAACAAACATAGTGTAATAGCTAACAAACCAAACGAGGTGATAAGAAATTTTGAACTAATAAGCTTTACTAACAAGAAAAGCAGCATATCAAGTATATTTTCAGTTAGCGTAATGAACTAAAAGTCCCATTTTTATGTACGCCTATTTGATTAGAATTCGAATGAATTCTAATTTCGTGGATTAAGTTATAAAATATCAGGTTATGTACTTTTAAAATAAAAGGTAATCTACTTTTAAATGTTCGATATGAAAAAGCTTCCAAATTACGAAGGCTGCGTTCCTTCATTAGAATTTACATTGCGTTTTTGATAGAGTCCCGCAGACTCTAAATCGCAGACTAATTGCCATTTCGGCCGGAGGAGGAGGAGTAGTAGTAGTAGTAGTAGTAGTCCACGGGTGTTTTAATACGGTATTCGCTTTCGCTGCTACCGTAAAAACTTCTTATTTGTTTTTAAATCACTTTTGAATAATAACAAGATTCTCAAAAATGCGACTATATATTTCCCCAAAGTTGCAAAAAGTTTATCAATCATTGTGTGTACATTGATTACAATGAGATTACAATATGATTAAATAATTACAGTGTAACTACCATCGACATAATATTCAGATTGAATTTAATATCACAAAAAAACTTACTTTGAACTTATTATGAAATGAAGTTGTTCATGGTCAAAAGATAAGGTTTCTCTTAAAATTTTTTGCTGAGGAGTTAAAAAGTGACCGAGAAGTTACTATGGACATGTAGCTAAAAATTAAAAGACCTAAGTGCGACTAATATTTTGCCTTAAACAACTGCATATCAACAAACCCATCAATGTGTAAGACAATTTTATCCAAATATGATATGTATGATCTTTTTTGTTGCAGAAGCTTGACAAGTTTCCTATCCTTTATACCATTTGTAACTCGAACAAAACTATCTTACAACATTATACAATCAAATTTGTATACAGTTTTTCTGTACAAAAGAAGAAAATACTTTTAAGTATACTTTTGGGTAGACATACTTTAAAGGAAGAAACTTTCGCGAGGCGAAAAAATCGCGAAATTTTGGGAATTTACTTTCGCCAATGGCCCATTTGACTATGTTTCGCCAGAATTAACTTTTGCAAATAAGGCAGTTCAAAATTTTTTTTCCATGATTCAAAAAGAAGAGAAGTCAAAATACAAACAAGAAATACAGTTTTTAAAAAGTTTACCTATTTATTTCAAACGATACTCAGAAGAAAACCCTTAATTAAAGCATGCTATATTTTTGTAGTGTGACAATTTGTTTTGAAAATTTCGATGAAAAAAATAACATTCAATAACAATAACATTCGAGGGAATTAACTTTCGCGAATGAAGACATTCAGCATTTTTCGCGGGATTTTACTTTCGCGATTTTGCAGAAAAATCGCGAACTCGCGAAAGTTTCTTCCTTTAAAGTATAAGCAAATAACTATCAAAAGTAATCAAAATCTCTGCTAATAGATATTACGTGTAACATTTCAAATTAGAACAGAATAGTTATTTACAAAAACATTAAATATATCGTATTTTTATTTTAAAAAAAGATGGGCTTAAAGTGACAGTTTATAAAATTAAATTCACGTATTCCGAATAAACATCTCTTTTCAAAAAATATGTTCACACTCATTGTTTATTTTGTGGTAAAAATGACCTTCCTATGTAAATTCTAACCTTGGTAGTGGAAATACATATCCATAGCCAAATCACTACATAGCTGAAAGTAGCAGTTACTGTTCTGGCTTGATTTAATTTACAGACTGTCGTTTGTATTGTGTTTTGAATTACGTTCGTTGTTCGTACAGGGAAATTGTCAGTACATATTAAATTTTGCAAAATCAAATGATACATAGTATCAAAACAGTATACGTGATCATGGAATTCATCCATAGTAAACTATGTTTCTGTTGTTGGATTAAAAGGCTATCCAGGGAAGCACACTCGACCAGATTCTTTCAAGTTACTATAATTATGTGTCTCAATCCTGTGTTTTAAAATATTATATGTAACTTTTTCTGAACTTCTTATTCCATATACGGCATCATATTTTTACTTGCTGTTTTTGTATATACTTTTCGAATTAACAAACTGGTTGAACTGATTGTTCTCCACATGAAAAGGGTTGCCGTTATGGCTGGTACATCGTGCTTTCAGTTCAGGGCTACATTATATCATCATAACATTGTTATCAACAAAAACAAAACATCATATTGATATATCAATTTTTTCTGCTTTTTACACGTTCATTCAAAAGCTTTTACAAAGCTTTTTAACACTGAACTGAACTAAAACGATTCATTTCCATTATTAACGTTTCATCTTTTCAATCTTTTGCAAAGCTAGCAGAAAAAAAGCAAACATCTTCAACTGCTCATCCTCATCTGCACTGACTGAAAAAAAAAATGGAGTGCTGTAGACTAGCCATTATTCTTATCTACTTTGGCTAGGCGAAAATTCAATACCGAACCGCGGCTGTAAAAGTGAACGGAGAAGGAGGAAGAGGAGGAGAAGGAAAATGCCGGTTTTGAACATATATTTCGCCCTATGGGGAAATATATAAAAATACTTTTAAGAAAGAACGGAATATAAACGATACAAATATTTAGCTATGGAAATGTAATGAATGTTAAAGTGATTCTACAATTCTTAGAAGAAACAAGAATTAAAGAAAGAGCAAAACCCATCCGTTAATGTATGTTTTAGTAAGAAATTTTAACATATATTTTTAATAAAGTTACCATCCGTTAACGTTTGAGAGCAGTCATAAATTGAATTCATGTAAAATTTGGTTTTAATCATAAATTTCAATTTAGAGTCTTTAGACACATCAAACATCAATGAAATTCACTGAAAATACAAAATGAAGTATTTACTTTTATTTGCTACTGCTTACTATGATGATTAGAAATATCGAATATGATATAATATAATCTTGAATTCTACCGTCTCAAAATATTGTAAAGGAAGCAATAAACAATTTAGAAATCTGTTACAAATCTCTCATCAATGCTTGGTCAATAACAAAACCTGCTTCTTGACTTCGATTGTGTTTTGAAGTGTTCTTACAGCTAACATGAAATTTTATGAGGTTTATATTGGTAAAACTAGCATGTAGCTTTAGCTAAAAATGCCCCCGCACTCAAGCATTCAAATTTGTACAGATAGCAAGCTATACATTAACAACAGAAACGAAAACAAGATTTTGGCCTAACAAAAAATGTTTTGGTTGATTTGAGACCTGATATGAGGCAAGTCCTAAGTCACACTGATGCTAATATATCTTTCAAAAAGTGTAAAAAGGGCTTAACAAGTAATATCAGAAAGTACTTGCTACAAACAAAAGAAATGTGTGAACTGAAACATGAATACGTATTTTAATCAAAGTAAGATTTGTTAAAGAAATTATGTAAGAGCCAAAAGAAAAAGAAAAACTTTTTCAAAAAAAAAAAATAAAAACGAAAAATCCATTAGAAATTTGCGTTTCAAACTTTAATTCAAAACAAAAAATAGCCAACGTTTACATAAAATAGCAAGAAAAATATATAATCATGATCACTGGTGGAGGACAGTTAAAGAAGAAAAAAAAGAATTTGTAATATGGCTTTCTTGCATACACAGAAATCCAATTAAAATGGCAAGATCCACCAAAAATCAGTGCATTGAATAAAATTTATTAAATGAAAGATTTAGAGCTAAAACATATACAAACATAAAATGTATGGTTGGCAAAATTTCAGATTTCAAGCTGTGCTTCAAAATCCTTGTTGTTCAGAGTAATATAAAAAATGTTTAATTAATTAGCCTACGAACTTTTTAAATAACATAATATAATATAATGTAATATAATAGTAAATTAGAAAAGAGATACGAAAAAAAATTCGTTAGCTGCCGAATCTTTGTATATGCTTTTGCCAACACCCAGAATTCTACATATGTCTGTGGCAGTTTCAAATCACAATAAAAACAACTATTTGTTAAGACAACGGTCAAAAAGTCAAACAGACGACAGAAGAAGGGCTAGATTAGATTAAGTTAAATCTGAAACTAAAAGCCGTACATCTTGTAGCATACCAATGCATATCTACTCAAAACAACAAATAAATTTTCTCAAAGCAGAAGAAGAGATTTAATAGGTTTCCCTTCATTACACAAAAGTTGTAAAAAGTTAAAATCTGGATTTCGAAATTAAAATTGGATTTCTACCCAAATTTTGAAATGATATGCAATTGACATTGAATTGGAATGAGGTACCTCTGCCAATCACATGTCACATAATCATTTACAAAAGAAATTCGAAACTTACAATCAGAAATCTCTTATATAGAAAAGTTGATTACACTAAACTTTAGGAGCAGTGCCAATAAGGATTGTAATGAACTATATCAGTCCGTCCCGATTGACCATCAATCTTAGCTTAGATCTCCTGTTCACTTTGGAGTCCCGAGTAGAAGTATCTAAACTTGTTTATCAATTTTCTGAATACATATGTAGTGAAGCCGAAATTAATCACAAACACAATCCGATATGCTGATGATACAACCGTTTACAGATTCTGTAAACTTAACAGTTCTGACAGTTACGTACATTAGAGAACATTGTCAAAACAATCTCTCATAAATTTATTAATCTTGTTTTTAACAAGGACAAGCTAAAAATTGATTTCTCTTCAAAAAATATAGAAAGTTAACAAAAGTTAACTAATTACGTACAACATAAAAAAGTGAGAAAAATTTGAGAAAACAAATAAAGTTACTTGCAGTTACTTTGGAACAGAATCTGACATGGACAAGCTACATCAACATTATTATAAACGTTAAGAGACGCCTTTCAGATGTTGTGAAGCTGAATTGGTTACCAATCAAAAATTGAAGTAACTATAACACTGACAACTTGTACACAAGTTTCTATACGGCCCAACCTGGTGGTACGGACATAACCATTCGTTCCGAAAGGAAGAAAAAAAGAAATCCACAGAACTTTCAAACCAATCTTTACCAGTCTTCAGTTTTTATGGATTTTATTGTCATATCTGATTTCTCTACTGATTTCCCAGCTTTTAAAGATTCTTAACAACTTTTTACAGATTCATTGTACATTTGATAGCACGAAACTCTGAGTCATGTACTTTTTTTAAAAAAAGTTTTTTAGTTAACTTGTATATGATTGTATATGGTTGAAAGATAATCATTAATTAATAAATCTTGCTCTGGAATACATTGAGCACTCTGAAACAAATTTTCAATAAAATCGCATATATCATTTTATTGTAAGTTAGAAAAGCCTTTAAATATCAGAACATAAAACAAAAAACATATAAACATGAAAACATGAAAACATGAAAGCATAAAAGTAAACTTAACAACAACTCCAATCTTCAAGTTCTACTTCTTTTTTCATCCTGCTCCCTCACGTCCTGAAACAAACTATATTAATAAAATCAAATTTTCCTTTCACCAACCTGAAAACAAATCCTGAAAATTTATTGATCTCACCTTTGCAGATGGTTTTCAAAACATTTGGTGTTTCGTGGAGTATGAATCGTTCCCAATATCGATTTAATCTGGAAAATAGTAATGTCAATATGATAATAAGGTTTGCAATTAACAAAATAGTCCAATTCAGACAATACTGTTTCTATTTCATTCCCTATTCACCTGAATGAATACCAAACAAGAAGCCGCATGGCTTGAAGACTTCAGGACATGTCATAATTGTGAAATAAGTCTGAGTGATGTTTGACGTCCCAAAACAACTTAAGGAATTCGAATTATGTTGAAAAAAGAAGCACGATATAGTACCCTGAAAACGAAAATGAAAGGGTATGTATTTATGAAAAACGAAGGACGAATACTTAGTTCACATTTATACTGTATCTCAAGCGCAATCATAACCTTCAATACAAAATATGAACTGATTACAACACTTAATTTTTCATATTAAAAAGCTTTTGTTTTTGTTTCTTTGTTTGTTTTTGTAAAACTAAAGTTATAGGTAGTTCTAGGTAACAACGTAAGGTCTTTTAGTCTATCATCCACCGAAATAAATTCGTATGCGGGTAACAACCAGTTTGATTTGATTTACTTCATGAAATAATTACAGATGCTTGTTAGAGTTCAAGCGTTCGATATACGTCAAGTTTGAGGTTAAGCAAAGAATCGAAGACATCCAGTGATTTCAAAGCGTTGTAAATGTAAGTTAGTGTCTTGCGACGTTTAATCGAGGTTAAGCAGCAAATTGACCATATCCAGTCATATAACAGCAACAGGAATTTAACATAATTTCTTGAGTTTTTTAGGAAATGGTCAACCTGAATGAACAAATTTGGTTTAGTAAGATTTATCGCACCAGCAAATTTCAACTTCTGAAAAGAGAAAAGAAAATAACAATTTTCAATAATTCTCCACATCTATTAATTTGATATACCTTAAGGGAATTAATTTTCGTGGAATTAAATTTCGCGAGTTTCGTGAATTTTCGAAAAAACCGCAAAACAAAATTCCTGCGAAATTTTAAAAATGAGGGCGTTTGCAAAACTCGCGAAATAAACTAGCACTGATTTCACTTTCCATGTTAACTCGAAAAAAATCATTCGGTAAATTCTATATATAATTTACAGAACGCTTAATTTTGAAACCCGTGTATTCTGGCGAAAATGAAGTTTCTCCGAGTCAAAAATTGCCTTTTTTCTCAATTTAAGACTGTGTTTTATGGCAAACTAGCGAAACCCGCGAAATATATCAATTTGACTTCTTTGCGAAAATTCGTTCTCGCGAAAATTAGTTCCCGCGAAAATTAGTTTCCTAATTCATGAATCAAAATCTTACCTTGTCAATGCTTAACACTCGCTGTCATCATGAACTCTGATCAGTCGAGTTAAGTTAAGTGACACTGAAAATAAACAATGATATGTATTTATATTCTATTTGTTTAGTACATCTAGCCCTGTTAAAACTTTTCTTAATGTTTTTACAAAAAACTGTATATGAACAGAAGGCTTTGTGTTAACTTTTTCCCCTCAGGAAGACCTGAAATAGATAATTGTAATAGAAACAGTATTTACCTTCTTTTGGTACATATAACTTGAAATTTGAATCCAGATCAATCAACCAAATTCAATTTTACAACTTGCATGTTCTACTTGCTACAGTTCAGCCACACCAAATTATGCACAGCCATAATGAAAAGTAATGTCGCCATTGTCATTTAAGATTTTCTGATTACGGTTTTATTTTTTTGACCACAGTATGAAAATAACCTGAATTCACATTACACTGACAATTATAGTAATATTGAACTAGAAAAACACAATGAAAACGATAAAATAATAAATATCTATATATATATATGCTTGGGTACCATCATTCACTGATTTAAAAAGCTTTTCAAAAACATGAACATTACAGAGCGTTAACATGAATCTGAGTACCCTGACTAGAATAAAAACAACAAGAAAAATATTACAATCTGTTTTCTCAACCTGGAAGTCATCATCATAACAGATGCTGTATTCTCAGAATAAGTATTTTAACAACTTGAAGTCTTTTCCTTTTGAAAAATGAAATTCTTGTTTCTAAAAATTACTAGATTAAATCGTATCACTCAAGGAAAGAGAGATTTCATAAACTGGTTGATTGCAACATCTTATATTGAGATGGCTTCCAAAAATTATCTCCCCACCACTGCCCAGGTGCAGCTGTGCAATTGTGCTGCACAAACAAGGTATGCAAGACCTTTGCATACAATTAAAAAAAGATATTTTATTCAAAAGTTAAAGTTTTATTTTGTAAAAAAGAAATCATAAAAAAGTCAAGCGTCACATTTTAGGCTATGGAAAAGGTGTACGTCTAAACAATTGAGGCAAATTCATCAGAATACTTAGAATTCCTGGAAAGATATCCTTACTGCATCATGATCTGTGAAAAACAAACACTTAACATCACACTCAGTCAAAAACATTTCAAGCAAATCCTGGTGAATATAGGCATGATCAATCAATGAGCCACTGATATGTGTAGGTTCTGATACCTTCTGCACAAACCTATCTAAGACAGAAGATAGTTGTGAATTAACACCTAGATTAAAATCACCCACAACTATATTAACATGTTTAGATTCCACTAAGTATTGTAATGTTGTTAAGAATTGAGGCATTTTCTGGTCCTTCTGCCGATACACAAGCAGAATATTAAAACAAATTGGTGAAAAACTGGTCTTCTTCACCTGCACAAAAAAAAGCCATCTGTTAAAAAAGAATCATTAACATGTAAATTGGTACTACAATATATTGCTTGACTCTCAAACTTATGGTGACTGTTGTTGAACATAACTCTGAAACCAGCCATGGAAAGCTCTCCTGTTAAATCTTCATCAGAGTATTTGATTTGTGTTTCGGTGCAAAGAATCATATCACTGCCTAATAATATACGGTCCACTTTTATGTCTTCTAAATGCTTTCGTAAAGATCTCACATTGCAGATAGTCATTATGAAATTATTGGATTGAACTGGCATAACATCTTTAATCTGCAATGTCTGATATTCTCTGAGATACTCATATTCCCTTGTTACCTTCTCATCTGCTCGAATAGCATTCTTGTTAAACTGTCCAAATTAAAAAGAGACCATTTATTGACTTAACACGGCTAAGTGCTACATACATTTGCCCATTATTAAACATTCTTTGTCTGAGCAAGTCAAAGCTAACAATTATTTTATCCAAACTCAAGCTCTGAACTTTGTGGCATGTGCATGCCCATGCTAAGATCAAGGGAAATTGTGTTCGCTTAATAATGGCTGATGAACTTTTTTTTACATTTGTTCGAATTTCAATAGTAACACGTTCTACTGGAACAACACGATTTTCCCTCGCAAACCTATCAGATAACATCTTATTATAGCCAGCTTTTCCGTCATCAAATCGCACATATATTTTTTCCACAATGCCATTTCTCTCACATAATTTAAACACTGTACCCAATTGACCATTAATCAACCTATCAGTAATGTCAACATTGGATGTTAGCATAACCCTTGCACCAACTTTTAGTGTCAAGTTAAATACCAGACCTCCGGTTCTACCTGCTGGGCAATTTAACAAATTCTTATACAAATGACAAGGAACACCTTTGGGGATTTGATCGGTTGCATTCAAACTATATTCAAAACTATCAATTTGATTGAGCATAAGATGGTTGTGTTGACTAGCTAGAGAATTTTCTGCAAAAATATGAAGTGCATCATGTGGAAAGTTCTCATCAGAGTTACTTATGAAGCATGATTTTAAAAGTTTTTCATCCTCTTGAGTAAGTTGACCAATCCTAATATTATTCAGAAGGTCTATAAGCACACTATCACCTCTCTGCCTCATTACTTCTGTGAGCTCAACCATTTCAAAATTTCTCCACAGAGGAAATATATTATAAGATACGTCATAATACTCTGCAAATATAACTCTTTTCAATACCGGCGGTAGTTGATATAAATCACCAACAAGGATAACACTTAATCCAGCAAATAACCTGAATGTTTCACATCCATAAATTTCATTGAGCCTTTGGTGTACGTGCAATAGTAACTCATTAGACATCATAGAACATTCATCTATTATTAAAACCTTAACTTCAGACAATTGCATTCGCAGTGTACATTTTCGCTTATCAGGAAGTTTTGGTACAACCAATCCATGACATTCTACAGGAATTCCTAATCCAGAGTGTATTGTTGTTCCAGCAATATTAATTGCAGCCACACCAGTTGGAGCCAGTAAAAGAACCTTGGGCTTGTCAGGTGAAGCAGATCGATAACTTAATGTTTTTGAAACAGAAGCATGTATGGTTTTCACAACATGTGATTTTCCAACGCCAGCTCCTCCAGTTATAAATATATGCAACGGTTCAATGATTGTCGGTTGTTCACAAGATAAATTTTTCACATAACATGTAGCCCATGAATTAACTACTTCAAACACACCCCTCTGCTTTGCATTTAAGGATCGAATTAAATCATTTATTTCGCTGTCAGGAAGCAGATTAATATGCGGTAAGGGGATGTTCAAAGTACACAGGATTTTCTTGACTTTCCTGTTCACACTCATCGTCCTCCACATCATCATTTTCTTGCTGTGCATGTTCATCAGTCAATGGAGCATATCTGAAATTAATGAAAGCTGTATCTACTAAGTCTGCCCAAGGTTCAAAGCGTGTTTTATTAGTGTTTATCAAATTTAACACACCAGGTTCTTCTAACTTTTTAACATAAGAACCAGTTAGTTGAGCTTTTAATTCTGATTCCTTTCTAAAGGGATAAAACATCATTAATAAGTGATGGGCGTAAGCTTCTGGATGACATTAACTCTATCAGGATGATAGTGAAGACGGGCCTTTCGGTGTAACTTCTTCAGATTGTCTGCAGTAAACAATGTCACATCTACAATGTTATTGGCATGTTTCGGTGGGTATTTGTTATACAGTGATTTTAAAAACTCCAAATGATGATCATTCTGGCAAGTATTCTGTGAAATAGTTTTCAACTCAAGTATTTCTTGATCTACTTCTTCAATATATTGTTTGCGTATATGTAGCCATTTATCACTTTCTTGAATAATTACGCTGTCACGGTATTTCTGAAGAGATATTTTACAATACTGATACCACTCTAAATTGAAGTGCAGTATGTAAATACACAAAGCTTTTTCTTTTTTTAATGAATCAATAGAACTGTGATGTTCAATTTAAAAAAACCACACCCAAGATTACCTTTATCTATGAATTTATTTTGATCCTCATCTTTTACAATTTCTAAACACTTCTTGAAGTAACTTGAGGCTTGAGGTTTGTCATTTAACATATCATAAATTTTCCCAAGCCGACTCAAGGCAACAGCTTCAGCTATAATGTTGTAATTTTCGGCACAATAAACTGCTTTTTTATATGCTGTTATCACACTTTCATAACTAGTTTTTGTCTGTGGCACATTCTGCTCTTTGAGGTTTTGTAAATTACGATCACCTGTGACAAAAACATAATCATGAATATTAATTAAATAATTTAAAAACATTTTTCATCATTAGAGATATTGTTCTTATTAATAGAAATCTACAGAATGTTCTTTCTCCATGAAATGGTTTATCTAGTTTTAATGGTTCATAACTATAAACCTATGTATTCAAATCCCTCAGAGTCATATAATGGACAAAGAAGCACCTCATTACCTGTTACTCGATGATTAATGGATTCAGATGTTCTTTCAAGACAGACCATGGCTTCAAGCAATGATATGTACTGAGAATCAAAATCTTTGGACAGTATTTTCAAATCATCTAAAAGACGTCTACATTCATGCATTTGCTGTAAACACAAGGTATATGATTTCTTGTGAAAGTAGTCTTCCCCTATGTCAAATTCCAACTGGATTAACTCTTTTAATAACATCAGGGACGAGTCAGTGTGTTTAACAGCAAACAAATATGAATGCAGTGAAGCTACTTTTGATTCACGATCAGCTTGTTCATCAAGTACATCATCAATGGCTTGTTTAATTGTGTTATTCAAGTATCCTTTAATATTTTCCACCCATGAATCATCCTTAGATGAGGAGTATCGCAAAGCAAAAACAAAATTCTTCATAGCCTCTTGAAAAAAATCTCTTGATTCTTTGCAACAACCAGATTCACGGAGAACTAAAGCATGTTGCTTATGAGTTAAAGCAATGTTTTTGTATGCAGAGGACCTCTCATCATCAGAGGCAGAACAAGACAATGATGCCTCGTAACATTGCAAAGCTTCCTTTAGACGAAACTTCTTTAAAACAGGACTTAGCCCTGTCTGGGATGCACGTCTGTAAAAATGATTACCCTCCTCTCGTAATTGTTGCGCAGATTTTGTTATCTTGATAGGTACTTGTTCAGGTTTGGGTATGTCGGAACTATTAGACTGATCTTTATCTGAATCATTAAAGATACAAAAAAAGTTTCACAAGTTTCTTCATGCAGCAATTCGCAAATAGTGAATAATCATCGATCCAATAATGCAAACCTTCAAGAGTGGTTTCTACTTCTTCTACTCCGTTAAACTCCGGTAAAGATGTTTGATCTGAAAAAGAAAAATACAACTTTTGTGATTAGTCATTTTGATTTTTGATTAGGCGGCCCTCACCTTCACTTAGTTTTGGCTATTGTGAGGGTCTCCTAGCCATAGTGTAATTTTATAAAAAAATATTTATTGTTACCAGCAAATAAATAAATGAAATGAAAAAATGAAAAAAAAGTCTTTTGCTTATTGTTTGTTGGTTTTTTATGGCCCTTAACTAGTGAACAAAATATGTACATTGATTTACAATTCATAAAATTTGAAAATTTGGCAAATTGGCAGTATGACACAATAATATAAATACTGCAACTCAAAAATTTTTTACTCACAATTCTGTATGTATTTCCATATAAAAAATATGATGAATACAACAAATGTTGTAGTAATGAATACTATCATATCTAAAATAAAGTATAGCAATCAAAACTCAAAAACAAAAGAAATTCATGCATCAACTTGCACCTTTATACTCCTTAATTTAATTGATGATTCTTCAACAGAATTTTTTACGTTGGTTAATTTCTGTAAAAATACTTTCATTGGGTAATTCCTACAGCCTAAAGTAGTAGCAAAATGAATCTTTACTTCCCAGCATGCTTGCTGGTGCAACATGTAACAGAGTTTAATGTTTTGTCTCGTTCTTTGAGACAGGAACTCTTTTTAAAGACACTCTCTAATTTAAAGTAATTGAAAGCACCTTTATACTCCTCAATTTAATTGATGATTTTTCAGCAGAATTTTATGCTCATTAATAACAGCCCAAGTCACACTTTTGGTTACTAGCGCTTTTGGTAGAGAAGATTGAGTAATTAGTCCAGAGCAGAGCCTGGTAGGGCCCTAGGTTGACAAAGCCCCTGGAAGCAATTTTAGCGATTTCAATGTCCATGAACAGGTTTGGTCATGAAAGACATGCAATCGCACACGCAAAAACTCTTAGACGTGTGATCAATCGTATGCGTGGATTGGTATGTGTGTTCCTCATGCTACTATACTAAGATGGTTGTTTCGTTCGAAAGTGAATACAAAATGTTCACAGTTATTTTAACAAGTTTCTCTTTGTGAAAATTATGGTTAAGATTCCATCATTTCTCTGTGTTTTTGTAAAGAAGCTAAGATGTTTTTGATTTCATTGAATAACATGAAAATGAGTCCTACTCGCACCACTTATGTTTTGATATTCTTTCGTCAGGTGAAGAAATGAATTTGTACAACAAAATAAATTTCAAAATGATCTCAGCAACAGTGGTTGTCCCCCCTAGCAACAGAAAATTTGGTGAAAAATCCCTGCCAGTACTGATTCGTCAATTAACCAAAGTCTGATTAATCTGCGTAGCAACAGTGGATTAATTGTAGGAAAGCAAACATTTTAGGACAATTAGGGCAGGGAATTGCAACTCCTGTGCAACTGCAGTGTTTATGCAGATCAATTGTAATCACTTAATATTTATTTAATAAATTTAAAATTAATAATTTTAAAGTTTGGTTATAGAATCAAAATTGGAGAAATCACAAAAAATACATCTAGAATTTTTCCTAATTAACTCATTACATATTCCACAAAAGTACTTTATTTGCATTTCATAAAGCACCAGGGATAAGACATTCTACCACCTGACAAAAACACAATCATAATCAGACATAACACAGTAGCTTCTAGCTCATAGTTCAAGCTACCATTCCGTAGATGTGAAGATGATTTTTAAAAGATTTTGGCTAATGTTTCCCAAAGATTAACACCTTATCTCAACTTCCTCTTTAAATCTCTTAAAGGGTTCTTTTTTAAGAGCCCAGTTGTTCCTCATGGCTCTATTCTGGGAAAGACCTCTTTTTTCTTATTATAATGACCTTTGGAAAATATTATCAACTCCAAAACCTTCCATTTGACTGAAACTCATTTTTGTGTATATACTTATTGAGACACAATCAACAATAAAGTCATATTTTCTAACCTCATTCATTAGCAGAATGCTAAATTGTTATAAATCCAAAAAATGGAAGTGATACTTAAATATAAATTGAGAAAAATTGATCTCAAATTGACAAACAAACCCAGCTCTCACATCAAATATGTGGACCGGAGCTTATGCAAACTCCATTGGGGTGTAATTATGTAGAGCAAATGTCATACTAACATCCTCATAAACCCCCTAATCTTTTCTGATAATTTTTTTAGGCACAAATTTGAAGTAATTACGTCTTTTGTTTTTATTTTACTTAGTTAGGCAACTTTCAACAATGAGCAATCACAGGCCTGGTCGTAAGAAAATTAGCAGGCGTGTGGTCATCGCACACCTTAATTGACGATATCAGTTATGGTGTGCGCTCGTGTAAATTTTTGACAGATGTGTGATCAATTTTTTCCAGTTAAGATCAACAATCTTCATTCTGTATGATAATCAAGTCAAATTTGAAATGTGTCATATATGTAAAAATAATGAGATTTCCACGGAGAATGAATTTAATCATATTTCTATGATATTTAATAAAATAAAACACTAAAGATTCGGTACCTAAAAACTTAGCCATAAAGATTACTTTGACCGCAAATAAAATTTACTCAAACATTAATAAAGAAGAAAAATAAAACCTGAAAATAAACAATTTGTATTACTCTCCATCGTTTTGGTTTGAAGTTCAAATGGTTTTAGAATTAAACAAGAGCCAGATGGCGCAAAACGGTAGCAGCAAGTTTACTTTTCACACAAATGCTTTCGAAATTTTACTTTAAGTTCTAAAAACTTCTTTAATGGTGTTTTCTGACTGGTGGAAAACAGGCATAAAAGATAAATTTGATAAAAATGATTAGTTAGTGTAAATAGGGTCTAATCAGAAAACACCAACAATCAATTAATTAAAAGACAAAAGAATTATACATGTGTGAGCTGTGTAACATAATGTTTTTTTTATAAGAATTTTTTTCATAAGAGCACATGTAGAAAAAAAATGTTTGTTTATAATATAATTTCATGAAACTGAAATTGAATTCCAACAAATAACTGCCTTTTTGAACTAGATCTTTGAAAGCCTTTATACACAAACATAGTGTAGTAGCTAACGAACAAAATTTTGAACTGATAAGCTTTACTAACAAAAAAAGCAAGATATCAAGTATTTTCAGTTAGCGTAATGAACTAAAAGTCCCATTTTTAAGTAGGCCTGTTTGATAAGAATTCATTCTTTCATGGATTAACCTACAAAATATCATATTATGTACTTTTAACAGAAAAAGCAATCTACTTTTAAATGTTTGATATAGAAAAGCTTCCAAAATTCGAAGGCTGGGTTCCTTCATTAGAATTTACATTGCCTTATTAGTACAGTCCCCGCAGACTAATTGCCATTTCGGCCGGAGTAGGAGTAGGAGGAGTAGGAGTCCATGGGTGTTTTAATACGGTATTCGCTTTCGCTGCTACCGTAATTAAAGACGTTTCTGTCCCATTAACTCGTCACCACCTGGCTGGCTATTTTTTTAAATAAACGATTATTTTTTCGACACTGCAACCTTGCGCATACTTTTGTAACTTAAAAGAACGTTAAAAAGAAAGAGAAAACTACATAATACAATTAAATAACATAATTCATAATAAAATGGCGCGCACGAAGCTCCTTCTTCATTCCTCAGCGCATTTCGCTGAGTAGACTTGTTTTCTACTAACAAACGAAGAAAATTTTTGAGTACTGATTTTCAATTCAAAACCACTATCGTATTCGAAAGCGATCGGAGACCTCACTTCTGAAATGGTAGCAAAGTTTTGTTCCGTTATCGTAAAATTTAATCATAGCACATGAACAATTTTCGAAGCAAAACTTTCAACGTTTTAGGACAAATTTATGTTGACTTTTAAATAAACATTTGTTATCACACTTGTCATTACAAGCCAGGCGTGCGATTGCCACACGCGTAAATAAATCTTGGTGTGTGCGGAGGCGTGTGCGTGCGATTGCACGCCTCTTACCAGGCCTGAATCATGTTATTCATGAGAACGTTAGACAAACCCACTGTCAATTTTGACTTCCATTTGACACACACATCATCCATTTACATGATCACAAAGTTTTATAATGCCATAAGCCTTGTGTCCACTGAAGGCCATAATTTTAGAACTCATTTTACTGGACACAGAATTGGTTCTATCGCTTAGTTCTATTTTTTAGTTCTTGTGGGTCTATTTTGGAAAGCGAGAGAAATGAAAAAGTTTTCAATTCTATCACTTTAGTATATACTTAGCCTTTGTTAGGTGTTAATTTATTTATTTATTTTTTGCCCACTCTTAGCAGTTTCCAATCCTGACTAAGTTCCGCCTCCATTTTGTTTCATTCTATGTCAGTTACTTCTTCCTGCTTAACCCTTTTTAACCAAGTTTTTAATTGTTATTTATATAATATATATTTTTAATAATGTTTTAATAATGAATTATATATTTTAAAACTTTGGACGAATAGCCATATAATGTGGAAATGCCAAATATATTTCATTAATAATAATAATTATAATAAATGCCAACATTCGAAATTTGTATTTCAACAAAAAACATTAAAAAAAATATTCAAATGTGCGTTAAATTGCGAGAGAAGCTGTTTTGATAATGCCGATGTTTTGAGAGTCATATATTGAAGTAATTACTGGTAGAAAAACAACTAATTTTCTTGAGGATGAGGAAATTTCCAACTGTGTTAAAAAGTATCCTTGTCTATATGGCTTTTTCAAATTTTCTTTACCTATATTTTTCCTTCTCTTTATTTTTGTTTTTTGATTAAAAGAACTGCATGGAGCATCAAAATCAAGCTCCTGCTGATCCCTATCAATTTTTCAAAAGTATTAACTGACTACCGCATTGTGTTTACTACAGAAGATATTCACAAAATATACCATAATGTGATAACTGTTGATAAATGCTGCAAACTAGAGGGGAGGCTAACATCATCCATAAACATTGTCTGGTGTACTCACTTACTTAGATAAGCATGGTTTATGATTTTGAACTATGTTGCAGCACCACGACGCACTTTCACTTTCTTTTGCACCGCTTTTCTTTTGGTGAACCCGAAAAGAAAGGCCACACATGTTCCGATTATATCAACCTCGTTCCTAGTTTCCATCTAACACTTATTCTCGTAAAACAGCTCACAATTGTTATATCAGAATCCAAAAACCGTATTCCCAAACTCAAACCCTGCTTCCAACATGACTGTCTTCTTTTCTAATATTTAATAAGAGCATTGCAATCCAATCCTCCTATTCAAAAACACATCACAGGGGAAAAACCCTTTGTGCGAATGAGCTCATAAATCCTTATTGCCTGTTATTTAGTGTAGTTTGTAACAGAGCGCGATCATAGCAAAACAAGGTTGGAGAAAAACCATCATGGCCAACTACAGGAAAGGTGAGCAGTCTGATGGCAGAAGACTTTACTTTCCAGAGGGGGCTTTATTGAATCAAATGGAAGTTGCCGTTGTGGAATCAGAGAGAAGAAAAAGTGATATTTTGAAGGAACCATTTGTTGTCTATCTTGTGGAGTCGAGGTATGTTTTGTTTCAGTTCACGATGGTGCTGATAGGTCACTACACTAGCTACATGACAATGGAAATTCTTGCCAAATTTACTTGCAGATTTACGTTTATATTTGGCAACGTCATATTTAGAAACGGGAAAAAATCATTTTATTCGATTGAATGCAAGTATTATATACAAAGAAATGAAAAACAATGAAAAAAAGTGGATTTGATTTACTTCTAATAATATTTATTAAGAACAAAAATAAGCACTGTATTGGAGAATGGAGTACTTTTATGATGTCAATGCAGTTCAAATTCTTTTGCTAGAACATGTAGTAATCTTAAAAACTTGGTTGCCAAAGAAATAGAAGGAAGTCTTAAAGATAAAAATCAAACAATTCAAATTATGCACTATATCTATTTTCCTCCTCGTAATTTCTTCTTTGCTGGCTCATGTCAGTTAAACCAACAATTGGATTCTCATAATTGAGGGTCAACTTCTTCATAAGAATGTGTAAAGCCATAGATTTGCCACATAAACCCACACCGAAAATCAGATGTGACATTTCATTAGTAGGATCCATTGCATTGCATCCCAATCGAACACAGTACTTTTGCGGAAATATCTAGAAAGCCAATAGAGATAACTGACGTTTTGGAGGTTCTGCAATATTGGTGATGGGGTGACGAAAATATTTTGAACTAAAAATATTTGGGGACAGTGCTGTTACGTCATTAAAATCTTTGATCAATGATATCTCTATAACAGTTGCGGTTATAACAAAATGATCCCATGCATGTTTTTGATAAGATTTTCAAGCTCTACAACATGAGTACACTTTCCGTTCACCATTACATAATAAGTTCATCATTCCACGATTTTATTTATTGTAATCTATTTTTTGACTCACACATTTGCACATTTTTTCAAAATTAGCTATGGTAAATATTTTTCCCTGGGATGCTAGTCCCATTATAATAATTGACAAATACATGTTGTTTTATTTTAGAGTGTGATAGATTTCTTAAATTTACAGTCAAATACTTCATAAGAGCACATAAAACCACCTGGGATGTTTGCGAACAGGCTACAATTTTAGTCAGGGTTCCCACGCCTCCTCAAAAATCTTCAAAACTCCTCATTTTCGATTTTCCTCCTCAAATCTCCTCAAAAAAAATTAGTGAAGCTGCGTGTCTTTTCAATTGAAAACTGAAATATCCTCTGTAGTTTATTGGACTATTTACAATTGTTTTGTTTATGTGAATAAAACAGTTTTACTTTTAATCATGTCATAATATATCCTGTGATAGATATCCTACTAATTTTTTGATTTGGGAGTTTTGCCCAACGGTCGACAATTGGCATAATTGAGTTTGTTTGGCCCTAATATACTTTCTTACTTCTCATTTTCTTGGTAATACAGTCAACTCTCTCTAATTCAATTTTCCAGGGATATCGTTCCAGTGGATGATCTGACGGCGACATTGTAATTAATAATTATAGTAATCCGTGGTGACGACCGTCATGTCAGAAATTTCGTCGAAAATACAAACTCGTGAATGCATTTGGGGTCCGCTATCATGGCCACTATGTTTATGTTACACTATGTTTACATTATATTCACAATGGGAAAGATCAACTTTGGTTACTCATTGAAAATCATACCAATTCCTGATTATACATCTTATGAATTGAAAATGATTGACAAGATGCCATCACACGCATGCGCTGGAAACTGTATTGGTACAACCATAGAAACATTAACATTGTTTGTCTTCGAAAGCAAAAACACACAGCCGACTCCCGTATATCCACATGTCATCCAATCACCCTCAAAACATCTTAAAACAACTTCCAATATCCATCAACAACGTTAAAAACAGACTTGTAGCCAACTTCTGCAATAAAGCTATATTCCACCAAGCTTAACAAGAATGAGACGATCTCTTTTCATTGCCTTTTGGAATTTGAAATTTTTGGCTTTTTTACTTGTCTACGGCATTAAATTCTTCTTAGTTTTATTTTTCGTAATAAAACTATTTGTTCGCCAGAAAATTCTCATTTTTTTTAAAGGGAAACTAAAGGGGAATTAAACTAAAAAAGTTCATATTTTGCACTATTTGATACAACTTTGAAAATGCTGAAAGTCAGTTTTTGAATTTTCGAAAAATCATTTTTCGTTCCTGAGATATTGCCGTTTAAAGGCTTTTTCCAAAACGTGATCTCCATGGCAACGGGACATCAGAACGTTCAAGAAGAAGCTCGAGAATAGAGCCATTAAATCAGCTCCATTGCATTTATTTGACGTAGTGTGAATTTTTTATATTAGCTATTTAGCCATAATTAAACCCATTCTTGTAAAGATTTTTGATTACTTGAAAATGGATGCTTGAAGCATCTGAAACGTTGTATTAACATGTCGTTTTGTTGTTTTTTTTTCTTGAATATTTTGATACTGACTATACTTCGACAATACATTCACGACGTCAATGATAACTGTTCAAGTACAAAGATACTTTGAGTTAGTCGCAGTCAATTTTCTTGTGACATAAGTCGATCTTTCTCCTCTGTTATCTACATTACATCGTCAAATAAATCAGAAATTTACTTGGCTACTGTATTACCTCAATGCTAACATGTTCATACGTGTGGTTGCCCTGGTTTTTATGTTCTTGGCCCGTTTACGATTTCCAAAATCAAAGTCAATACCGCAGGTTATTAACGATCGATATGGAAAAGAAATTGCTAAATCCATCCGAAAGTTTGAGAGACTTGACTTTAAATTACGAAAGGTCAAACTTGATTTAGACTTCTTGGAATGCTGCAAAAACAATGATTTGATTCCAAACTTTCTTCACTTTCGTGTCCCAAATAAAGCTCTTGGAAATTCAATTACCTACAAAGTATGTCAACGGAAACTTCTGGATGAAGAAATCTCACTTAAAAAGTCTCGTATTCGTAGTTTATCGAACGACTTTACCATCTTGAAGATTTCTTTGGAAAATGTTTTGTCTATCATTGATTTCGCCCATATTTGTTCAATATTTCTTGGAAGTAACGATATTAATTTGAAAAAACAACATTTGGTTTAAGAAAAGAAGTTATTCAAGCTGATGAAAGATCAGGTGCTGAGAAACAATCCAGAACACGTTATATTTAATTTTTCTAAATACGAATTGACTGATTTTGAGAAATCTTTACTTGTCAGAGGTCTCAACTTCTCCATACCACCCACATCTTTGAATTATGGAGATTATCTTTCTAATTATGAATTTCTCTACCGGGACATTAAGGGGTTAGATATGTTATCCTCGGAAGACCTTGATTTCATCAAAACTAAGATCAAGGACACAGCTCTTTCTTCATATCGTTCTTATAATAATAATAGCCCTCCTCGTAATTTATCAGAGGAAGAATTTGATGCACTCATCAATTTGTCCAAAAACTCTAGTTTGGCTATACAAAAGTCCGATAAAGGTAACTCAGTTGTTATACTAGATAAAGACGTGTATATTACTAAAATGGAAGAAATCTTGAGTGAAGAAACTACATTTAAGAGATTGAATATTACTAACGACAAAATTTTTAAATTTTAGTACCAACCAAGAGATGAAGCTGACTAACATCTACCAACAGTTGATGAAAAGTGGTAAACTCAGTAAAGAAAATTATAACCGATTTAGACCAGTTGATACTCATCCAGGTATATTATACGGTTTATGTAAGGTTCACAAGGCCTGTACAGGTGCATGTCCACCTTTTTGACCTATACTTTCAGCCATAGGTACTCCTGTGTATAATCTTGCAAAATATTTGGTACCTAAACTTGCTACTCTTACATCCAATAAGTACACAGTGACAGATTCTTTTCAATTTGCCAATGAAATCCGCGATCAAGATCACAAGTTATTTATGGCAAGTTTAGATGTCACTTCACTGTTCACTAATATCCCTTTAATAGAAACTGTTGAATTATGTACAGATTTACTTTTTGAAAACACTGACACAGTTGATGGCTTAAGTAAGGATGATTTCAAGACTCTTCTTAGAACTGCCACACACGAATCGTATTTTTTCTTTAATGAAGTGTTGTATCAACAAATGGACGGTGTAGCCATGGGTTCACCATCGGGACCAACATTGGCCAATTCTTTTCTTTGTCACCTTGAGAATACCTGGCTACCATTATGCCCTGAGAATTGTAAACCTTTATTCTATTGACGCTACGTTGATGACATCTTTGTTCTATTTTCATCTCAAGAACAATTAGCGCTTTTTCAGGATTTTATGAACTCATGTCATCCTAGTATCAAATTTACAAGTGAGGTGGAGAGGAACAACTCATTATCTTTTCTTGATGTTCATGTTCTTCGAGAAAACGGCAAGTTCACAACTTCAGTCTATCGCACACAGATGTTATAAAATTTGTTCCAATTGGCATAAGTTTCACTCTGAATTACAAAAGTTAAAGGACATATTTAGAAAAAACAATTAACCTTCATCGTTTATAGAAAGTTGTTTACGAAAATTTTTGGAGTGCGTACACAAACCGGCTGTATGTACTGTTCCTAAAAAGAAAATTATGATTGTTTTACCATTCTTGGGCCCAGTCTCTTTACAATCTAGGACTAAGTTACAAAAATCTATCCGTACATCACTTAACTGCTGTGACATCTTCGTCGTGTTTAAAATAAAAACACGTATATCTAGTCTGTTTAGATTCAAAGACCGAATTCCCGATTCCTTACGTTCTGGAATTGTATATCGTTACAAGTGTGGGGGCTGCAACGCCTCCTATTATGGCCAGACCAACAGACATCTCCATGTTCGCATAAGTGAACACACGGGAATTTCAGCACTTACAGGTGAGTCAATTAAACCCAAACCTTCTGCCATTAGTGACCACCTCAAAGAATGCCGTCATCATGCTTCCTTTAAAGATTTCGACATTTTCGCATCTGGGGATAATAGATATCAACTCGAGATCAAAGAGAGCTTATTCATAATGAAAGATAATCCCCCTTTGAATAGAGCCATTAAATCAGCTCCATTGTATTTATTTGACGTAGTGTGAATTTTTTATATTAGCCAATTAGCCATATTTTATAAAAAAAAACCCATTCTTGTAAAGATTTTTGATTACTTGAAAATGGATGCTTGAAGCATCCTAAACGCAGGGCCCGCGCTACCGGGGTGGCCAGAGGGGCCATGCCCCCCCCCCCCCCCCCCCCCCCCCCCCCACTTTTTTGCTAAGTAAAAAATTTTTTTTACACATGAATTTAAAAATTAAAAAAAAATTGAGTGTGGCTACGCAACTGAAAAAGGAACAGCCAAAAGCTATAATTATGCACTCAGGGTTTAAATCCGGAATCAGCAGCCGACCACTACCGAATCATTTACTTGGATGCAATCGACACCGTAGTCGTGGCCATTAAGGACCGTTTTGAGCAACCAAGCGCTACCAATTCTTTTCAAGCATAGAGCAGTTTTTTTGGCATCCATTAACGCCGACGACCCCTACCAGACAGAGATAGGCGCTCTTGAAAAGTACTCGGATGACCATGGCATCTCTGCACTGCCTGCCAAAATCCAAGTTCTGCGCTCCCGTTTTTAAAAATGAAGAGGTTGCTCATTTCGAGGAGATAACAGACAATATAGTCAAATCAAGTGGCGCACTAGAAAGAAATCTCTTTGGAAACATCATCAAGTTGATGAAGCTAGTCATTGTTGGTGCAGCTACAAGTGCAACACCCGAGCGATCATTCTCTCTTGCACGCAGATTGAAAACTTGGCTTCGAGCAACAATGACTCAAAAGTGTTTCAACTCTTTGGCAGCTTTCTTTTCACAAAGAACTTACGGATAACATTTCTTTGGTAAATATAGCCAACGAATTTGTTGCCTTGAAACCATCCGGAAAAAATATTTTTGGAAAATTTGTGGATTCTGATTTATGGTATATATACTATATTGTTATATTTTTAATTACTTTGGAGTTCCCTTTAAAAATGATTTAAAGATTATTGCAGGTGTATAAATCTTTAGGAATCAGTACACTGTTAGACAATCTAGAGCTGTCAAAATTGCAAAAACTTTCCTTGCCCTCCGGCGCCAACCATGGTGGCGCCTTCACTCTAAATTGCCGATTTCAAAATTAATCAGTATAAAATGTGGCCCCTCCACTTTCAAATTCATAGCGCGGGCCCTGAAACGTTGTATTAACATGTCGTTTTGTTGTTTTTTTTGTTCAAGAAGATATTGCTGACATATTATATATTCAGATTTTACTCATTCAAAACATATTGAACGGCTACAAAACATTATAAAAAGTATAATATAAACATACATTGTACAAGATGCAAACAGATTCATGAACAATGAAAATTATTTACTAAAGATACAGTGAACAAAGGCTGGGAAGCCACACAAGTCACACCACAGCACACTTGACAGACATGTACAAAAATGACAACTGGCAATACCTTACATTTATACAAGACAAGTTGGCAACATGGTTACCATTTTGACACAACAAAGTACACTTTACAGACCAATATTGAACATGAATAAATTACAAAATATATACAAAATACGTAAACAAGAAAAGACTAAAATATGGGACAAAGAATCCTGAGAAGAAGCCTGCAGCCTAACTGTGCCTCAGCTGCCACAATAAATATGTGAATAGCTCAGAATGTTTCAATGATATATTGTTAGAATATTGCTCGTAGAGTGCTAAGTGACTGCAATCTTTATTACTTTTTGCTGGCAAAGCTATAAACCAGCATCCAACACTGTTACTATGGCGAATTTCGCTTTAACTTACATCCAGTTGAAAACTGTTACATTTTCTAAAATTTCCTGAGTAGATCCCCATTTATAGGTTTGTCAGCAAACAACAGAAAAGACCTGGAATCAACCCAGGGTAACTATGGAAACAGCTATTTTCAGTGATTTGATATCTATAGGTGTTTTCCAATAGACATACAAAATTCTAGCAGTATATCACTAAAATTTTTTCAGTTATTTTTATATTTGTTTGTCAACAATTTCTTTTTTAACATTATGATGTCACGTTACCATGGAGATCAAGTTTTGAGCAAAATCTTTAAATGTCAGTATCTCGGGAACGAAAAATGATTTTTTGAAAATTCAAAACTCGACTTTCATCATTTATAAAATTCTTCCAAATGGTACAAAAAATCAATTTTGATTTGTTGAGTTTAGTTCCCCTTTAAATTTGGTCCTTTTCGAATGATGTCATGATTAATGTTCGAAATATTTTCAGAAATGCTTACATGAGAATAAGTTTAACAATTGCCCAAATATGACAAATTGTTTGTATGGAAATTATACATATTTACCAGAAGACAAAAACATTTATAAATCAACAGAATAAATTGCATGCTTCAATTGCAAAAAGCATCTCACCACATTTTACCTTTTCTTGGAGCTTTCCAAAAATGCAAATGGGTTAAGTTAGACAAATGGCCCAACAGAACTTACAATATACAATAATTGTTTCCAGACAGTTAAAAAACAGGCATTCGATGCGACTTGTTTGTTTGTTTGTTTATTTGATTATTTGTTTGTTTTTATTTGTTTGTTTCTTTATTTTTTTTTCCAAGAAACCTTCTATCAATGTGTATTCATCTTCCGCAAGCATTCACCAATCCAAATCTCGAGAAGTCTTTTATGAGAACTTTCTCAATTCTTTCCTTTTTCCCGTTATAGAAATGCCTTTTTTGTCACAAACAATTTTTATTTGCCTTTTTCTACATTCTTTTACGCAAAATCTTTTCCTTTCTCAAAATTTTCAAAAATGGCTTTTATAAACTTGTGCTTTATGGATAAAATCATGAACATGTTTTAGACCATAAAATTCCATTAAAACCGAAGTGTCATTTGAAATCATTTTGCCTTTCTCATCTCTACTATAGGAATCAAAGATTTGAAATTCCCATTGGTGTAATGCTATCGAGATGCTATAACTGTGAATAAAAAAAATATATCCCCAACATTGGCACAACAATTTTCTTGAAATTTGTAGGTTAAATAGCTTCTACAATAAAACAATAATTCATGCACTCCCTAGGGATCCGTGAAAACTTTACTGATACTATCATACAGTGTGTATCGAAATGTCTTATCCACCAACTTTCAAGGTAGATATTTCATTTCATGTCTGATAAAATATTGTGAATTTTCTATCACAAGAAAGAGCTTTTCATGCTTTATCCATTAATATAAAATGATTCCCAAAATTCTTCCCAAGAAAAAATTCTTCGAAAAGATATTAAGGAAACATTGACCTGTTCAGAGATCACAATGAGTATGCACAAAAGTGATACATTCTAAACACTCTGAATTTCTTAATTCGATGTGTGTTGTTAACCATTCTGTTAGATCACAAAAAAATAACATATTTTTAGTTTGATTGACAATATGGTATGTACAATATTTATAATTTACAAACATTCCTGACATTCACAAAATAATGCTAAGTGCGTATTGATCCTTTAAGATTTTAAGCTAAAGCATTTGATTACTGACTTAATGGTTTTATTTCATAAATTTTTCCCAGACTCCTGAGTATAAAGCAAGATGGAACGCGGAGGGCAAGTCAGTCAAGACGCGTGGCAAAAACAGGGCGGATCGGTAGCGAAAGATCGAAGCTAAGTATTTTTGTTTTTGTCTGGTTTCAGTTTCTGATTCCACAAGATATCTCTTGTGTTATTATGGAGAAAGAAAATGATAAACAAAATGTTAACGTAGGATTCACTGAAAGTGTTGCTGTCTCCTCAAACATATTTGCTCCCACCATTAACACTCCTGATGATGATAGTTGTACAGTAGTTGATAATAACAGTATGTCAAAACTGCTATCACTAATTGGCAATTTAAGTGAAGAGGTGAAAAGTTTAAAGAGTGCTCACCAGAATAATAGTGTCCCTTGAAATAGTAGAGGCAGCAGCACTTCATTACAAAAACTATCTAAGAAAAAAAATCATCAGAAATAATTATTACAACACCAGAGAAGAAATCTCGTAAAACCACTGATATCATTTCTTCATATCAAAGGGGAAAGGTCCTGACGAGTATTGCTCCTCAGAGAGCTAATAATAATAATTATGCTAATGATGACGAGAATGATGTTATTGATGATGACAGTGACTCGCAAGAATACTTAGATGATGACTATGTTGATTTACATGCTTCTCAGAGTGACTATGAAACTGAATATACTGATAATGATATGCAAAGTGCTAAAACTAGTAAAGATATATTTTCTAACATCAGAATTGTATCTTCGAAAGAATGCAGAGGGCCATAAATTGATGTAGAATGGGCTAAACTAATCAATGATAGTTGGGAATCTAAAAAGGAAAGAGAGGATGTAAAAAAATTAAGGGAAGTAGACAATTGTAATCTCGTTTTTCCAAAGTTAAACGTGGAACTGTGGCAACTCTTGTCTAGCTTTCAGAGAAAATCTGATGTTAAAATGGCTACAGTTGAAAAAAACATAATTGCTGCTGTTTCTACCTCTATTTCAATGATGAAGGATATTCGTATTGACAATGTTAATAAAAAAGTAATGTTACAAAAATCCACTGATTTTAATTGGATTATTAGGACATGCATCATCTGAACTTTCTGTCAAGAGGAAATTGTTTGTGAGATCAGTGTTAAAGGATGAATACAAAGATCTAGTCTCGGTTTCTGGTAAATCCACTGAACACCTTTTTGGTGACAATTTGTCACAGAGCATAAAAGATATCAATCTAAGAAATAAATTGAAAAATAAACAATTTGATTACAAGCCAAGATCCTTTAGAAGGGGCTATCGTCATAATAATTACAGAAATCAATCACTGGCTTTTTTAGGGAAAGGCCGAAGGGGGATGTCTTTCTCCACAATCAGCCAGACCAAGAAAGGGAAATATTAAAGACCTCAGATGTCGTTCAAGATGAGACCTCAGTTGTCAATTTATCACAGACTTTAGCAGTTAATTATAAAACCTTACAGGTAAGGAAAGTTATAGACCAATGTCAAATAGCTGTGAAAAGTTTTCAGGGTGGACAGCTGTCCAAATACTTAAAAAATTGGAAAAAATTGACATCTGACATTAACATTTTACAGATGATCTCAGGAGATATTATTACTTTTACTGATACTCCCTCCGTAAAACATGAAGCTAGTAATCCACTATCCCTTGATGAAATTCCTCTGGTTAAAGTAGAGATACAGAAACTTTTAAAGAAAGGCGTTATCAAAAATTCTTTTCATGAAAAAATTGAATATCTTTCACCCATTTTTGTGCCTGATAAATCTGATGGAGGTATACGTGTCATCCTAAACTTAAAGAAACTTAAACAAATAATAGAATTTCGACATTTTAAAATGCATACTATTAAAGATGTTTTACAAATGATAACAAAAGGTTGTTTTATGACAACTCAGGATTGATCCTGAGTATCAGAAATATTTAAAGTTTAATCTTGATAATTCACTATTTCAGTATGTATGCTACCCAAACGGTCTTGGACCATGTCCTAGAAAATTCACAAAAATTACATCTGTATCATTAATGAATATGACAGTGTGCAAACCAATTACCATCAGTCCAGGCCAGGGGAATCTCATTGTACCCTCAGACATATGTCAACTTCACCCTCTGTGGAAAAAACTGATATTGTTGGCATGTCTTGTGTCAGGAAAGATTTCATGACACAAGGCTTTTCAGAGGCCACAGTGGATATTCTTATGGATAGTTGGAGAGAAGGAACTGTCAAACAGTATAATCCTGTTCTAAAAAAATTGCTTACCTATCGTGACAAGGGTATCGATCCATGTGATCCACCATTATCTGATGCTTTACATTTTCTCTCTGAGCTATTCCATCAAGGTTGTTCTTATGATCAAATTAAAAATGCAAGAAATGCACTGTCTTCTATAATAAGGCCAGTAAACAATATAACATTTGCTTGTTTGCCTACTGTTAAAAGGTTTATGAAAGGTGTTTATAAAAAGAAGCCCACTTTTCCTAGGAATTACTTTGTCTGGGATGCATCCATTCTATTGAATCATTTTAGATCTTCCCCAAATACTGAAGACTTGTCATTAGAGAACTTATCTAAAAAATTAGCGATACTTATGTCTGTAGTCTATGGTGGTCAGAGGGTACAGCATTGCACAGTGTGACTATTGAGAACATCAATATTCTTCCCGAAAAAGTAATTATTCCTATAACATCGAAAATTAAACAATCAAAATCATCAAAACATATGGCACCATTAGTGTTAAACTCATCCATCTTTGGGAATAATTTATTCATTAAACTCCCAACAAACTTCAACTTAAGGTAAGTCTCGTTTGTTTGGGGAATATGTTCTGTGTTTATGGTAATGCAGTTATCAAGCAATGCACACACACACATGTTTATACAGTGTGTCCCAGAGAATTTCGGTCTGAGATTTTATCAAGCTATAACTTTTCACACATATATCAGATTTTAGAGATTTTTACATCATTCGATAGCATTTCTTTCAAGGATTTTAAAAACCTATATCTTAAATAATTTAGTCCAACACCTTTGTAGTTAAAATGATTTCTTTAAACTGTCACGGTCATTAACTCCTTAATGGTTAATAAAAGTAAGTTTTCACGTGCGATTATTCTTTTGTTTATTAAGAACATGTCGTGTTGTTATTGAACACACTAAAATTGTAATCTTATCACAAAGTTAAAATTTGTGAGACGGGGGCTTCTACAAAAGTTTTTGACATCATATGAGCAATCTTTAGTTGCTACAAAAACTTTTCTCCACTGAGATCCAGAGTCTATCAGAGTTGAGAAGTAAAATTGTTGACGCAGCAAATAATCTTAGACAAAATCAAAACTTTATTCGCCACTCTTTATGACAGCAACAGCAAATCGCTGTGTCAAGAGAAACGGGGGACATGTTGAGACAGCTTAAAGTTTTGTTTTTAATGACTCTTGTGTTTTATAGTCACTTGACTTTCATATTGATTTTGATAATGACCTTTGATAGCTGTTATTGAAAGATGTGTTAATTAACCATTAAGAAGATCATTGGATTTTTTCATGGTAAAATCCTTAATTGTTCCCAGACTAAAAGGTTTTGGAGAACAAAATGTATATTTTTAAAATCTATGAATAAAATCCTATCGAATGGTGTAAAAATTGCTGAAATCTGATATATGTGTGAAAAGTTATGAGCTGTTAAAATCTCAGACCGAAATTCTCTTGGACACACTGTACAGTGTGTCTCAAATGTCTTATCCACCAACTTCCAAAGCGTATTTTTCATTAACTGACATGCTAATGACTTTTTAATGGTGTGTTTTGTTGTGCTGATGAAACCTAAAAATAAAAATTTTTTAAAGTGTGATGATCTTTAATTTCTTTAATGTGTTTTCAAATGGCCTTCATTGTAAAATGAGTTAATTGACTTTTAAGAATTTACTGAACCAAATCGTAAAGTTTTTCTTCAATATCTCTTCGAAGAACAAATATTTTTGCAATGCTCTTTAATTTAAAATGTCTTCAGTTAATTGGTTTGTCAAAAAGAAAATAAAGTTTCATGAAACAACTGCCTGTCTCTTGTTCATCTTGTTTGAATTTTAGTTAAAATATGGTGTATAAACTTGTATATAATTAACATTTGATATTCATCTACTACCTTCTCAAACTATTGTATTATGTTGTTGCTGTTTACAATTGCAATTTTTTGAACCGATTATTTTCTCAGGTTTTACCCTTTTTAGTGACGTATTTACAAAAGGTGTTAAAAAATTTGAAAGACTCACTGAAAAAATACTTAGATAAGCAAAACGCCAAAATGAAGTCAGGAGCAGCTGCATCATCGCTTCCGACATGCAAATACTTTGACGTTATGCATTTCCTGATAGAAAAACATCAAATAAGTCAACAGAATCGAATCTGAACTTCGATCACCAACACATCATCAAATGTATCTGAACTTGATAAGCCATCACAAGTAGACCTGTCATCTCCTGACACGTTATTAAGGAATCAAACATTTTATTTTGCATCTCTTCCCTCAAATTGCTGTTCAGCCAATAGCCTTCATTCATTTGAAGAACCTGCAAAAAAGCGTTCTAAACGAAAAACTTCAAATGAAGAAAATAGGGACGGTTCGTTCGTTCAACAGCTCAAAAATATGGACGATAAAATGCTGGCCTGCCTTAAAGAAGCTAATCAAGAAGAGAAAGATGAAGTGACTTCCTTTTGTCTAAGTCTAATTCCTGTATTAAAGGATTTCGATAAAAAAACATTGCGTATAGCTAAGATTAAAATCCAACAACTGTTGTACGATATTGAATTTGGGGAAGAATAAAGCAAGTTTTGGACTCTAAGTTTTTAAGCATCTTTGATTTTTAACCTAATTGAACTTGAAAAAGGATTTTGTGTTACGTGTTTTTGTGTTGTATTATTTATATAAATTAGGAGACACTTCTGTTAACTATTATCTGACTTATCTTCCTTGCTATATTAGAGCAAATGATAACTGAATAGCATGAACTTTTTTAAAGTGGATTTCAATAAGATGATTACTAATCTCAAAGTGTTCTAAAATGCAATAATTACAAAAGCATTGTACTCCACATTATACACTTTTTCAATTATTTTGCTTTGCAAACAATGTCCGATTGTCATTCTACTGAGCCATCGTTATTGAAATAATGAGTGAACTGTTGTCGAACCCATTTAGCTTCTGAACCATAATTGTTGAACATAATTGTTTGATGTACCGAGGTTTCTGATGAACACTAAACTATTAACATTATTTGTTTTATCGTTTTCATTAATTGCCATTAATAAATTATGTAAAGCAACAACAGCTTTTGTTATGGCGATAACTTTGTGTACTTTTGCAATAATGTGTCTATGAAAAACACGAAAACGACTAGCAGCTATACCAAATGTGTTTTCAATAGATCTTCTTGCACGCGATAACCTGTAATTGAATATTAGCTCCCATTCATGGAGATTTGTGTATGGGTATGGTTTCATCATGTGCCTTTTTAAACCAAAGGCATCATCTCCACAAAAACATATGGCAAAACTTTATCTGAGTTTGTGATAGATAAATCTGCAGGAATACTGAGCAGATTATTCTCAATTGCATAGCCCAATTAACTGTTTTTATAAACACTATCCCCGATATCAACAAGTATGAACTTATAATTGGCATCACAGACTCCCATTAAAACAATGCTGTGGGTCTTTTTATAATTGAAGTAACATGAAGTTTGGCCTGCTGGTGCAAACATCACAACATGCTTTCCTTCTATTGCCGCTATGCAGTTTGGATTATTCCAAGACGTTTCAAAACTTTGAGCTACTTTTTCCAAGCATCACTAGTTGAAGGTGCTTCGATGTATCCAGCTTCCTTTAGCCTCTTCCAGATAGAATGGCTAGTTTCTTCTATGATTCGCCCAACTGTTGTTGCACTTATTCTGTAACTTGCACCTATTGTTGTATGGGCATCACCAGTTGTGAGATAACGTAGTGTTACTGCAAGCCTTTGAGCAGGACTAATTGGTTCTCGCATTCTTGAATTTTCTTTTTGAATATCAGGTGCCACAAGCCGAAGTAGGTACTCCAAAATTTCTGGAAGCACACGAAAATATCTGAAAAACATTTCATGATCATGCAGTCTGAGGTCACGAACGAGTAATTGAAATTCGCCTTTTGAATTTCTTTCTTCAAAAATTCTCCGTTGCCAAAAGCGACGCTTTCTTTTCTTTTATTAGCTTTCTTTGTCGATACAGCTGTGACAACATAATTACCCAGCCGATCTTAAGATCGTTTTAAGTATTAGAATCGGCGTTTTTCATTATTCTTCATTATTCTTCATTAAATTTTGCCGTTTTCGGAAATTCCCTTCAGATTTTGGATTGCTTGTTTATTCAGAATAGTTAATGACAGACACAAAATTTATGCTAAATGTAATACAAAAAGGCCACTTTCAATATTAATTCATTAAAATATTAACTTTTTTACACTCTTGAAATACTTTTAGCTATTTTAGCTGTTTTATGTTGAATACTTTCCAATTCAATCTTTAACATCAAGTCTTTGAAATATGCGCATAGAGCTCGTGAAACGTTTTTGCTTTTGTTTTGAGGAAGTTGTAAAAGTAGCTTTTTAGAGTCTTTCAAGAAGAATTTTAAGACTTCTTTCCTATCAACTATTGCCATGGAAATATTATCATGAAAACATTCCTTGTAGGCAATGTTTATGTTTAGTTGACTCTGGGAAAAGTTCTTGAAAAAGAAGATGAAGGATTGATAATAAATGAAACTGTGCTGTGCAAAAACTTTCAATATTACAGAAATGTATGTACATAACTGGCGAATACGTCTTATCAATAAATCCATAAAACATGCTCATTTCATTTAATAAATATTACACTGAAAGTTGAAGATATTGAAAAAAGTAAGCAAGTGAAATTGTCATTGAAAGCACAAAATTACTTCACTTGTGACTGTATTGACCCAAACTGTCTTCATTCCGATATAATAACTGAAAGTATAAACATCATGTGCAAGATACTAGTGAACGATTATGTTTAAAAAAACTTGTTTTATGCCTCCGAACTGTCATAGTGAATTGAAAAGTGGTTGAAATTAACATTAAGTTCAATAAATTAAAGAAGGGAGTAATTTTGTGAATTCCAGACTGTATCAAATTATTAGTCACTGTATAATGCTCGATCAAGTTATCACTGTGTGGGACTGATTAATGTTAAATTCACATTGGAAAAGATGACATTGATCAAAATAATCAAGATTTTTTTTACTGCAAACTACTCAATGCAGGCACAATGATTATGTTTGGGATACATTCAATGTCAGGAATGATAATTGGAATCAAACCAATATACATACACATACTTTGAAGATTTGGAGTGTAACAGGCTAGGACAGAATATAACATGCTTGAAAAGAACATTGTAATACGGATCCTAACAAAGTTTTATTATGTCATTTGTCTTTTCGTGCACAGTTGCTTTTTCTATAAACTCCGTGAAAAGATTCAAATGGTAATATGCAGTCAGTGGCGGATATAGAGGGCAGGCGCAACTTGTGGAGCGCATTAACATAGTTTGTCAATTCGGTTTATATCACCAATGGCATTGTTTGAATGTTTTTCTTTTATGTTTGAATTATTAACACTCTCTTACACAAATTGCAATTTACCTTAAGGGGATTTTTTTGCGTCGATTAACTTTTGCGACTTTCGCAAATTTTGGCCAAATTCGGAAACGATTCGGAAAAAAAACCACCCAAAATTATGATTTTATTTGCTCATTTTTGGGCTCTGTGTATCTTTCGCATAATAACTGTTTCCTTGTACTTATCAACCAATGGGTATTGGTTTTGCAATGTGGCAGGCATGGAAATGGAGATTTTCGGTGCTATTTCTAAGCTATGTTATAAAATACACGCATTGCATTTTGTTCACATTCGCAAAAAAAAAAAAAAAAATCCAAACATTTTCCTTGAGAATATCTGACTCGCAAAAATAGTCCACGCAAAAATAAATACCCTTAAGGTACTTCTTGATCTGCCACTGGAAGGATTAGCAGAAATAGATTTTCATATTATACGTTATGTTATGTTATGTTGATTAAAATAATATACAATATAATTTTTATATTGTCATGGATAAAATCTCTGAAATGCCCAAGTTTCTATAGCTCCTACTAATCCAAGTTAAGAACAGTTTCATGTAACATTTACTTAAATATGTTTCGCATTTCTGGCAAAAATTGGAAGGTTTAAACAAAGAACAATTAGAAGGTCCTGATGTTAAATTTGAAGTTAATTTTGAAGATTTGACAAGGTCTTCCTTTTTTAAGCAAGTTTGGCCTATTTTAACTCATTTGATTGTAATAGATTTAATAGTGTTGAAGTCAATACAATTGTGAAAGACTTCGATCCATATAATTTTACATAATTTATGTTAGATATACTTCTGCAATTTATTTAGTCTTCCTCATTTCGTACTAGCCTCTTACTATAAGAGTCATCTCAAAGGGCTTGCCTGTAACGAAATATTGAGCACAATTTAATCGCAATCAAAATTGTTATATCGGCTGAGTTACCGCCCTTTAGAGCTGTTTTATTTTTCTTTGAAGTACTAAGTAATTCTGAAATATTTTGTTGAAAGCAGCCATCACAGCTTCAGGTTTGTTTATATTTAGATTTGCCGGTCTTGTCCAGACGATTTTAAGTGTGATCTCCACTTGACGATTTTTTCGCCGCGAAAAAATCGTTTCGCGCGAACTTTTTCGTCTAGTGGAGATCTGGCATTAATCTGGGTCATTTTAGTTATCACTCATAAATTGTTATTTTGACCTTCCTAGAGCAAAAATAATTTTCATTTTTGATTGGCAGTCCAACATTTTTCAACTTTGCTGAAGTGCTGACCTTCAGGCGTCATGGCCTCCTGTTATTGTTTAATCTTCCTTTCCATGTTTCATTTTTACTCCTATGATGAATGTCAAAAAAAGCATTCAGAAATTTAATAATTTGAAAACAATTGAAGTATAAATTGCAATATATACATAACATTTCTTCAATCCATGTATCCATCCAATGTTTGGCTTATATCTGAAATATTTGTTATGATTTTGAGTGTTTTGACAGTAATCAGTAACATAAGCAGCTAGCAGAAAAAAAAGCAAAAATCTTCCACTGCTCATCTGCACTGACTGAAAAAAATGGCGTGCTGTAGACTAGCCTCTATTCTTATCTACTTTGACTAGGCAAAAATTCAATACCGAACCGCGGAATTAAAAGTGATCGGAGAAGGAGGAGGAGGAGAAGGAAAATGCCGGTTTTAACATATATTTCGCCCTATGGGAAAATATAGAAATATTCATTTTGTTACATTATCTCGCTTTATTATTATTATTCAAGAAATTACAATTCGCAGGCAGATCAGGTGCCTCTGTGTGAATTTCTCATAAATCGAGGAACTTCATTGGAATGTCCTTCCATGCGTCGTCCAATTTTGACTTGAAATCGTTTATGTCACGTGCGTTTACTACTTCTTTCGTAAGGTCCTTTAACCTTACAATAAAGACAATAAAACCACGACGTATCAACTAATCAGTATACATTTCTTCATTGTTATATACCGGGTGAGTCAAAAAAAAGTACCGTTGTTTCACAAAACGTATCTTTCGATTGACTAATTATGAAAGCTAGTGTTTTTTATTTCTGAATAGAGGAATCATTTACCTACATTTTGGTGTATCATTTGTCAAATTTGGTTGAGTAGAAAAAAAGTTATGGGCAAAAAACTGGAAGTGGTCCTTGTAAAAATCGTCGAAAAATGACGAAAAAAGCTGAACAAAACTTCTCGAAACTGGAAACTGGATACATACCCAAATTCTTTGTTGTAACGTGAGTTCTGGCACTTTTTACAAAACAGTCTTTATAAAAAACTTCAAGTAAAGTTTTAATAAAATTTTGAAAAAAGTTTGAACTTTTTACTTAATTTAAGCATTGGGAATTAAAAAAATAAGTTTTAGCACATTGAAGCGTGTATGAGTTTCAATCCCATACGGCTTGCAATAAGAACAGAAAATCTTGTTTGGAGAAGTTTTGTTTAGATATTTTCGTCATTTTTCGACGATTTTTACAAAGACCACCTCCAGTTTTTTGCCCATAACTTTTTTTCTACTCAACCAAATTTGATAAATGATACACCAAAATGTAGGTAAAGGATTCCTCTATTCAGAAATAAAAAACACTAGCTTTCATAATTAGTCAATCGAAAGATACGTTTTGTGAAACAACGGTACTTTTTTTTGACTCACCCGGTATTTCCCCATAGGGCGAAATATATGTTAAAACCGGCATTTCCTTCTCCTCCTCGTTCACTTTTATAGCCGCAGTTCAGTATTGAAATTTGGCATAGCAAAGGTAGATAAGAATAGAGGCTAGTCTTCAGTGAAGTAGTGCGCCATTTCTTTTCAGTCAGTGCAGTTGGACAGTGGAAATGATTCAAGAGATAAAGCTTTAAATGTTGGTATTAAGTCGTTTTAGTTCAGTGTTTTCCTTAATGTTTTGTAAAAACTTTTGAATAATAAATTTTGAATGAACACAAGAAAAACAGAAAAAGCGATATCAATGTCATAGATAGACGTTTTGTTTTTGTTGTTGATAACACAACGTTATTTATGATGAATGGTGATTACATGTTTGGAATAGTAGAGCATTGAATCTGTGATTTCAGTGCAAAGTTGAAAGTTCATTATTAAAACCCAGCGGGCACAAAGACGTCGTAAAGACGTCGTAAAGACGTCTTTTCAAGACGTCCCTAAGACGTCGCAAAATGGTCGCGAAGTGGGAATCTCAAAAGACGTCCCAATTACATCTTCATTGAGATGTCTCGATGACATCCCAACGACATCGTAACGACGTCGCAGGATTATGAAATTTACTCTTTCAAAAACTGTAATAGGCCACATGCGGACCCGAACCTGGAACCTCTGGTGTGCCAACCGAACTCGTAACCGTTATGCCACCGCTGCTTGTTGTCAAGACGTTTAAAAACATTTACAATAAATCATTCTATACAGACTGATTGCTTTTGAAAGTTTATAATTGTTTCGAAGATCGTTATTGAATCTGCACAGAGACGTCCCAAAAACGTCGTAAAAGGATCCCAATTGCGACGTCCCGTTTCAGACGTCCCTACGACGTCCCAAAATGATCTTAAGTTTATAATTGTTTCGAAGGTCGTTATTCAATCCGTATAAAGACGTCCCAAAAACGTCGTAAAAGGATTCCAATTGCGACGTCCCGTTTCAGACGTCCCTACGACGTCCCAAAATGATCTTAAGTTTATAATTGTTTTGAAGGTCGTTATTCAATCCGTATAAGGACGTCCTAAAAACGTCGTAAAAGGATCCCAATTGCGACGTCCCGTTTCAGACGTCCCTACGACGTCCCAAAATGATCTGGAAAGCAAACGACCATTTTACGATTAAAATAAGACGTCTCAAAGACGTCTTGTGCCCGCTGGGAAGCCAGGCTGAAGATTTATTTTTATTTTGCATCCTGATATAAAATGTAGTCCAACTGAAAACACATGTACAGCCATATGAAGGAAACCCTTTTTATGTGGAGAACAAAGAGTTATTTATTTCAAAGAGTACATAACAAAAACTGCAAATAAAAACGTGATATCGTATATGCAAAAAGATGTTCAGAAAACCAAACGTATATTTTAATTAAAAGGATTAAGACACGTAAACAAGCATGAAATAATCTGGTTGAATGTGCTTCCCTGGATAGTCGTTTGATACAATAACATATGAATTCCATGATCATGTATGCTGTTTTTGATACTGTCTCGCAAAAGTTAATATATCTGACAATTTTCATTATATACAAACAATGAACGTAAATTAAAACACATTCCAGCTATATAGTGATTTGGTTATGGAGGTATATTTTCACTACCAAAATATTTTGTTTTCATTTGAGATTTACGAAGGTCATTTTTATCAAATTAATAATGTGTGTGAACATGTTTTTTCGAATCAGAGATGTTTATTCTGAATACTTGAATTTAATTTGACAAATTGTCATTCTAAAGCCTTCTCTTTTTTGAAAATAACTCTTTTCGTTCGTAATTTGAAATGCTACTTATAATATGTTTTAGTAAAGATTGGTTTTTGATTTCCATTGATAGTTATATATTTGCTTTTATGTCTACTCCAAAGTTTGACAATTTTCTCTTCTTCTTTTGTAAACCTTGATACAAAGTTGATTGTATAATTTTGTAAGAGAGTTTCATCTGAGTTACAGAAAGCAAGTGGTCTATTGAATTATATTTTTCCTGTGTGTGTAAAGGATAGGAAACTTGTCTTCTGCAGGAATAAAGATCATATGTTAATTATGATGTCCATAGTAACTTCTCAGTCATATTTTAACACATTGGCAAAAATTGTGAGAGAAACCTTATCATTTGATGCTCTTTTCATAAAGTTCAAAATAAGTTTTTTTGTGGTATTAAGTTCAATTCCACCCTGATCAGTATGGACAGCATTTTTATATGAGTATCAAGTTGATGGTAGCTTTACCATTGTAGCTGTACCATTTTTCTTATGGTTATCAGTGTACACACGATTTTTGCAACTTTGGGGAAATATATAGTCGCATTTTTGCGAATCTTGTTTAAGTTAACAACCGAAAACAGGCGTTTGATATAAATTTTTCCACGATCATATGTTAAAGTTGCTTGCAAAACAAAATTAATTTGGCGATAAAACTTTTCCACTTCAGATGCTACGATAGAGCTACAGGTATGTAACAAATCTTTTCATCCAGGAAATATAATATTGTTTCGGTTTTTCTTCCGCTCATTGAATACCCATTTCATTTTACTTTACTTTACTTACAATAATTATTAGCTGTATATGATTATGTTAGTCCCAACATCCACTTGTTGGTGTGATGTCCAAACCGGACGAATCGGCGTACCTTGTGGTCGACCATGGGAAGTCCAACGGACGTTTCAAATAAAATACAAGACGTCCGTCCTGGGAAGACTTAAAATGGACCTCAAAAACACTTTAAAAGGACTTATGTGGACGTCGTCCATACGTCAATTAATATTGACGGTCATGTGAACTTCTATTGGAAGGATGTTGGGTTTGAATGAATTGTAAGGACGTTCACTGGATGAGCACTGAAAATTGTTTGGACTTTCATTTTTTCTTGTTTTTTTTTTCTTGGTTTTTCTTTTAGTTGCACTACTATCTATTAAGCGGTCATGAAGTAGCCATAAACATTAGCGATCATTAGCGATCAAAGGGAAACTGAAGAGCCACCAGACAATCTACGAAGAGATCCCCCAAGATCAGATCAAAATCAAACTGAAAATCCGAGCAGCCAAGCGTAAAAAAAATCAAAAGCAGCTCGAGGAGATCAAAAAGGAAGTGCAATGTCCATTGAAAGCTGAGAGGGACAAAGATATTTCTTCAAAACGTCAGAAACCTCCACACAAACAAACTTTATATCACAAGTTCATTAAATTATTATAAAAACATCGATATTTTGGGTCTCACAGAAACATTCATATCAGATGAACCGGAAGAGCTCTTCAATGTTCCGGGGTACACATTTCTTAGTAGAAGTCGTGGTTCTGGTAAAGGTGGTGGAATCGGAATGTTTATTGCTGATAATGTTAGTTACGAACGAAGAAAAGATCTAGAGAGTGACAGGATCGAGTGTATCTGGGTTGAAGTGCTATGTAAATCGGCTAAAAGCTTTTTAATCTGCTGCTTATATCGACCCCCGTCTGGATCACGATATCTTCCAAAAGATTTTAACGATCACTTGAAAGAAATACTGTCATTAGCAACTGAGGATTATAAAGAGATAATCGTGATGGAAGATGTTAATGTCAATTACTTACTGAAAAATGATAATAAGGATTTTAAAGATGTTTTATCACTGCTCGGGTTTAATCAATTGATAAAATCGGCGATTCGATTATGTGAAACGACCGTAATGCTAATTGACATTATTAGTGAGCTTAAGCAACTACGACGGCAACGTGGACGACGACGTGAGCAAAAAGAACAAAATAATAAAAGTACTTGTGAAAAGTATTTTGAGGAACTTCCTTTTATAGGAGAACTTATTCAATTGATAAATTTATAACGACTAGAAAGTTATCGAGCTTCTATAAAATCTACATAAGAGAAAAAGACTTTCTCCTATAATCGCGTCTCCGTTGTCAGTACGACTTCAAATCATGACTTTTCACGTTGTGCATAGAACGTGTAATTATGTTAATGATGTAATTATCTTATAAAACTTTCCCAATGGTCTCATAAGTAGTAAACTCCCTTTCAAAACAAATTCCACAGAGAAAACGAAGCTTTTGTTTTAAACACGTCGCCGTCTTCGTTGCCGTTGCGATTGCTTAAGCTCCCTATTGCTACTAACAAACAAGAAAACATCAGGTGTACGATTGTAAGTCCGATCTCCTTCAGTGATCATGATTTAATCGGCTGTGTGCGTAAATTAAATCATCTTTCGTTTAAACCAAAAGAAATTCGTTGCCGTGATTTTAGTCATTACAATCATGAAGCAATGAATGAATATCTTATGAAAGCTGATTGGCAGCATGTTTATAGTTCAAAAAACGTTAATACTGCATGGAAAGCGTTTTATCAAATTGTTGATTTTTAACCATCATGCTCCGTTCATAACGAAACGTGTGAAATCAATACCTGCATCGTGGCTCACACCAGTAATCAAAGCAACAATGAATGATAGGAATAAATGGTTGCGTAAATCTCACAAAAGTAAAGCAGCATTTGATAGAAGGATGTATCAGGACAAACGAAATCATGTCAATATTTTACTTCGTAACGCGAAAAGTGAGTATTCGAAGCAGTTACTGATAGAAAACTCGAATGATCCAGATAGTTTTTTGAGAACACTGAAGTCAATATATCCAACGAAGTCATCCGTTAAAACAAACTGTCAACCATTTAATGTGAATGGGGAGAAATTTGCATACGGTAGCCAAATTGCAAATGGTTTTAAAAACTATTTTAGTACCGTTGTCAATTCGATCAAATCGAAAGCGTTGAATTTTAACAGACATTTTATGGAGCAAACCACCGGATATGATTTATAAAACATACAAAACATTTCGACTCAGTAAAGTAACACCTGATGAAGTATGTGGATATCTTAAAGAGCTGAGAAGGAAGAAGGCTACAGGGAATGACGATCTTCCCGCACCTCTTTTGAAGGATTCCAAACATTCGATCAAAGATCCATTATGCTTCATCATTAACCTTTCCATCGCAAGTGGAACATTTCCAACCGCCTGGCAAACTACTCGCATAATACCAATTTATAAATCTGGTTCAAAATCACTGTTTGATAATTACCAGCCCATTTCCATTTTGCCAATTCTTTCAAAGGTAACTGAAAAAGCTGTTCACAAACAATTATATAACTTTGTAGAAGAAAATAAGTTACTCTGCCACCAGCAGTTTGGATTTCGAAAAGGAATGTCAACAGAACAAGCTGAAACACTTTTTATAGATGATATAAGATCTCGTGTTAATAAAGGTGAAATGGTTGGTGCATTTTTTATTGATTTAACTAAAGCATTCGACACCATTAGTCATTCACAGCTTTTAGCGAAACTTCCAAAGTATGGTATTTACGATCGTGAATTAGACTGGTTTACTGACTACCTTTTTCACCGTAGAGCTAATGTTCAGTTTGGTCAGAGTAAATCTGAAAGCTTTGGTTTATGTTCAGGTGTACCACAGGGGTCAATACTTGGCCCATTATTGTTCCTTTAATATTCAATGACTTATCAGATGTTATCAAGAACTCGAAAATTATTAAATACGCTGATGATACCGTCCTTTACTTCAGTGCGAAAAATGCTAAAGATATCTCAAAATATATGAATTCTGTATCGACGTGGTTTAACAATAACGAATTGATAATAAATCTAAAAAAAGGAAAAACTGAAGCGTTACTGTTCGGAACTTCTCAAAAGGTAAAACGTCACCATGCAGATTTCGATATCTCAGTGAACCACACGAAAGTATGTATAATCAAGGAATACAAATACTTGGGAGTTATTGTTGATGGGTCACTAAAATATGAACACGTTTTTCGAGAAATGTTATAAGAAGGCCTCTTCAAGAATTAACCTAGTTGCCAAACTTCGATACAAGCTTAACAAAAAGGCTGCAAAATCGATATATCAGTGCATGGTTATACCAACTTTTAGGTATTGTGGATTCCACCTTCTTGCACTAAATAACTCACAGTTACTTAAGATGAAATCACTCCATAGAAGAGCAGAAAACATCGTGAATAGAAACGAAGTAAATAAAACATGTCTCCAGTCGATTACAAATGCAAACAACAAACGTGCTTGTCTATTTGTGAAATCGTGTCTTGATGGTGACGTTATAGACCCATTTAAAGGTTACTTGTCTGTATTTGATCACAGCAAAAATATAAGAAACAACAACAAATTGATAATGCTGCCAAAAATTAAAACGGAATAGGCAAGAAAAGGTTTTTTATTTACTGGCGCAAATATATTTAACGCGCTTCCATTGAAGGCTCGAAGTTTAAATTACGACGCTTTCAAGGAATATATCACGCAATATTTTACTTTATTGATCCGAGTTTTGTCTTTCATGCTGCTTAGTTTTTGTTTGTTAATTTTGTTTTCGTTTTTTTTTTTTTTTTTTTATTTTTATTTTTTTTTTTTTGTTCGCAGTGTTATCCCCTTCCCACTAGTTTACTATCTTTCTCTCTTCTACACATCCTAATGGTTATAACTTTATTTTATCATCCATATTTTATTAAATATTTTTACTAACTGTATATATTTAAATTTTATTATTTTTTAAGTTTTTACTGTACGCACATTGATAACAACTTTATATATAGTTGAAGTGTTATATCCAGTGTAAATAAAAAAAAGAAGTAAAAAAAAATAAAAAATAAAAAAAATTGAGGCATCCACCGAAAATGGCGCATCACTGTGGTTGACAGCACTACCTATCAAATCAAACAATTTCCATCTCGAGAAACGAGCATTCTGGGATGCAATTTTCATCCACTACATTATCTCGTTAAAGCGTTGTTTGTGGTGCACCATTCGATATCCAACATGCGATGAACTGTTCCCGTGGTGGCTTCATCATCTCAAGACATAACGAACTACGAGACCTGACGACCGAAATCGCAAGAGAAGTCAGCAACCACGTTATCAACCAACGCTCAATCCACTAACGGGCGAACAATTGGTGCACAAGTCAGCCATCAAAAGCGAAGGATCCAGAACCGATGTGGCAGTAAGAGACTTTTGGGTCAGGGGACAATTAGCATACGTCGACATAAGGGTTTTTAACCCATTAGCTAAAAGTTACCTGAGCCAGAGCCTTCAAGCTGCACACAAGAAAAATGAAAACGAGAAGAAGAGAGCCTACAACGAACGAATCCAAACAATCGAGGCTGGTTCCTTTACACCTCTCGTCTTTACGTGCTTCGGAGGAATGAGTCGTGAGTGCGATCGTTTCTTCTCTCGCGCAGCAACTCGAATACACCTTTCCCGAATTTCTGTTTAAATGCCGAGTTAATGCATAGTTATCAAGTTTAACCTCGTTTCTATGTTTTTTATTGTTTTTCTAATTTCATAATGTTTTCAGTAAGTAATAGCTACTCGTTCTTTCAGTTCCCCAGTGGAATAATTAGAAGTAATTAAGAGTTTGAAAAAGAGGCGAAACTTAGAGGCTAGGCTATAACACGGTGTTTAAACAGAAATTCGGGAAAGGTCTATTGCCAAAAAACGAAACGTTGCAAAATTGTTTGATATGTACAAGGCGAACAAGAACGAATATAAACCCCATTGAACTCTCCGATATAGATTTCGCCGAAATGGCACATAACTTTTTCTTTTCAGGTTTAATTACATGGTTGCGTGAAATTTGATTGACGTTGTCAATGGCGTTATTTTGAAATTTCCCGCTGATGATTTGTAATTTCCCGCTGATAATTTGTAATTTCCCGTGTTTTCTTTTTTCAACATTCGAATAGCCGATCGCACATGAAATTGACAACTTTCGAATGTTTTGATTTACGCTCTCATTCTTTCGTTGAGAGTTTGTGTTTATTTTTACTTAGATTTGCTTTTGTGATTTTTACTTTATTTGCCACCACCTTGGGTACTTGTATATACAGTATATTTGTATCGTTTCACTCGGGAGATTTCAAAATTTCAAAAAACTGAACTCGGGAAATTTATCCCAAATTTCCCTCTCAAACATGTGATTACTAGTAGAAATACACTGTACACAAGGTCTATATGCAGGAACCCCAGCTACCTCTTCGGTCAGCCATCTAACACAGATGAGAGACACAGCATGGAAAGCTAGGTAAAAACATATGCGGGACGTGCAATGTTGGACTGAAATGAACAATGTTCTCCCGGTGTTTTGGAATAGGTGAGACCAACAGACCGTTTTGTTTTTCCTGCAGACAGATAAAGCTGGACACATTTTTGTTATCCGAAATTGGGATTCTGTAAAGTTAAATATTGTTATAACTTATTTAACATCTAGTGCGGGGGCCAGGGGGGTCAACTTTACTGGTCAGGGGGGCAAATTCTAGCATATGTCATAGTGTTGGTATACTATTGGGGCTTCAGAAAAAAGGTGTTTTCTTGTCCAAATTTTCTTGCACACATGTATTTTACAGACCAGAATGGATACAGACCGAGAGAATTTGGAGACAAAGTAGGAAATCTTAAAATGCAGATAGAATTGGACCTAGTGCACCTGAGTTGCTTAAATTTGGTGAAAAGCTCATCAATAAAGTGTAGAAGATGTTTCAATTATTTATTAGCCATTGACTTGAAATTTTCTGCTGATGTCAGCAAAAATTTCCGAAATTTTCACTTTTTTTCGTTATTTTTTCCAAACAATTGCTATAAATACCTATTTTGAAACACCTTTTGTGGTGAAATTTGGTTTGAATAATGTTATACTAGCAGTCTTTCGTTTCAGGATGTTTTGGAAAATTTCATTGAAACTATTGCATTGCTAATTAATTGCAATAGAACTAAACCGGGTTTTATTTCTCTTCAGACACGTTTATAAAGTTGTGGGCTTGATTTTTAATAACAAGTTTTGTTGTGTAGATAGAATTAGACGTTGGTATGAATGGGGAAGAAGTTTGGTATGACTCTCCCAAGAAAAAGAAAAGAAAGAAATCAGAGAAATCGACTACCAGAAATTGCATCATACACATCAGGAATTCTACAGAACCAGTTTCACCTTTTACACAAGTCTCTTGGCAGGTTAGAAAAAATTAATGCAGACAAAATAGTAAAGTTGTAGTAAAGTTGACATTGCAGAAACGTATAGATTAATTTATCAAAGTCTCTTATGTTATTCTAGAAAGTCTATATAACATCCCTGAAGAAAGAAGACAAGTTTGTAGAAAAGTATGATAAGGATACAGTGCCTGATTCCTCTACTTGTGGCTATCATAGAAAATGTTATCAATCTTACACAAATATAAAATCACTTCCAGCTATCGAATTGAATAGTAATAGTGATGAGTCAACGAGTGCTTCCTCTTATTCTGCAAGACATAGTTGTAGAAATAAAGAAACTGGAGGTACAGCATAAGTTTTGCTAGATGCATTTCCTACATTTCATTATGATGGTCATTTATTTTAATATAGTTTATTAGATAATATCATATTAGGTTTGATTCTTGCTCCGCAAACTTGTATCATTGGTTTAAAAAGAAAAACTAACCCAAATGGAAGTGGCTATGAAACTCTTGTTAAAGTTGTAACAACATCAAGCGCAGAAATGATCATTGACATATGACGAAACGGAAATGATTACCAGCAAGCTCAAATTTCTGAGTAGTATGGAAAGAATGCTACCGTGGATCCATGCATACGACAGAGTTAATTATGCTCGTCATTTCACGTATTGTTGGGCTAGACTCAAAGAACTTCCAGAAACAATGCCTGACATATACAATGAATTTCAAGTTGGTAACTTTTGTGTGAAAAGAACAGAAGGATGTTTCAATATGTTGCCACCCGACCAGGTAATAGAACAAACCATCAACAAAGAGCAAAAGGGTCCGGGTGGCATCATTGGAGGTGGCATTAGCACTTCAGTTGGGTCTATTCAAAGGTGGGTCCTTTCCAGTCATGTAGTGGCAGAGATGAACACCTACTTCAAGCAAAGCATCAATGTGGATCAATCGTCAAAAGACAGGAAAGATCTTGGAAAGACAAGAAAAATACAAGATGAAAGCATGGTTAAAGATTGTTACGAACTTATCTCCAATTGGTCAAACCCATTTCGAGCAAGTGAACAACTTGTAGCAATCCATTCCGGTATTGTACCAAACGAAAAAGTGGCAAATGATTTGGAACGTGCTGAAGAAGTTGGAAAAAGTTCTGTACAATCTTTCATGGAAAAGAGAATCTACACGACTGAGGAAAAGTTCAACGATCCAATAAAGAAGGACAAGCTCCTAACTTTCAGTAGCAAGTTGAAGAAACCCATTTCCAAGACAAAGGGATTGATGATGGCGTTGAGATCAGACAGAGAAACCTTTGCAAGGCTGATGTTGATTTCTAAAGATTGCAACATAAGCATGAGAGATGCCCTCAAATTTGAATTAACTTCGATACCACTTTCTTTGGCGAATGCTGACGAATCATTGTCGAAAACAGTTAAATCAAAACTTTTTACAGCCTTACCCGAGTCGATTCCAACAGCTGACCATTGTCACGAAAATACACCACCTATATTTGATGGAATGGTACTTTTTCAAAAACTTCCATCCACGCTATCAACTTTCGGTGATATTGCTGACTATCTTCTTGGAAAAATTCTGACCACATCTTGCAGAATATCTTTTTTCATAACTGATTTTTACTTACCCTCTTCTATCAAATCCCTCGAAAGGAAACGTCGATCAGCGATAGGATCACTGAGAATAAAAATTCTACACCGAAACCAGCAACGACCCAAATCCTGGGGTAAGTATTTGCAACACCCAGACAACAAAATAGAGCTTGTGAGATTTCTCCTTGATGATTGGTCACAGAATGAAAGTAATATCACTAAACTTATTAATCGAGAGCTTTATGTCACTTGCGAAGATAAAGCTTACTGCATAAGAGTGAATAGAATGCATTTAAAGAAGGAAATTGTAGAAGATTTACAGTTGTCACAAGAAAAAGCAGATACCAAAATGTTTTTGTGCGCACAGTTTGCTGCTACTTTGGGATTTTCTTCAGTACGAATTATCACAGTAGATACAGATGTTGCAGTGCTCTCGCTCTATTTCGAATCAAAAATTGAAGCAAGTATCTTCCTAGAAATTGGTACAGCATCGAAGATGGCTCTGTATGACATCACTTCAAATACAATGGAACCTGATCAACTCGATGCTTTACCAGGTTTTCATGCATTTTCTGGTTGCGACACTACTAGCAGTCTGACTGGCATTGGAAAGGTCAAATCATTAAAAATACTGTATGAAGAGGAGAAATGGATGGATGCAATGCGTCTTCTTGGATCAACGATTGAGGTGAGTGATGCAACACTTGAAGTCTTGGAGCAATATACATGTACCTTGTATGGCATCAAAGAATGTGAAGATGTCAATGAAGCTAGATATCAGCTGTTCACTAGTAAAAAGAAGTTTCCTGACCCGCACAAGTTACCCCCTCAGCAGATGCACTGCATCTCCACATTCGACGAGCAAATTATCAAGCATACGAATGGAAGCAATCACTTGAGCGTGATCATGAATTGTTGAATCCCGAAGGACATGGTTGGAAAATAACAGATTGAAGGTGAGTTGGAGATCCAATGGACGAGTCAACCTGCAGCACCTGATGCTATCCTTCAGTTCATGTCATGTTCTTGCAAAAAATCGAAATGTACTGTATGCAACTGTGGAAAGGCTAACCTGAAATGTACAGAACTTTGTAAATGCCAGAGTTGCAATAACGACAAAGAAGAGGAAAGTGACTTTGAGGAATCTGATGTTGAAGATTCTGGTGATTCAGAAGATTCAAATGATGAAGAGGAAAATGACTGTGAAGAATCTGATTTTGAAGAATGTGGTGATTCTCATGACAGCGACAACGACTGATTTTTATCTGATCTTTTATTGTTTATTTGTTCCTGTTGCTAGTTTGTATTTGTACTTCGTTAGAAATTCAGTGGTTTGGGAAACAAAAAAATTATTCAAACAAATTTCACGACTAATTATGTCTCTAAATAGTCATTCGTAAGAGTTATTTGAAATAATAATGGAAAAAAAACAACAAGATGCCCTACCGGGCAGAAGTATTCCTGCGGATGACTGTAAGACTTTCTGGAGCCTTTTCAGAAAGAAATGAGTGTTAGTTCACGCTTTAAAACCATATGCATAATGCGGAATGATGTTTGCAGTATTTTACATTTTACCTTTTAGCTACGGTAACTATTAAACTTTGTTGTTTCATATAAAACTTCAGTCTTGCATCAATTTAGACATTTTTTTAAAAAGATTTCCATTCGAAGTTGCACTCCCTAAAGCATCTTCAAGAAGCAATTAACTAATTAAAAGATTATCGCGTTAAGAATAATCTGTGCTTTAAAAGGTGAATGTTTGTTCACGGTTTAAAACAATATGCATAATGTGGTATGATGTTCTTTGTGTTTTACAGTTTATCTTGTAGCTGTGAAAGAAGTAATATTTGTTATTTCATATAAACTGCACTGTTTTGCATCATTTAGAGATTTTTTCAAAAAGTTTTTTATTCATAGTTATATTCCCTAAAGCATCTTCAAAAAGTAATTAAGTAATGAAAACTTTGTCACATTAAGTTTTGAAGGGAAAATCTGCGGCGTAAATAGTAATAACTTCGAATTCATTTAATTACATTCCCGAGAGCATCATAAAAGTTAAGAGACTTTGAAAAATTTTGCCGGAGATCAAGCTTAAAAGAGAACACCGTCAGTTTAAAAATCCATTAGAGAACACTCTTCCGTGGACGTTTCAAAATACTCCTTTTAAAACTATACAGTATGAAAATCTTTATGTTGTTTGTACCTGAACTTCATAATAAAAACTTTTACTTGGCCTTGCGAAATAATAAAAATATCTGTGTTTCCTTTTAGTCGTCAAATTGATAGTATACAAATTTTAGAATCATACAATATTTTAAATTCGACTAGTCAATTAAAAAAGTGGTCATCTATTGATTAATAAAATGGGTATAAGCTGATGAGGAAGATGAGCTGTGCTTCAAGATTCCAGAGCTTTATAAAAACAGGACAGCTTACCTAGGAACATGAAATAGAAAATTGTATCATATTTAGAAAAAGACTAATGGAAACCTTACGCATTTTTTTAAATCGATGTAAGCATACCGCTTTTGTAGTCGTTCATATCTGATTTGAAGCATCAAAAACTGCTTATTTATCAAGAATGACTACAAAGAATATTAGTTTTACGTAGATTATCAGTTTGGATCATAAATGTTCTTGATTCTTTTAAGTTTTACAGCCGTACTACAACCTCTTCTATATCCATATATTCAACAAAAAAACTTTCACAGATCTACGCGTGCTTCTTCGCTTCCATTTTTAAAACAACTACGGAAAACGTAAGAACGTTGCATAAGACTCACATGAAACAACATTTCTACCTTGGCATCTGCGATTTAGCCATATGTTAATTATTTCTTTCACTAGAGCTTATATTTTACACTTTTGGAGTCTTTTCAAGCAAAGTACTTGTATACAATGAATATAGTGTGAGTTTAGACTGTTAAATCATAAAAAGAATGTAAGTTGGGAACATTAATGATTTGAGTGGCTATTTCCCATCGACAAAAATTGGTCTAGGTTTGGACAGTGAAAAAAAAAGAAAAAAAAAAACAAAACAAGATGCCCTACGGGGCAGAAGTATTCCTGCAGATGACTGGAAGACTTTCTGGAGGCTTTTCAGAAAGAAATGAATGTTAGTTCACGCTTTAAAACGATGTGCGGTATTTCACATTTTACCTTTTAACAACGATAACAGTTAAAGTTTGTTGTCTTATATAAAACTTCAGTCTTGTTTCAATTTAGAGATTTTTTCAAAACGTTTTTTATTCATAGTTATATTCCCTAAAGAATCTTCAAGAAGTAATTAAGTAATAAAAAGTTTGTCGCGTCAAGAAAAGTCTGTGCTTAAGAAGTAATAACTTCGAATTCATTTAATTACATTCCCGAGAGCATCATAAAAGTTAAAAGACTTTGAAAAATTTTGCCGGAGATCAAGCTTAAAAAGGAACACCGTCAGTTTAAAAATCCATTAGAGAACACTCTTCCGTGGACGTTTCAAAATACTCCTTTTAAAACTATACAGTGTGAAAATCTTTATGTTGTTTGTACCTGAACTTCATAATAAAAACTTTTACTTGGCCATGCGAAATAATAAAAATATCTGTGTTTCCTTTTTATCGTCAGCTTGATGGTATACAAAGTTTAGAATCATACAATATTTTAAATTCGACTAGTCAATTAAAAAAGTGGTCATCTATTGATTAATAAAATGGGTATAAGCTGACGAGGAAGATGAGCTGTGCTTCAAGATTCCAGAGCTTTATAAAAACAGGATAGCTTACCTAGGAACATGAAATAGAAAATTGTATTATATTTAGAAAAAGACTAATAAAAACCTTAATCATTTTTTTAAATCGATGTAAGCATACCGTTTTTGTAGTCGTTCATATCTGATTTGAAGCATCAAAAACTGCTTAATTATCACGAATGACTACTAAGAATATTAGTTTCACGTAGATTATCAGTTTGGATCATAAATGTTCTTGATTCTTTTAAGTTTTACAGCCGTACTACAATCTCTTCTATATCCATATATTCAACAAAGAAACTTTCACAGATCTACGCATGCTTCTTCGCTTCCATTTTTAAAACAACTACGGAAAACGTAAGAACGTTGCATAAAACTCACATGAAACAACATTTCTACCTTGGCATCTGCGATTTAGCCATATGTTAATTATTCCTTTCACTAGAGCTTATATTTTACACTTTTAGAGTCTTTTCAAGCAAAGTACTTGTATACAATGAATATAGTGTGAGTTTAGACTGTTAAATCATAAAAAGAATGTAAGTTGGGAACATTAATGATTTGAGTGGCTATTTCCCATCGACAAAAATTGGTCTAGGTTTGGACAGTGAAAAAAAAAAAAAAAAAAAAAAAAAAAACACGAACGGTTTCAAAGTATTCCTTGCTTACGCAGGAATACAATAATTTCAAAATTTTTGAGATCATATTTTAAACATTGACTTGCTAAGTATTGTTGTATTCTTGTGCTTTATTTCATTTTAGCAGTTTATAAGAATTAACAGTATCTTAAAATCAATTCTCTTGTATAAGCATATTGACATTCGAAATTGAGACTTGTGTGTTATAGCAATTGTTTGGAAAAAATAACGAAAAAAAGTGAAAATTTCGGAAATTTTTGCTGACATCAGCAGAAAATTTCAAGTCAATGGCTAATAAATAATTGAAACATCTTCTACACTTTATTGATGAGCTTTTCACCAAATTTAAGCAACTCAGGTTCACTAGGTCCAATTCTATCTGCATTTTAAGATTTCCTACTTTGTCTCCAAATTCTCTCGGTCTGTATCCATTCTGGTCTGTAAAATACATGTGTGCAAGAAAATTTGGACAAGAAAACACCTTTTTTCTGAAGCCCCAATAGTATACCAACACTATGACATATGCTAGAATTTGCCCCCCTGACCAGTAAAGTTGACCCCCCTGGCCCCCGGACTAATCTTTGTGATAAGAAATTTAGATTCTTAAGACGTGTTAGCATATAGATCGAAGAGCACATGGAACAAGATTTCTCATCTCGCTTCGCCTCGCTTAATCTGTGCGAAACCGGTAGTGCAAAGTTGGACAGAAACGCGCAATGTTAGGCGAGGTTATGGTTTTCTGATTTATGGAGAACATTGCACGTACCACAACATTGTGTGGGACACCATGACCTGCAGTCTGGGATATTTCATTAGAGTGAAGCATGTAAATCATATTAACTAAATAATTGGAAATAATTTTACATAATTGCTCTAAATTTATAAATATATAACACAAAAATTCATATATTCATAAAATATTTTAAAATATAAAATTTAAAACATTTTTTTTTCTAGTTGAAAGTACTAACGATTTCTCTATAAAAAAAACTTCATACGCCTACTCGGATATATATCCGTAAAAATCTGTTTTACAACTCAAAAAACCGTCAAAATTTCTTTTTTAAAATCTAACATACTTCAAACGTATTGTTATCAAATACTTTTATCATGGTGTCCTTCATTTGTTCTTCCTTCAGACAATCCAAATTCATCGAGATCTTGTGTAAATGATTTCAAAGTTAACAACGATTTTCCAAGCATAATACTAGCCATCATTGATAATCAGTAGTAGAAAATATTCAGGTGGTGATAGTGTTAACTGTTTGCTAGTGCATACGTTTAAGGTGAAGATGGGCTTATCAACCACTCCCAGCTATTTACTTCTAGATGTGTCCATCATAAATTGAACAAATTGACTATAGTTCATACAAACGTATTCGGGAGTGTCGATTACAAAATTAAGGAACTTATAACAATGCACTCTAATTGTTTAATAACAGTTCATGTGAAGGCATTTGGTAGTTCGATTTTCTTCAGTTACCTTTTAGTTTCGTCGTTCATTTCGAATATTCTGAAGAACGTTCAGATAATTTTCGAGGAAATCCATCTTTTATTGTAAATGAGACAATAGTCCTTGAATTCGAATAAAATTGCATCCAAATGCATATTGTCACCATCTTCACGTTCCTTTCACCTTTTTGGTACGACAGCAAACATATGGGACCAGACAAGATTACGACAGCAAACATACGGGACTAGACAGGATATATATATATTCATCTCTAACAACTGTTGGGAAACTCTTCAAAGGAAAAACCATAAAAGGTATAAAGTATGTCCCAATTATTGACTTCATTCGGTGGTATCGTGATATCCAGCGATAAATGAGTTTTACTAATATATTTCTATTGCATATTTACATTTTCACGTTACAGCTAAAATATTTACAATTTTCAAGAAAAAAGAAGAAAATAAAAAGAAGAATATAAAATTCAGAAAAAGCATTTGAGCTATTTTCGTCGCATCTTAACTTTTAAAGGAGAAATCATTTTCATTTACTTTCCGTACCCTTGATTTCAGTTAAAGCAAAGTAAAAGAAGTAAAGAAGTATCAACTGGATTTTATTTGATTAGTTCTCTCACAAATTTATAAATAATTATTTTTACAGACTTTCAGAAATTGGCTATGACTTAGCCAATAAGTATGGCCTCGCTTTGATGATTTCAATGCTTTTAGGTTATCCTTTTGAAATAGAAATACTTAACTTATACTGCGAAAGTAACGAATGTACGTAACGAGAGAATACTTCGAAAGTAACGAATATACGCAACGAGTGAGGAGTTACATAGAAACGAGGCGATACTTGTCAACTAGGACATGTGTACGATGTTGAAATAGAACATTGCATTTCTTCATTTATCGTAAATTTCATGATAGCTTTAAATATCGGATTTTTGGATGGTTTCAATAATTACCGTTAAGTAAAAGTTGTGTATGTACGAATAAGCAATGGTACGTATTAATCGTAAATTATCATGAAACATTAAAGGCGAGTTGATTTTGATGGTATTCCAACTGAAAGAGTAGAAAGCGGAAAACACAAGAATAATGGAAGTTGATCTCGCAACCTTTGCGTCATAGGTGCCCTCGTCAACAACTATTGCTAAATGTCAAAATTTGTATAATCGTGAATCGGAAATTATATTGATGAAAGTTTGTTTTGCTCTGATATAATCTACAAATTATTATATCAGAGACAGTCGAATCATATAACCGTCAACAGTGTCCCAATAAAAATGTATTGTAGTGTGTACAGCAAGAATGTAAAATAGAAATATGTTGAAAGCTTACGCTATCACTGAATGCGAAATAAACAGACAAGTGTTGTAAAAACTAAAGCCACTAACTGATAAAGCAACACCACTCTGGGTAAACTAAATGGAAGGTAAGAAAATGTCCTCTTCTGGATTCACAGATTTCTGCTACCAATTATGTTGTAAGAACTACTAGAAGAGACGTTGAACCATGTTAATAATAATAATAATAATAATAATAACGGTTTATATTTCAGTTCCAAAGTTTTACATTTGGCTAATTCTACTGAAATAGCGAAAGACTAGTGTATGTGCTCGATCATAAATTAAACATTAGAAAAGTAACATTTGCTAATAAACATATACTTCAGAAACAAGAACAAGAAGGTTGAGAAGACAAGGGTCAAAAATGAAAAATGAAGACAGGCGTATGACGTAAACTTGAACGATGTTGAGAATTCTTGTCGTAACTATTGTGGTCGCCCTTTCGATGATACGGAGACAAATTAGCCCTTAGCGTGAGAAATACATAAAGTACATAAAATATATGAAGAACAGAAAAAAAAAATCATATGGTCACTATAGCCAGAATCGTTAAACAGAACCGCACTAAATATATTGGGAGGCATTGTACTCATAAACGAGAAAAAGGTGAGTTGACTATAGGTTAGTGAATATTAAGGCCCCATTACACGAAAGAATAATCGTGAAGAATAAGACGATATTTTGTTATTTTTTTCTTATTCTTTCAAAATCTACACGTAGGAATTTACTAAGAATAACACGTTTGAATAATTGAGTGTTGATTATTCTTTTATAATTCTTGAAAAAAATACACGAGAGAATTTCAAAGAATATTAAAAAAATCAAATCAAATATCAAAGCAAAAAGAGCGCGCAGTACGTTATGTGTTTACAAGAGTTGAGTTTGCAATGATGTATGAAGAAGAAGAAGAAGCAATAATTGCCACTTGCGCTACTATTACTTTGGCTTAACACTTAGTGATGACTTGGATAATCGCGTTGGAACAACTTTTCTTGCTCAATTGTTACCCCGTTGTTGCTTGCCATGAATCCATTTTTTAAATAAAACCATGAGTCTGCCTAAAATTTCTCCGCAGCAGTCACATAAATCACTACTTTTTCTTCGTTTTTCGTTTACATCTCTTTAAATTCCCTTTAAATTTCAAAACACAATTAACTCACATGCTTTCCTATTGTTTCAATATTCTTCTCGTGGTGAATTCATTTGAATCAGTTCAAATGAATTCGCGATGTGAAGAATATTGAAACAAAGAAAGTGGAAACCCCCAAGTTTTATTCCTATATAAAAATACACGAAAGAATTTTAGAAAATCTTTTAAAAATAACAGGTGCGCTCCAAATATCGCCTTATTCTTCGTGATTATTCTTTCGTGTAATGGGGCCTTTATAGATAACCCAAAATTTAGGCTCGATGTTGAAATAGCGCAAATGTTGTCATAAAGGGAGTTGTTAGCAAGGAAAGAAAGATATGAAGAGGATCCCTAGCTGATACAGACATCGATTACACTGGAATAACAGAAATGAAAGTACATAACTATTAATAATTACTCGCTCGTCACCACAAGCGTTTAGTAGTGGAAACAGTCCAAATACATTGAATGACTGAAACAGTACTCACACTTAACTGACGGGATGTACTTACCTGACGGGGAAGTTAAACCTGATCACCTTTTTGCTGGAGATCGACACTCCCCCACGGGGCTTTTGAAAGAAATTAGAAAGCGATTAAGAAGAAGTAACCGACGTATAACTACATCACGTGACGACGGAGAGCAGGTCTAAAGGTTAAAAACAACACTTTGAACTCTGTTCCGGTCCGCAGTGTAAGTACTACACCAAAGTCCGCGGTTGGTTTTCGATACCACCGCGGAACTATTTTCTGCACCATCACCAAAGATGGAAACGTATACTAACACCGAGCGATCCTCGGGGAGAATCCAGGAAACAGACGTCGAGCCCCTGGAGGAGACCCCTGGATACATTGCACCAACAAACGCCAACGTATCGAAACAAGCCAACGGAATGGCAATGAACACCTCCACAACATACGCGAACATTGTTAAACCTCAACAAGAACCCCATGAGTGGGCATTCTGGACAAATGGCACACAACAAACCAATGAAGCGATTACCCCATCATGGAGGCAGTACAACGAATCACTGCAGAGACGCCACAGCACAAGCGGTTTACCACACGAAACCGAACTGATTAATAACGAACTAGTAAGCGTTAACGAATATATTGACTGGTACCGCGTACCAGAGTCGCCACCACAGAACAGACCATCCGTTCCTATTTTTGAAATTGCAGAATCCCCCAATGAAATAGAACAAATGGAGGAACAAATATACAAAGATTGGGTAGACCAACAGGACCCTCACCCTTGGATCGAAGATTTACGAAACTATAATAGCAGAATAGCAGCAAACCAAAGGAAACAGGGCAGAAGGGAAAAAGCCATCCAACTAGAACAAGAGAAAATAAAACAATTAGAAAAATTTATTTTCTTTAAACTGCCAGAGGGAACAACCACCAAACTAATAATAGAGACCTTCCGGGCCTATTTTAATGAAAATCCGACAAACTACCTTGACGCCGTGATCCAAGATACAAGGTTCCAACGGAAATTTCTTGTGTATTTCAAGAAAACTGGATACAAGCGAAAGATCATTGAGACTGGTATAACAATAAACGGCCAGAGAATCTCAGGAGTGCTGGAACGAATGACCAAACCAAATGCTCCAATAACAACAACACTATACTCCCCGAATCTCCCACGCGAGATGACCTCTGACTTGATAGAAGAACAGTGTCAACCACACCAAATCACAAAAATAACATTTAAAAGAGACGAAAACAGGATAATCGTTGGAGGGAGATACATCACCGTTAAGGAGCAGAAAGGCGCCGAGCTCCCTGATTATCTGCAATACGAAGGCGAGTGGTTCAAAGTTTTCCACAAAAACACAACCAAAAAACAACAGGAATCTGCCACAACAGCTGAACTGGAAGTAAGCGAAAACGGCAAAAGCGAAAACGTAAACACTGAACACGCCGAAAAAGAAGTAAGCGAACCCGTCAACGCCGAACAAAAAGTAAGCGAAGACCGGAAAAACAACGACGAAGAAGAACAAGATAATTCACCTTTACTCTTCGAAACACCTAAAACCTCAAAAACGTCGCCTAGCAACGAGCTAGCTAAAAACAATAAACCGAAAGACCAGAATCGCCCAACACCGCCATCACCTCTAAAATTTACAACACAAATAGAGGAATGTGAAACGAATGAGACCGAATCATTGAGCATCGACGAAAACGAAACACCACCAATAGAAAGAACAAAGAACGATGATAAAACGAATGACACGGCAACCGAAAAAGACCACGAACAACATGAAGAAGACAAGGAAACGGAAAAGGAAAGACAAAAAACAGTAAAGAAGAAAGACGAAAAGAAAGAAGTGAAAAGGAAAACCACGAACACAATTAGAGGAAAGAACATGAAAACTATAGAAGAAGAAAATACGAAAACGAACGAAAACAATACGAAAAGCCCGAAAGGAAGCCCAGAATTACAAGAAAGATTACGAGCAAAGATAAGGGACAAAAAGCAGCAAAGAGTGAAGTAAGAACTTGTTTTCACCAATAATAAGATAATTAAACTAGCAACAATAAACATAAACGGAACACGTGACAAAAAGTCAAAAACCAAACTAGACTACCTAAAAAACGTAATAACAACACAAAAAATTGACATAACGATAGTAACAGACACCAGAGCGGATGACAACACTGCAAATAACTTAAAAAACGAAACAAACCAACAAGTAACAATAACCCCACCTCAAAACAAACCAAAAGCAGGAATTGCAATAATAAGCAAAAATTCCTCAAAAAATTATCCAAAATGACCCTGAGGGGAGAATTCTAATAACTGAATTTGAAAACTCAAAACAAAAATTCACACTAGTAGCAATTTATGCTCCGCCAAAACCAACAAAAGAAAAGAATGAATTCTATCAAAAACTGAAACAAACAATAAAAAACTTAAAAAACAAAAATAACAACCTAATACTAACAGGAGACTTTAATAATTTCCTTAGTCAAAAAGACACAACCACCCAACCTAAAGTAGATAAAACACTCTTAACTTTGAATGATATAATAAATGAAAAAAATTTAACAGATATCTGGAGAGATCAACACCCAAACCAACAACAATATACCTTTGATAATGGTAAAACACAAAGTAGATTAGATAGGATATACATAACAAAAAATATTCAAAACCTAATCACACAAACATCAATAGAACCATTTATCTTTTCTGACCATGAAATGATAACAATGAAAATATCTAGCAATGAAATTGCAAATGGCAAGGGAGTATGGTGCCTAAATACACGCATACTCGAAAATAAAGAATATATAGAAACAATCAATCAAAAATGGGAGCAATGGAGAAAACAAAAAGAGAACTTTCCAAATACACAAGAGTGGTGGGAAAAAGGAAAACAAATGATAAAAGAACAAACACAAAAGTTCACGAAAAACCTGAATAAAATAAACAATAAAATACTCAAAAGTCTATATAAAAGACTAAGAAACTACACGAATAAAGGTATATGTAACGATACTACAAGATCACTAAGGATTAAAATAAAAGCACTTGAAACTAAAAAATATGAACAAAAAGCAAGACTGGAGAAATTAGAATGGCTCACCAAAGGTGAAAAATGCACAAAATACTTCCTACAAACAAACAACAAAAGGTCCCAAGATAACATAACTGAACTCCTAGATAAGGAAGGTAAACCCCAACTAGAACAAGAACAAATAAATAAAATCATAACTGAATTTTATGAGGAACTCTTCAAAAGAGAGGAAATAAGCAAAGAAGATCAGGATATCTTAATAGACAGCATTAATCTAACCTTAAAAGAAAACGAAGAACTAAATAAAGAAATAACAACTGAAGAAGTAGAGAAAACAATCCTACAACTAAATATAAATAAATCACCAGGAAGTGATGGCCTACCAGCAGAATTTTACAAAACGTTCATAAATGTCCTAAAAAGTGATATAACTGAAATGATAACAAATAATTTCACAATGGATGAAATGTCAAAGACTCAGAATGAGGCAATCATAAAATGCCTATACAAGAAAGGAGACAGAAATGACATAAAAAACTACAGACCAATAAGTCTACTAAACACAGACTACAAAATAATCACCAAAATATTAACAAACAGAATACTAAAAGTGCTTCCTCAAATAATTAACCCAGAACAAACTTGTTCTGTACCAGGAAGAAAAATACAATACAACCTGAGTTCAATAAGAGACATCATAGATCTGTCAAAACAACAAGATGAAGAACAAATTATAATAACTCTCGATCAAATAAAAGCTTTTGATAGAGTAGACAGACAATATATATACCGTATAATCGAAAAGCTGAATCTAGGGAAAAACTTTCTAAGAATGGTAAAAACCATCTACAAAAAAACTTTTAACCAAATAAAAGTAAATGGACACCTAACAAAGAAATTCGAATCAACAAGAGGAGTGAGACAGGGATGCCCTTTCTCAATAATACTTTATCTCTTCACCGCAATACCCCTAAGTAACATAATAAACAAAAATCCAAAAATAAAAGGAATAACCATAAATGACAAAGAAAACAAAGTATCACAGTTCGCAGATGATACGACTTTAACTCTCAAAAACACCAAACAAATAAAGCCAACAATGGAAACAATAAAGACCTACGAAAAAGGATCAGGAGCAAAACTCAACAAACAAAAATGCACAGGAATAATAATCGGAAAAACCACAAAAAAGAGCGGAATAATTAAAGGAATAAACTTCAACCAAACTGAAATGAAAATCTTAGGCTTACCATTCGGGAATGAAATTAACATAACAGAATTCTGGAAAAACTTAAAGAACGACATAATAAAAACAATACATAAATGGAACCACAAAAAACTCTCCTTGAAAGGAAGAGCAATTGTGATAAAACAAATGATAGAACTAAATTATGCCAGCTATATTTATATATGCCCCAAAATAATCGAAAAAGAAATCCAACAAAACATATGGAACTACCTATGGAACAACGGAAAAATCAGAATCAAAAAAACAGAGCTAATAAAACCTATTGAACAAGGTGGATTAGCGATACCAAACATACACCTCCAAATGAAAGCAATAAGATTGAGCTGGATCAAAGACCTGTACGCTTCGGAAAAAAACCAGATATGGAAAAACCTAATGGAATTTTTCCTCGCTCAAAATAAAAATTACAACCTAAAAGAAAACACCTTTAAAACACAAATAATAACAGGTAACATAAAATACTGGAACCTCCCCAGATTCTACCAACAACTACTCAATGATTGGTATGACTTAACAGGAAACGAAAGACCAATCCCCCCAAAAATTAACCAAATCGGTGAAGAACCTATTTTTCACAACAAATTTATACAAAAAGATAACCGATATTTAATACCTCCACCCTACATAAAAAATCTAACAAAGAAAGGATCATTAACCACAATAAAACACTTGACCTACGAAGTAATACCAGGCTATTTAAATAATGAAATTCAAGAACAAAAAATAAACCCCAAAACAATACAAACAATCAAAAACGCCCTACCAAAAAGTTGGGCTGAAGATTTAAAAAATAAACAGACCTACACTAAAGAAAAAAACATAATACAAATCTACGATGAGAAAAATAAAATAATCGATAATACTAAACTAGATCCCAAAAAGATTTATCAAATATTACGAAACAATGAAGAAAAAACAATAAACAACTTAAGACCGCATAAATCTTTCCAAGATAATTGGAAGAAAGTAACCCAAAAATGGAACAAAACTTTCAAAGAACATTATAAGAACCATCAGGACAAGAAAGCAACTGATATAAAATTCAGATTCATACATAATGCAATGCCAAATAGAGCATTGATAAACAAAAACAAATCAATAGAAGACCAAATCTGCCAAAGATGCAAAGTCGAAAAAGAAGACAATAAACATATCTTCATAAACTGCTTAACTAACATAATGATATGGGCACATTTGGAAAAAATAACCAAAACCCTATGGAAAGAATACAACGACGAAAAACTGGAAAATTTTATAATAACCGGAGAAAACGATAACTCCAATAAATCACACAGTAAAATGCTTCAAATAATAAGAAATACTTATTTTAGAACAGTCTGGAAAGACAGAATACAAAACGAAAAGCAAGAAACAGGAAATAATCGTTTCTTCATCAAAAACTATCTGTTAAATCAAATCAATTTAATAGACGAACAAGAATGCAAACTCTATGAGAAACTCATAAAAGAAATTTAAACAAACCCTGAAGGAACCTGAGGCTCAGGGACTGACAGACCTACACCTACATACAGTAACAACACTGTTTATACCTCTAATTTATATAATTACGATACAGTAACAACACTGTAGTTTATAATTATATATACGTCACAGTAACAACACTGTGAAAATTCATTGTATACAATTTGGGAAAGAAAAAAAGGGGGGCCCCGACTCTGCCCTTTCTTTCAAATGTACGGCATATATAATATTCACGATTATATTGCACTGATTGTATTTATTAAGCTCCAAGGCATTAATAGCCGTGAAGCTGTATTTCTTGTACGCATTTAATAGAAATACAAATTTATATAAACTGACGGGGAAGTTAAACCTTTTCGTTTTGGTAAGCGCTCCTTCGCGGATGCAATTTATAAAAAAGCGTGAAGAAAAAGAAGAAATCACAAGAAGAAGTACATATCACGTGAGGACGGAGAGCGGGTACAAAGTCGTGATATAAGTATCACACAATAAGTGCGGACAGTTTTCGAAACCACTCCGAAGCACCCTCGAAGACCGAAATGGAAACAAACGTACCGAAACCAACGTACGCTAACACAGTCAACAACACCTTCCAACACCAACTAAACAACATTGCAAGCGGAATAGCATGGTCAGACTGGTCATATGACAGTCCACAAAAATCAGACGATGTCATCAGCCCTTCATGGAAACAACATAACCTAATTCCACCAAAACTAAACACCACAAGCATTCTGTACAAAGAAGCTGAATCTAACACAACCGAAGCAATAAACGCTGAAGAATATATAAGCTGGTATAGAATACCAGAATCGCCACCGCAACTACGACCAACAATACCCCTTTTTGAAATTGCCGAAACGCAAAACGAAATAGAAAGAATGGAGGAACCAGATCTACAATGATTGGATAAACCAACAGGATATGCACCCTTGGATCGACGACCTGAGGAGCTACAACAGTCGCATGTCAGCAAAAGAAAGAAAACAAGGGCGAAAAGACAAAGCTTATCAAATCGAGAAGGAGAAAATTGCACAGTTGGAAAAGTTCATTTTTTTCAAACTCCCTGAAGGGACGACAACAAAACTAATAATTGAAACATTCAGGGCCTACTTCAATGAGAACCCAACCAACTTCTTAGACGCCGTAATTCAGGACACACGATTTGAAAGAAAGTTTATCGTCTTCTTAATCGAGGAGCAATGCAACCCCCATAAAGTCGAAAAGATAACCTTTAAAAGAGATCCAAACGGAATTATCGTAGGTGGCAGATACGTAACAGTTACAGAATGCCGCGACTTTGAACTCCCTGATTATTTCCAGTTTGAAGACGATTGGTTCAAGGTATTTCACAAAAATACCCCAAAAACCAACACAAAAAAGAATGACAAAGACCAACTACAACAAGAACAACAACCTAATACCCACCCCCCAACAGAACAACCATCAACTGAAAACCCCGAAAATAACCAACCATTGCAACAACCTCAAGAAATTGAAAAAGAAAAACGAAGCGAAGTAGCGAATAACGAAGAAGTCGACAATAGTCAAGAAAACAACGAAAACGAAAGCTCGCCGATCCTTTTCGAATCGCTGGATAAGTCAAATACGTTGCATAGCAACGAAGAAGCTAAAAACCATCAACCAAAAGAACAATGCGAAAATTTAATTACACCCTCACCATTAAACTTCACAGACTCAATCCAACAGTACGAAACCGACCTGGAAACCTCTCAAAGCATAGACGAAAGAGAAACGCCACCGGAAAGGGGAAAAGAGAACGAAACAGAAACGACAAAAAACAACGAACAACCAGAAAAAGAAGAAAAAGTCGAAGAAGATAAAAAAGAAAAAGAGGCGACAAACGAAAAACGGAACGACAAAGACAACGACAACGGTAAAGAAAAAGATGACGAATAGAGGAAAAACCATGAAGGACTTAAATGACGCCGAAAAAAGACCGGAAGAAGAAAAGAAAAAAACAATCGAGAAAAAGACGAAAAACGCTAAAAGCCCGAAAGGAAGTCCTGAACTACAAGAGAGACTCAGAGCGAAAATAAGAGACAAGAAACACCAGAGAGTTAGGTAACCTTTATATTCAATCACGATAAGATAATAAAAATAGCGACAATCAACATAAACGGAATACGTGACAAAAAGTCAGCGACAAAAATAAACTATCTAAAAAACATAGTAACTACACAAAAACTTGACATAACGATAATTGTAGAAACCAGGGCTGACGGCAACACTATAACCAACTTAAAAAACGAAACAAATGAACAGATAATAGTAACTCCACCTCAGAAAAAACCAACCGCCGGAATTGCAATAATATGCAAAATCCCTCAAAAAATTATTCAAAGTGACCCAGAAGGGAGATACCTAATAACTGAATTTGAAAATTCAAAACAAAAATACACAATAGTGGCAATATATGCCCCCCCAAAACCACAAAAAGTGAAAGTAGAGTTCTATCAAAAATTAAAACAAACAGTTAAAAACCTTAAAAATAAGAAAAACAACATAATACTAACAGGAGATTTTAATAACTTCTTTAGCCAAAAAGACACAACCACACAACCCAAAATAGATAAAACACTGTTAATACTAGATGAAATATTAAATGAAGCCAATCTAACAGACATCTGGAGAGACCAACACCCGAATCAACAACAATACACCTTTGATAATGGAAAAACACAAAGTAGGTTAGACAAATTCTACATAACTAAAAGCATCAAAAACCAAATAACACAAACAACAATAGAGCCCTTTATTTTTTCAGATCATGAACTAATAACTCTAAAAATAAATAACAATGAAATAGTAAATGGTAAAGGAGTATGGTGTCTAAACACACACATACTTGAAAACAAAGACTACATAGAAACAATCAACAAACAATGGGAGAACTGGGAAAAACAAAAAGAAAACTTCCAAAACACCCAAGAGTGGTGGGATAAAGGAAAAAAGATGCTTAAAAAAACAACTAAGAAATTTACCAATGACCTGAACAGAACAAACAATAAAATACTTAAAAGTCTATATAAAAGACTAAGAAACTACAGTAACAAAGGTGTATGCAATGAAACAACAAGAACACTAAGAACGAAAATTGAAATGCTAGAAACCAAAAAAATCAAGCAAAAAACCAGATTAGAAAAAATTGAATGGCTCACAAAAGGAGAAAGATGTACAAAATACTTTTTATAAGGAAAGTGACAAAGGAACACAAGACAATATAACAGAACTTTTGGATAAAGAAGGAAGAATCCAGACAGATCAAGAAAAAATCAACAAAATTATGACTGAATTTTATGAGGAACTCTTCAAAAAAGAAGAAACAAGCCCTGAAGACCAAGATAAACTAATAAATAGCATAAATCTAACACTAAAGAACAACGAAGAATTAAACAAAGAAATAACAACAGAAGAAGTAGAAAAAACCATTCTACAACTAAACACAACCAAATCACCTGGAAGTGACGGCTTACCAGCAGAATTTTATAAAACATTTGTAAATTTGCTCAAAAAAGATATAACGGGAATGATAAAAGAAAACTTCGAAAAAGAAGAAATGACAAAATCCCAAAACGAAGCGATAATTAAATGTCTTTACAAAAAAGGAGACAACAATAACATCAAAAATTATAGACCAATAAGTCTACTAAACACGGACTATAAGATAATAACAAAAATTTTAACGAACAGGATACTTAAAATACTCCCGCAAATAATTAACCCTGAACAAACTTGTTCAGTGCCTGGAAGAAAAATCCAACATAACCTAAGCACAATACGAGACATAATAGAACTGTCAAAACAGCAAGAAGAAGAACAAGTAATAATCACATTAGATCAAATCAAAGCTTTCGACAGAGTAGATAGGCAATACATGTTTAAAATCATTCAAAAAATGAACTTAGGAGATACATTCCTAAAAATGGTAAAAACAATATACAAAGAAACATTTAACCAGATAAAGGTAAATGGACATTTAACTAGAAAGTTCAAATCAACAAGAGGAGTAAGACAGGGATGTCCGTTCTCTGTCATACTATACTTATTCACCGCAGTACCTTTATGCAATATAATAAACATAAACCCTGAAATAAAGGGAATCATGATAGGCGAAAAAGAAAATAAAGTATCACAATTCGCAGATGATATGACCTTAACTCTAAAAAACACCAAACAAATAAAGCCAACAATGAAAACAATCAAAATCTACGAGAGAGGTTCTGGAGCTAAACTAAACAAACAAAAATGCGCAGGAATAATAATCGGGAAAAACACGACAGAGAAAGGAATAATTAAAGGAATAAACTTTAACCAAACAGAAATAACAATATTAGGTTTACCATTTGGAAATCAACCAAACACAAATGAGTTCTGGGAAAACTTAAAAAACAATATATCCAAAACAGTACAAAAATGGAACCATAAAAAACTTTCACTAAAAGGAAGAGCAATAATAATAAAACAAATGGCTGCATCTAAACTTAACTATGCAAGCTATATATACATCTGCCCGAAAAGAATTGAACACGAAATACAACAGAAAATATGGAACTATCTGTGGAACAACAAAAAAATCAGAATCAGAAAAACTGAACTGACTAAACCAATTGAAGAAGGTGGCTTAGCCATACCAAACATTAAATTACAAATGAAAGCAATTCGACTAAGTTGGATAAAAGACCTATATGATTCCGAAAAGCACCACGTATGGAAAAACCTTATGGAAATTTTCCTTTCAAAAAACAAAAATTACGCCCTAGGTGAAAATATCTTCAAAACTCAAATAATAACAGGAAACATAAAATACTGGAACCTTCCAAAATTCTACCAACAATTATTAAACGATTGGTACGAACTAACAGAAAACAAAAGAGTACCTCAAAAAATTAACCAAATAAGTGAAGAACCAATCTATCACAACAAATTCATACAGAAAGATAATCGTTATCTAATACCACCACCTTACATAAAAAATCTGACAAAAATAGGTTCCTTTACACAAATAAAACACATAACCTACGAAGTAATACCTGGATTTATGAGAAACGAACAAATCGAAGAAATCCAAGGACAAAAAATAAATCCGAAAACAATACAAACAATAAAAAACACCCTAATAGAACTCAAAACTAAACAAACTCTTACAAAAGAGAAAAACATAATACAAATTTACGACGAAAAGAACAAAATAATTGACAATACAAAATTTTATCCTAAGAAAATATATCAAATATTACGAAAGAAGGAAGAGAAAATAACAGAAAAGTTAAAACCACACATAGGTTACCGAGAAATCTGGAAAAACGCAAAGCAAAAATGGAACAAAACGTTTAAAGAACACTATAAGAATCACCAAGATAAAAAAGCAACTGATATACAATTCAGATTCATACATAACGCAATGCCAAATAGAGCATTGATAAACAAAAATAAACATATAGACGAACAAATCTGTCAAAGATGTAAAGTCGAAAAAGAAGATAACAAGCACATATTTATCGACTGCTTAACAAACATAATGATATGGATTCATTCAGAACCAATAACGAAAAAACTTTGGAAAGAATTCAGTGATGAAACACTAGAAAACTTTCTAATAACAGGAGAAAACGATAACTCCAAAAAACAACACAACAAAATGCTAACAATAATAAGAAATACTTATTTCAGAACAGTCTGGAAAGACAGAATTCAAAACGAAAGACATGAACCAAAAAACAACAGACACTTCATCAGAAATGATCTACTAAACCAATTAAGCTTAGTAGATGAAGAAGAAAGCAAACTCTATGAAAAATACATAAAAGAAATCTAAACAAACCCTGTAAAACCTGAGGCTCAGGGACTGACTACATACTCTTACATACAGTAACAACACTGTAAACTCATATATAAAATATAACCACGACACAGTAACAACACTGTGGAAATTATATTTTATAAATATTAATTGTATATATATTAACGAAACCAGTTGTATATATAACGGGAAAGAAAAAAAGGGGGGCCCCGACCCTGCCCGTTCTTTGCCCTACCCCCAATACAAACGCACTGAAAATTCAGAATGCGCAGCGATTTGGTAAAACAAACTACACAAAGCAAAGGAGACCAGAAAATCCACTTTGGATTCACGGCCGAAAACAATAAAGGAACACCATAAGCAAACCAAACCCGATATATGAACGACATATATAGACAGTCCCTCACAGAAGACTGCTCACGAAGCTACAATCGTATGGTATCGATGGTAAGATGCATGGATGGATTAAAGCTTTTCTAGAAAATCGCAAGCAGGTAGTTATGGTGAACGGAAAAAAGTCGTATCCATCAACAGTTATTAGTGGAATTCCTCAAGGCAGTGTGTTGGGCCCTTTACTTTTTGTCGTTTATATCAACGATTTGCCTGATGCCGTCTCTTCAGATGCATTCCTTTTTGCAGATGACACCAAGATTTCCCGTCTTATTGAAAATAAAGAAGACGCCATTGCATTACAAAAAGATATCAATGCGCTCCATGACTGGTCAAAAAAGTGGCTACTTAGTTTCAACACAGAGAAGTGTCACGTACTCAGCCTCGGTAAGTTCGAGAATATTAAACACACCCACAGATATAAACTCGAAGATAAAGAACTTGAGCACGTCTTCGATGAGAAAGACCTTGGTGTGACGCTAGATCCCGACCTTAAATTTCAAGATCACATGAGTTTAAAAATAAACAAAGCAAACACAATGGTTGGGGTCATTCGTAGAAGCTTTGATTTTCTTGATGGTCCACTGTTTAAGAAATTATACACCGCAATGGTTAGACCACACCTGGAATATTGCCAATCAGTATGGGCTCCACACTTGCAAAAGGACATAGACAAAATCGAAAGTGTTCAGCGGAGAGCAACAAAGTTAATTGATGGTATGAAAGATCTTAGCTACCCCGAAAGATTGAAAAAACTTGATCTTCCAACACTTCTTTTTAGACGCTACAGAGGAGACATGATTGAGATCTATAAGCATTTTCATGTGTACGATAATTCGTCTCTTTCAGTAAAGTTTAGACCACGACTGAAAAAAGGCCGAAAACACAATTTTCAACTGGAATGCTGTTTTGCAAAAGATGGTGTTAGAGGCATCCAGCAAAATTCCTTCTATTACCGGTCGTTGAAAACATGGAACAGCTTGCCAAGATACGTTGTAAATGCTGAAACACTAAACAGCTTCAAGAACAACTTAGACGCATATTGGGCTGATCACCCGCAAAGATTTGATCACAAATTACACAAGAACGATTCGTAGAGGCTTGTATTGCCTGAGAATTTGTAATACTGAAATAATAATAATAATAATATATAATATAATATAATATATTTCTTATACTTATTCTCTCGGATATTGGTTTGAAAGTCACTTTACTTCCTTCAGTTACAACGAAACCGGTTCCTCCGTATGAGCTTGATTTATGTCCAGAGTTGAATAAATGTAGCACGGTACCTTTGGACGATTTGATTTTGTAGACTCCTTCACCTTTGATGCGCGTTTCTTGCACCATCATCACGGTTAACTTGTGGTGAATGAAGTCGTCAGCTAAACACATTTTCTTTACATTACTGTTTAAACCTTGGCAATTGAATGTTGCGTATTTTTGAAATTTATTTTGATGTTTCATCTTCTGTATGTTGATAAGCGTTGTTAGCGGAAAATTTTTTATCAAATTCCAAAGATTGCTAGCCCTTGTCGTCCGCCTTTTTTCGACTTTAAACTTCCGACGACGGTTTTACGTCCGCCATCTTCGGAAGCCAAGCGAATACTCAATACGCTCCACAAAAAAAATTACATATTCATCAGCGCATATGCACCGACAAACGAAACAACCATAAAAGAACCAAACAAGACACGGACTTTTTACGAAAACCTATCAGACATCATCAATAAGATAGGAAAAAATGAAATACTCGTTATCGGTGGAGATTTCAATGCAAAAACAAAAATGACATATAGAGATCCATCATTATACAAAATTGTCGGCAACTTTGCCAAAAGTACAATAAATGAAAACGGCGAAAGACTTATTGAACTCTGTAATATACATAATCTACGCATCACAAACACCTTTTTCAAGCATAAACCTATCCATCAAATGACATGGCAATCACCAGCAGCCTATCAAAACAGAAATAACTCGAAAACAAATACACCACGTCTGAACCCATACAGAAATCAGATTGATTATATCCTCGTTAAAAACAATAACAAGGCCATCAAAATAATAGACTGTAAATCCATTATAGATAGAGTCACTATATCCGATCACAAGCCAGTTATCATGAGCACGAAGACGACATATACAGAACAAAAACGGCCAAAACCAATCCAAAGATTAGATCTTCACCGTCTATCCGTTCCCGATATCAGTAATCTATACAAAAAATCAGGTAAAAATGAAATAAACAACCTTGAACAAAACCTCAACAACCAGGAACAGTGGACAAAGATCGTTAACATTCTGAAAGAATCAGCCAAAACAACCATTGGCTACAAAGAAAGATCGAAAAAAACCAGTAATCCAGACATTGTTGTCCTTTCTAACATACAGAGAATCGTACAAAAGCAGATCGAATCCACCAGAAATGAGGTTTTAAAATCTCAACTAAAGGTACATCGTAATCGTATACTGACAGAAATCCATCGCGAAAAGAAACAAGAGGAAAACATGAAAATAAGAACTATCATGAACCCCTTAGAAAGGAACCAGGACGAAAACCAAAAAATGTACGATGCAGTAAAACAGATCAACAAGATGAAATCTAAAACACCACTTATTGTTTCATCAGACAATGGTCAAACAACTGACGACCAAAAACAATCTGAAATCATTTCGAAATATTTTAAGAATATCTTTTGGAAAAACGCTGAGCCTATGCCAAACATTCAACCAATACCGATGACGAAACCGTTTACAGCAATCGAAGTACGAAAAGCCGTATTCAAACTGAAATCAAATAAATCACCAGGATGTGATGATATCCCCATCAAGCTAATAAAACATGCCCCTGAAACTATCTTTCATCAAATTGCGCTAATATTCAACAACATCGCAGCAAATGGCCAATGTCCAATCGAGATCAATCACGGCATTCTGATACCTTTGCAAAAACCAGGAAAGCAAAAGGGACCTGTAACCAGTTTGCGTCCAGTTATCCTGTTATCGGCACTTCGAAAAATCCTGGCTGCTGTCATGATGATCAGAATTGGTGAAAGGATGGATCGAGAAACACCACCAACACAAGCTGCCTACCGTAGAGAGCGGTCAACTACAGAGCACCTATTTGCAGCTAAAATGATAATTGAAAGAACAATCAACTCAAAAAACGAAACCATGCACTTAACACTCCTCGACATGAGCAAAGCATTCAACAGTATAGAGCGAAACACCTTGATCGAATTTCTACGAGATACTATTAGTAACGATGAGCTGCATATCGTCAAGAAAATGCTTGAAGTGACACTTGCTGTAAGATGTGGCAATATCATCGCCGAAACGTTCAGGACAGACACCAGAGCTCCTCAGGGTGACTGCGCTAGTGCGAACCAATTCACCTACTATCTTGCCAAATCACTTTGTGAATCAATACCAACCATCCACGACCACCAATACTGTGAACGACACATAACTTCCAATGAAATTACCAGACGAGATCACAGAACATAACTACGCGCAGTCCACCCAAGTACGACATGTCAATATAAATATGGAATACGCAGACGACATCAGCGTGATCGCAAGTGATTTCCACAACGCCTGCAGATACGAACGCAAAAAAACGAAAATGTTATCAGAAAAAGGTCTGCTAATAAATGGCAGCAAAACCGAACGGTTCGTCATCAACAAAAAGAATGATGCGTGGAAAAAATGCAAGCTGTTAGGATCTCTCCTCGACACTGAAGAAGAAATCAAGAGAAGAAAGTCACTAGCAATCAATACTGCTAATAACCTAGAACATTTCTTCAGAAACAAAAGTCTAACCACGTCAACGAAAATGAAAGTAATTGACACCTATGTAGAACCGATTTTCATGTATAATTCCGAAACTTGGTCTCTGACAAAATCCCAAAAAAATTCAATAGACGCTTTTCAACGAAAAATCATCCGAAAGTACGTTTTCGACATCAAATGGCCAAAAACCATCAGCAATGATGAATTATATCAAAAAGCAAAAACCACAAGTTGGAAAAATAAAATCACTCTACGCCGTCTGAAATGGTTCGGGAAACTGGTGATCCAATCAGAGGAGATTCCAGCCAAAAAAGTGTTACGATACGGGCTGCAACCATACCAAAGACCACCCGGCAAACCCAAAACAACTTGGTTGTCAAAAACCATAAACGACTTAAAGAGAATGAACTTTTCATGGTCAGACGCCGAAAGTCTGGCCAAGGAGAACCTAAATGAATGGTACAGAATATGTAAAGAATATAAAAGACAAATTAAAACATTTTCAAATTTCAAATCTTTTGTATGTTAGGTAATGTAAATTTATTTACGGAAAAGCCTAGGAAAAAAATAAAAAAATAAAAAAAAAATATATATTTCTTATTAACGGAACCAATGTATATATGCACTGCTTCACGGCATTAATAGCCGCGGAGCTGTATTCTCCTTGTACGTTTTTAAAAAGGAAATACAAACCATATAATCTGACGGGGAAGTTAAACCTTTGAGTTTAATCAGCACTCCTCCACAGGTCTTTTCGAAGAAAAAGTAAAGAATTTAAAAAGAAGTAACCATACGATAACAACATCACGTGACGGCGGAGAGAGGGTATAAAGGTCGATTTACACACTTTGAACCCTATTACCATCCTTGGTGTAAGTACTACACAAAAGTCTGCGGTTGGTTTTCGAGACCACCGCGGAACTTTCTTCGCACCACCATCAAAAATGGCAACGAACATACCAACGTACGTAACGTACGCCAGCGCAGTAAACAACCAACAACAGCAAATCATCAACTTGCAACACCCAGAAGGACAAATGACATTTCGCAACTCAGACGACGTCATAAGCCCATCCTGGAGACAGCATAACACAATGCCCAAAAAATGGAACACCACAAGCAGTCTATACGAAGATGCTGAACAGAACATACTCGATAATAATCGAGGTTAACCAATACGTAGATTGGTACAGAGTTCCAGAATCGCCCCTGCAATTGAGGCCAACCATTCCACTTTTTTATATTCAGGAGACAACCAACGAAATTGAAAACATGGAAAACCAAATATACGACTGGATCAACCAGCAGGAAATCCATCCATGGATAAACGACTTGCGAAATTACAACAGCAGAATGTCGCAGAACGAAAGGAGCCAAGGGAGGAAGGACAAAGCGAGACAGATAGAACAAGAAAAAATCGATCAATTGGAGAAATTCATTTTTTTCAAATTACCAGAAGGAACGACCACCAAGCTGATTATCGAGACCTTCCGCGCTTACTTTAATGAGAGACCGGCCAACTACTTAGACGCCGTAGCGCAGGATACCAGGTATCCACAAGTTCCTAGTGTATTTCAAAAAACCAGGATACAAACGCCGTTTAATCGAAAACGGGATAACAATCAACGGGCAGAAAATTTCGGGTATACAAGAAAGACTGCAGAAACCGAAAACTGAAACACCAATAACACTATACTCCCCAAACCTCCCACGTGAAATGACTACAGACCTCATCGAGGAGCAGTGTCAACCCCATCAAATAGTCAAAATTACCTTCAAAAAGGAAGAAAGTGGGATAATAATAGGAGGTAGCAGGCCCTAATACAGGCCGATTTTCGCCGAAAATCGGCGCCCAAAAAAAATTTTAAAAATTGAAAAAAAATTATGTGATATTCAGAATCTAGACTTATTTCCTTCATACAACTTGTATCACCAGTCATTAATTCAGTTCAAGCAGTTGTTGAATTAAAAGACTTTCTGGAGGAGTTCGATGAGGCTGTCTCGATCCTCAATGATAACATGAAAGCTACTGTTAGACAACGTGTTAGTACTAACACGTTGAAGTCTATTGAAGTCGAGGATTACATCAGGTCTCACAAACCAACGTCCGTTGATGTCTACAAGTTCATGGCTGCCGGTGGACTACTTGCTAACTTCTGTAACATCGCAAGACTCTTCAAAATCGGTTTATTAATTCCGCCATCTACTTCGAATGTTGAACGTGGTTTTTCCGTGATGAATTTGATATGCACGCCGATAAGATCATCACTTAGTGAGCATAGTCTTGATAGATTTATGCGTATTTGTATAAATGGCCCTGAAACACTTAGTGATGACATTCTTGATGAACTCATTCAAGACTTCAAAAAGGTTAATGATAACCGACGCCTTGAATTATGAAGTCATTTATGTAATCTTCTTTTGTTGGTTCATTTAGTTTAATATTTGACATGGTTGACGAAAAGGAACCATCAGCATATTGCGCGTAATTTTACGGCGTAAGAATAATCAAAAACTCACGCTTTAACGCTTCTTTCTTATTCATAGAGTAAAATTACGCGTAATGATGATTCTAAAATTACGCGTTAAGTTAAAAGATACGTAATAACCAAATCTTTCTCTTAGTAAGTTTTATTACGCCGTAATAGTTTTTTTCCTTTCATTGAACGATAAAAGGAAGCTTTCATTAATTATTCATAATGTTTTATCTACAGTTTGAAAAGGAAGAAAAAAGTTTTTACAAACATTAATGGATTAAGTTCACGATGGTGATATGAACTAAAGAAAAGTGCCCTGTAATATGTTCTTGAAAATGTAGTTAGAAATGGTTGAAACTAGGCCTCCTAGAGAGCATTTAAGGGTAAAGATACAAAAAATTTACGGGGCTCTGCCCCTGACCCCGTCGGTGGGCTTACAGCGCCCCCCAAACCCCCAGCTGTTTGCTCCTTCGCTTCGCTCAGTCGAACCGACCGACGCCCAAAAAAAATTCCTGTATTAGACACTGGGTAAATATATCACTGTAAGAGAAAAAAAGAACACTGAACTCCCGGAATACTTTTAATTTACAGGCGAATGGTTTAAGGTGTTCCACAAAAGCACACCAAAGAGGCAACAACCCGAAAACCAACCCTCAAAAACAAACGAAACTCCCCAAGCCGAACCTGAAGGAAGCGAGGGAGACAATCGAAACCAAACCACCACTGCCGAAATCGAAGTAAGCAGAAAACCACACGCTGAAACAGAAGAACCACCAAGTGCCGAAAACACAGTAAGCACACAAAGTCATGAAAACTCTAGCGAAAACGAGAGCAAAAACGGCGAAGAAAATGATGAAAATTCACCACTACTCTTCGAAACGCCGAAATCATCCAAAACGTCGCCTAACAACAAGAAGACTAAAAACTATAACTTGGAAGAACAGAGTGATAAACTAAAAGCACCATCACCCCTAACTTTCACAAGCGAAATAGAAGAATATGAAACAAATGAAAGTGGAACAATAAGCATTGAAGAAAATGAAACACCAACAGAAGAAAGCAAAAAGAATGAAGAAAAAGCCAAAGAACCGGAAACCGAGAAAGATAACGAACGACACGAAGAAGATGAACAGACGGAAAAGGAAAAACGAAAATTACCAAAGAAGAAAGATGAAAAGGAAGAAGCAACAACAACAACGTAAAAGAAAATAACGAACATAACTAGAGGAAAGAACCCGAAAAGCATAAAAGAGACGGAAATGAACCCAGAGGAAGAAAAAACAAAAACGAACGAGAAAGAAACAAAAAGCACGAAAAAAACGACAGGAAGCCCTGAGTTGCAAGAAAGACTGAGAACAAAAATAAAAGACAAACGCCAACAGAGAGTTAGGTAATTTATAATTCATTAGAAATAATTTAGTAAGACTAGCGACGATTAACATAAACGGTATACGTGACAAAAAGTCAAAAACAAAAAACATAAAAAAAAACATAAAATAAAAAACATAATAACCACACAAAAAATTGACATAACGATAGTAACAGACACCAGAGCGGATGACAACACTGCAAATAACTTAAAAAAGGAAACGAATAAACAAGTAATAATAACCCCACCTCAAAACAAACCAAAAGCAGGAATTGCAATAATAAGCAAAATTCCTCAAAAAATTATCCAAAATGACCCTGAGGGGAGAATATTAGTAACTGAATTTGAAAATTCAAAACAAAAATTCACCTTAATAGCAATTTATGCTCCGCCCAAACCAAAAAAGGAGAAGATAGAATTCTACCAAAAACTAAAACAAACAATAAAAAACCTAAAAAACAAAAATAACAACCTAATACTAACGGGAGATTTTAATAACTTCTTTAGTCAAAAAGACACAACTACCCAACCTAAAGTAGATAAAACACTCTTAACCCTAAATGATATAATAAATGAAAAAAACTTAACAGACATCTGGAGAGATCAACACCCAAACCAACAACAATATACCTTTGATAATGGAAAAACACAAAGTAGACTAGATAGGATATACATAACCAAAAATATTAAAAACCAAATTACACAAACATCAATAGAACCATTTATCTTTTCCGACCATGAAATGATAACAATGAAAATATCTAGCAATGAAATTGCAAATGGTACGGGAGTATGGTGCCTAAACCCACACATACTTGAAAATAAAGAATACATAGAAACAATCAACCAAAAATGGGAAAACTGGAAAAAACAAAAAGAAAACTTCCCAAATACACAAGAGTGGTGGGAAAAAGGAAAACAGATGATAAAAGAAGAAACTCAAAAATTCACAAAAAATCTGAACAAAACAAACAATAAAATACTTAAAAGTCTATATAAAAGACTTAAAAACTACACGAACAAAGGAGTATGTAATGATACTACAAGATCTCTAAGAACCAAAATAGAAACACATGAAATAAAATAATACGAACAAAAAGCAAGGCTGGAAAAATTAGAATGGCTCACCAAAGGTGAAAAATGCACAAAATATTTTCTACAAACAAACAACAAAAGGTCACAGGATAACATAACAGAACTTATAGATAAGGAAGGCAAACCTCAATCAGAACAAGAACAAATCAACAAAATTATAACTGAATTCTATGAGGAACTCTTCAAAGAAGAAGAAACAAACAAAGAAGATCAGGACATCTTAATAAACAGTATAAACCTAACCTTGAAAGAAAATGAAGAACTAAATAAAGAAATAACAACTGAAGAAGTAGAGAAAACAATCTTACAACTAAACATAAATAAATCACCAGGAAGTGACGGCCTGCCAGCAGAATTTTACAGAACATTCGTCAATGTTCTAAAAAAAGATATAACCGAAATGATAAAAAATAACTTCAAAATGGGAAAAATGTCAAAAACCCAAAATGAGGCAATCATAAAATGCCTACACAAAAAAGGAGACAGAAATGACATAAAGAACTACAGACCAATAAGCCTTCTAAACACAGATTATAAAATAATTACCAAAATTTTAACTAATAGAATACTTAAGGTACTTCCTCAAATAATTAACCCAGAACAAACTTGTTCTGTACCAGGAAGAAAGATACAATACAATCTGAGCTCGATAAGAGATATCATTGAACTGTCAAAACAACAAAATGAAGAACAAATTATAATAACCCTCGATCAAATAAAAGCATTCGATAGAGTGGACAGACAATACATATATCGAATAATCGAGAAAATGAACCTAGGAAATAACTTCCTAGAAATGGTAAAAACCATTTACAAAGAAACACTGAACCAAATAAAAAGTAAATGGACACCTAACAAGAAAATTTCAATCAACAAGAGGAGTGAGACAGGGATGCCCCTTCTCAATTATACTTTATCTCTTCACCGCAGTACCCCTAAGTAACATAATAAACAGAAATCCTAAAATAAAAGGAATAATCATAAATGAAAAAGAAAACAAAGTATCGCAATTTGCAGACGATACGACCCTAACCCTCAAAAATACCAAACAGATAAAACCAACAATGGAAACAATAAAGATCTACGAAAGAGGATCAGGAGCAAGACTCAACAAACAAAAATGCTCAGGAATAATAATCGGAAAAAACACAAAAAAGAGCGGAATAATTAAAGGAATAAACTTTAACCAAACAGAAATGCAAATATTAGGCTTACCATTCGGGAATAATATAAACATAATAGAATTCTAGAAAAACTTACAAATCAACATAATAAAAACGATACATAAATGGAACCACAAAAAACTCTCCTTAAAAGGAAGAGCAAATGTGATAAAACAAATGGTAGCATCAAAACTAAATTATGCAAGCTATATTTATATCTGCCCTAAAAAAATCGAAAAGGAAATCCAACAAAACATGTGGAATCACCTATGGAATAACAAAAAAATAAGAATCAAAAAAACAGAGCTAATTAAACCTATCGAACAAGGAGGAGTAGCAATACCGAACATAAATTTACAAATGAAAGCAATAAGATTAAGCTGGATTAAAGATCTGTACGCTTCAGAAGAAAACCAGATCTGGAAAAACCTAATGGAATTTTTCCTCTATCAAAATAAAAATTATAATCTCAAAGAAAACACCTTTAAAACACAAATAATAACAGGGAACATTACATATTGGGGCCTCCCAAAATTCTACCAACAACTACTGAATGATTGGTATGATTTAACAGAAATCAAAAGACCTCTCCCCCCAAAAATTAATCAAATCGGTGAAGAACTTATTTTCCACAACAAATTTATACAAAAAGATAACCGATACCTAATACCTCCACCTTACATAAAGAACCTGACAAAGAAAGGATCTTTCACCACAATAAAACACTTAACCTACGAAGTAATACCAGGTTACTTAAATAATGAACAAATTGAAGAAATTCAAGAACAAATAATAAACCGTAAAACAATACAAACAATCAAAAATGCCCTACCAAAAAGTTGGGCTGCAGAACTGAAAAATAAACAGACCTACACTAAAGAAAGAAACGTAATACAAATTTATGATGAAAAGAACAAAATAATTCATAATACCAAACTATATCCCAAAAAGATATACCAAATTTTAAGAAGCAATGAAGAAAAAGTAACAAGAAATTTAAGACCATATAAAAACTTCCAAGATAATTGGAAAAAAGTAACACAAAAATGGAACAAGACCTTCAAAGAGCACTATAAAAATCACCACGATAAAAAAGCGACTGATATACAATTCAGATTTATACATAACGCAATGCCAAATAGAGCATTGATAAATAAAAACAAACCGATAAAAGATCAAATCTGCCAAAGATGTAAAGTCGAAAAGGAAGACAATAAACATATCTTTATTAACTGCTTAACCAATATAATGATATGGGCACATTTAGAAACAATAACAAAAACGCTATGGAAAGAATATAGCGACGAAAAATTTGAAAATTTCATAATAACTGGAGAAAACGATAACTCCAATAAATCACACAGTAAAATGCTTCTAATAATAAGAAACGCTTATTTTAGAACAGTCTGGAAAGACAGAATACGAAATGAAAAACAAGAACCCAAAAACAACCGTTTCTTCATCAAAAACTACCTATTAAATCAAATCAATTTAATAGAAGAAAAAAAATACAAACTTTACGAAAAACTCGTAAAGGAAATCTAAGCAAACCCTGAAGAACCTGAGGCCCAGGGACTGACAGGAAATACTTACATCTACACACAGTAACAACACTGTATTTTTTTTAATTTATGATCACGACACAGTAACAATTCTGTAATTTATAAATATATATACGACACAGTAACAACACTGTGAAAACTCATTGTATATATCATGGGAAAGAAAAATGGGGGGCCCCGATTCTACTCTTTCTTTCCCCTACCCCCAATACATAAGAATGCCAGAATGCGCAACGATCTGGCAAACAAACTACACAAAGCAAAATAGACCAAAAAAGAATCCACTTTGGATTCATACGGAACGAAGATGAACACCATAAGTAATTCAAACCCAACAAACGTACGGCATAATATATTTTGCGAATATAATGCACTCATTGTATATATTAAGCTTCAAGGCATTAATAGCCGTGAAGCTGTATTTCTTGTAAAGGAAATACAAACTTATATAAACTGACGGGGAAGTTAAACCTTTTCGTTTTGGTAAGCACTCCATTGTGGATGATATTTTGATATCAAAAGCTGAAAAGTAAAGAAGAAAACAAGAAGAAGCACTATCACGTGAAGACGGAGAGCGGGTCCAAAAGTCAAAGTGTCACCTTTGACCCCCGCTCTGAGTCGTGGAATAAGTTCTCCACAAAATTCCGCGGTTGGTTTTCGATACCACCGCGGAGCAACTAACAACCTACGAAATGGCAACGAATGATTCAAGAACAACGTATGCCAACGTCTTGCAACAACAGCAAAACCCATCTGAGTGGTCATATTGGACCATTAACAACCAACAATCCGACGACGTAATTTCCCCCTCTTGGAGAGACTACAATGTTATGCCGCCAAAACAACTCACCACAAGCAGTTTCATAGCCGAAACAGAACAGCATATCACCGATCTAATCAACGTGGAACAATATGTGGATTGGTACAAAATACCCGAATCACCGCCACAACATGGACCCACAGTTCCTATTTTTGATATCCAAGAAGCCACAAACGAAATCGAGCAGATGGAAGAGCAAATATACAACGACTGGGTGAACCAGAACGAACCACACCCATGGATTGACGATCTACGAAGCTACAACAGCCGTATTTCACAGAATGAGAGGAGAAAGGGCAGAAAGGAAAAAGCCTATCAATTAGAGAAAGAAAAAATCGACCAACTCGAAAAATTCACATTCTTCAAATTGCCGGAAGGAACCACAACAAAATTGATAATAGAAACCTTCTGTGCATACTTCAACGAAAAGCCATTAAATTTCCTACAAGATTTGAACGTAAATTCCTGGTCTATTTCAAGAAACCAGGTTATAAGCAAAAGCTAATAACAGAAGGCATTACCATAAATGGACAAAGACACGCACAGGAGAGACTAAGTAGACCGCATATCCCAGCACCGGTGACACTGTACTCGCCAAATCTGCCACGCGAAATGACTTCTGACCTCATTGAGGAACAGTGCTACCCACACGAAGTTCAAAAAATTACCTTCAAAATGGACGAAAACGGAATAATAGTAGGGGGAAGATACATAACAGTCAGAGAGAAAAAAGACGCTGAACTACTAGACTACTTGCAATACGAGGAAGACTGGTTTAAAGTGTTTCACAAAAACACACCAAAAACCAACCCAAAGAAAGCAGAAAAACAGCCCCCGAAAACAAACCCAATTCCCCAAGTTGAAACAGAAGAAGAATGCAAAAGAGTAAGCCAACAACCCAATGCCGAACAAAAAGTAAGCAAAAAAGTAAGCGAACAACCTAACGCCGAAATAGAAGTAAGCGAACAACCTCAAGCTGAAATAGAAGTAAGCCGAAATGAGGAAGCAAACAGTTCACCGTTGCTGTTCGAAACGCCACCAAAAGGCAAAACGTCGCCTAGCAACGGGGTGACTAAAGACCATAATCCAAAAGAACAGAACGAAAAACTGCAAATACCATCGCCATTAAGTTTCACCAGTCAAATAGAACAGTACGAAATAAATGAAAATGAAAATGAAAATGAAAGTGAACCACAAGACATAGAAGAATACGAAACTCCGAAAGAAGAAGAGAGAACGAAAAAACCGGAAACGAGAAAAAATAACGAACAACAAGAAAAAGAGAGGGAAACAGAAAAGACGACTAAGCGAAAGGAAGAAGAAGAAACGAAGGAAACGGCAACGACAACGAAAAGAAAGACAACGAACGCACGCAGAGGAAAAAACTTAAAAAACACAAAAGAGATGGAGAAGAACTCAGAAGAAGAGAAAACGAAAGAGAACGAAAAAGAAGCGAAAAGTCCTAAAGGAAGTCCGTTGCAAGAGAGACTAAGAACAAAAATAAACGACAAACGCAAACAGAGAACTAGGTAATATCTATTCATTAGTAAAAAAGACTAGCAACAATCAACATAAACGGAATACGCGACAAAAAGTCAACGACAAAAATAGACTACCTAAAAAACATAATAACTACACAAAAACTGGACATAACAATAGTAGTAGACACTAGGGCTAACGACAACACTGAAGATAACCTTAAAAATGAAACAAAAGACCAAGTAATCGTAACTCCACCTCAAAAAAAACCAAAAGCAGGAATTGCTATAATAAGCAAAATTCCTCAAAAAATTATTCAAAATGACCCAGAAGGGAGAATACTGATAACCGAATTTGAAAACTCAAAGCAAAAATATACATTAATAGCAATATACGCCCCTCCAAAACCACAAAAAGTAAAAATAGAGTTTTACCAAAAACTAAAACAAACAGTTGAAAACCTCAAAAATAAGAAAAACAACATAATATTCACAGGAGATTTTAATAACTTCTTTAGCCAAAAAGACACAACTACACAACCCAAAATAAATAAAACACTGTTAATACTTGATGAAGTAATAAACGAGACAAATCTAATAGACATCTGGAGAGACCAACACCCGAATCAACAACAATACACCTTTGATAATGGAAAAACACAAAGTAGGTTAGACAAATTCTACATAACTAAAAGCATCAAAAACCAAATAACACAAACAACAATAGAACCCTTTATTTTTTCAGACCATGAACTAATAACACTGAAAATAACTAACAATGAAATAGTAAATGGTAAGGGAGTATGGTGCCTAAACACCCACATACTTGAAAATAAAGACTACATAGAAACAATCAACAACCAATGGGAAAACTGGAAAAAAACAAAAAGAAAACTTCCAAAACACCCAAGAGTGGTGGGATAAAGGAAAAAAGATGCTTAAAAAAACAACTAAGACATTTAAAAATGACCTGAACAGAACAAACAATAAAATACTTAAAAGTCTATATAAAAGACTAAGAAACTACAGTAACAAAGGTGTATGCAATGAAACAACAAGAACTCTAAGAACGAAAATTGAAATGCTAGAAACCAAAAAAATCAAGCAAAAAACCAGATTAGAAAAAATTGAATGGCTCACAAAAGGAGAAAGATGTACAAAATACTTTTTATAAGGAAAGTGACAAAGGAACACAAGACAATATAACAGAACTTTTGGATAAAGAAGGAAGAATCCAGACAGATCAAGAACAAATCAACAAAATTATGACTGAATTTTATGAGGAACTCTTCAAGAAAGAAGAAACAAGCCCTGAAGACCAAGATAAACTAATAAATAGCATAAACCTAACACTAAAGAACAACGAAGAATTAAACAAAGAAATAACAACAGAAGAAGTAGAAAAACCATTCTACAACTAAACACAACCAAATCACCTGGAAGTGACGGCTTACCAGCAGAATTTTATAAAACATTCGTAAATTTGCTCAAAAAAGATAACGGGAATGATAAAAGAAAACTTCAAAAAAGAAGAAATGACAAAATCCCAAAACGAGGCGATAATAAAATGTCTGTACAAAAAAGGAGACAAGAACAATATCAAAAATTATAGACCAATAAGTCTACTAAACACGGACTATAAGATCATAACAAAGATATTAACAAACAGGATACTTAAAATACTCCCGCAAATAATTAACCCTGAACAAACTTGTTCAGTGCCCGGAAGAAAAATCCAACATAACCTAAGCACAATACGAGACATAACAGAACTGTCAAAACAGCAAGAAGAAGAACAAGTAATAATCACATTAGATCAAATCAAAGCTTTCGACAGAGTAGATAGACAATACATGTTCAAAATCATTCAGAAAATGAACTTAGGAGATACCTTCCTAAAAATGGTAAAAACAATCTACAAAGAAACATATAACGAAAAAAAAGTAAATGGAAATCTTACCAAAAAGTTCAAATCAACAAGAGGAGTAAGACAGGGATGTCCGTTCTCAATCATACTATACTTATTCACCGCAGTACCTTTATGCAATATAATAAACATAAACCCTGAAATAAAGGGAATTATGATAGGCGAAAAAGAAAATAAAATATCACAATTCGCAAATGATACGACCTTAACTCTTTAAAACACCAAACAAATAAAGCCAACAATGAAAACAATCAAAATCTACGAGAGAGGTTCAGGAGCTAAACTAAACAAGCAAAAATGCACAGGAATAATAATCGGGAAAAACACGACAAAGAAAGGAATAATTAAAGGAATAAACTTTAACCAAACAGAAATAACAATATTAGAATTACCATTTGGAAATCAACCAAACACAACTGAGTTCTGGGAAAACTTAAAAAACAATATATCCAAAACACTACAAACATGGAACCACAATAAACTTTCCTTAAAAGGAAGAGCAATAATAATAAAACAAATGGCTGCATCAAAACTTAACTATGCAAGCTATATATACATTTGCCCAAAAAGAATTGAACACGAAATACAACAGAAAATATGGAACTATCTGTGGAACAACAAAAAAATTAGGATCAGAAAAACTGAACTGACTAAACCAATTGAAGAAGGTGGCTTAGCCATACCAAACATCAAACTACAAATGAAAGCAATTTGACTAAGTTGGATAAAAGACTTATATGATTCCGAAAAGCACCACATATGGAAAAACCTAATGGAAATTTTCCTTTCAAAAAACAAAAATTACGCCTTAAGTGAAAACACTTTCAAAACTCAAATAATAACAGGAAACATAAAATACTGGAAACTTCCAAAATTCTACCAACAATTATTAAACGATTGGTACGAACTAACAGAAAAGAAAAGAGTACTTCCTCAAAAAATTAACCAAATAAGTGAAGAACCAATCTATCACAACAAATTCATACAGAAAGATAATCGATATCTAATACCACCACCTTACATAAAAAATCTGACAAAAATAGGTTCCTTTACCAAAATAAAACACCTAACCTACGAAGTAATACCTGGATTTATGAGAAACGAACAAATCGAAGAAATCCAAGGACAAAAAATAAACCCGAAAACAATACAAACAATAAAAACGCCCTACCAAAAGGTTGGATAATAGAACTCAAAACTAAACAAACTCTTACAAAAGAGAAAAACATAATACAAATTTACGACGAAAAGAACACAATAATTGACAATACAAAATTATATCCTTAAAAGATATATCAAATATTAAGAACGAAGGAAGAGGAAATAACAGAAAAGTTAAAACCACACAAAAGTTACCGAGAAAACTGGAAAAACGCAAAGCAAAAATGGAACAAAACTTTTAAAGAACACTATAAGAATCACCAAGATAAATAAGCAACTGATATGGAAAGAATTCAGTGATGAAAAACTAGAAAACTTTCTAATAACAGGAGAAAACAATAACTCCAAAAAACAACAGAGCAAAATGCTAACAATAATAAGAAATACTTATTTCAGAACGGTCTGGAAAGACAGAATACAAAACGAAAGACATGAACCAAAAAACAACAGACACTTCATCAGAAATTATCTACTAAACCAATTAAGCTTAGTAGATGAAGAAGAACGCAAATTTTATGAAAAATTCATAAAAGAAATCTAAACAAACCCTGTAAAACCTGAGTGTAGCGGTATCACTTCTCACGAAAAAGACAGGTTTGGAACATTGAGTTTACGTTCAAACAGCTGGCCAAGTATATCGCTAGTGATACGCTATATATGTTTGACTTGAGTTGATTTGAAAAATGTGTTTGAATTGAGTTGATTTAAAAAAAAATGTGTGTGTACAAAAATGAGAAAAACGTTGAATATATAGTGAAATAAACTAAACACCCTAGAGACATCAACTCAGTAAATGACAAAATAATTACAAAAAAAATTAAAATTGATTTAAGATAAACTGAATGCACGAGAGAAACAAAACACTGAGACGCATTTAAAAACAAAAAAGAACGTGACAATTACAATAAATATTTTTGTGTTTTTTTATATGAATAGGCGATCGCCTTACACTGAGGCTCAGGGACTGACTACATACTCTTACATACAGTAACAACACTGTAAACCCCACCAAATCATAAAACACTATTTTAAACAAGATCAAGATGGAATCAAAATCGGAGGGCGTCACATCTTCATCCAGAAGAACCACAACGAAGAAATCAACACCAAAATAGAAGTAGAAGAGAGACCATACCTGTTTTACGATGTTGCCAAATTCAAACGAAACACACAGCAACAGACAATAGAACAACAAAAGGATACGATCAACGCCATGCATATACAAAATGCAAATACACCAAGACCCACAAGCGTTTTAAATGAAGAAAACGATAAACACGGGATCGAATTTGCCGTGGAAACGAAACAAGAACAAACAAAAGAAGAAAAAGAAAATGGCGAAAGCGAAATAGAAAAAGAAGAAGATGAAACGAAAAAGACAAATGAAGAAGAAAAAGAAGAAAAGGAAGAAGAAAATGAAGAAATGAAAAACGAGAAACGAAAAAAAAGGAGAAGAAGAAATCGAAAATGAAGAACTCGAATTCGAAAATGAAAAAGAAAATGAAGAAGACGCAAAACAAAATGATGAAGAATTGAAAGAATCGAACGCCCAAAACAGAATGGTTAACGAAAACGAGAACGAAAGGGAAAATAACAACGACAGTTGGAAGAAAGTAAAGAAAAAGAAAAAGAACAAGATGCCCTACCGGGAAGAAGTATTCCTGCAGATGACTGGAAGACTTTCTGGAGGCTTTTCAGAAAAAAAAGAATGTTAGTTCACGCTTTAAAACGATATGCATAATGCAGAATGATGTTTGCAGTATTTTACATTTTACCTTTTACTTACGATAAGTATATCATTTGATATTCTTAGTATTTCAATTTTTACTACGAATATCAACTGATATTTGAAGTAGATCAAACCAAATTCGATATTGATAAAAACAAAGTAGATATTAAGGAAATGTTCTCGATGAACCAAAAGAAATTTTACAAAATGGGCCATTAATGCAACAGCTCTGTTGGCGCCATAAAACTGACTTGCAAAGTCAAAACGAACCGTACCTCGTGACGAGAGGAAAAGTAAATGATTAAATTCTCATATTATAAATCATTTCTTTTAACAACTTTATTATGGCATTTTTTCTGTTTATACGTATTTTACCAAACAGAAAAACAAAGAGTTAGTGGAAGGCCCCTACGCACGCAAAAACGACTAGCTGCTAATTAATTATCAATATCATTATCACTAGAGAGCATGCAGTTAGGAACTAACTGAATATGAATGATTATAACATTCCTTCTCCGTCGAAAATTTAAAATAAAAGTTATCTTGTGTGAGCAATGTTTTGATTTGGACCAGCATGCATTGAAAACATTAAATATTTTAATAAACGAGACAATGTTAATCGTAACGATAACATATTCGTCTGCCGGGAATTTCGAAATAACTAATATACTGAGTATATCACTTGATAAACCTAGTATATCAAACTTTACTAGGAATATCAGTTGATATTCATAGTAAAAATTGATATACTAGGAATATCAAATGATATACTTGGTATATCAAATGATATACTAGGAATATCAAAAGGTGTTAAGTGATATACTTAGTACATCAAGTGATATACCAAGTATATCATTTGATATTCTTAGTATATCAAAAATATGTGACAATCGGCTTCCATAATCTAATTACATTTCCCAGAGCATCATGAAAGTTTAGATAACACTTTGAAAAGTTTTGCCGGAGATCAAGCTGAAAAAGAAACATCATCAGTTTAAAAATCCATTAGAGAACACTCTTCCGTAGGTGTTTTAATTTAAAAGTTTTGTATGATCTGATATTGATTTCGGTCAATTTACGGCAACCGAAAGTCTATATCCAGCGTAGTGACTTTGACAAGCTGGTTTGAGGGCAATACTAAAGCAGTGTCTATAAAGCAAGCACTTTTTGGAAAGAAAGATATGCGAACTATAGAGATTCCAACGTATCACATAGAATCCCACATAGAACTTACATAATTCACAGCTTTCTTTACAGATTAGGTGGTAATTTGTTACGAGAATGATGATTCAATATAAACACAATGATTTTAAAAGATTTTAATTCAAAGTTGTATTCCATAAAGAATCTTCAAGAAGTACCTAAGTAATAAAAAGTTTGTCACGTCAAGAAAAGTCTGTGCTTAAAAAGTAATAACTTCGAATTCATTTAATTACATTCCGGAGAGCATTAAAAAAGTTAAGAGACTTTGAAAAATTTTGCCGGAGATCAAGCTTATAAAGGAACACCGTCAGTTTAAAAATCCATTAGAGAGCACTCTTCCGTGGACGTTTCAAAATACTCCTTTTAAAACTATACAGTATGAAAATCTTTATGTTGTTTGTACCTGAACTTCATAATAAAAATTTTTACTTGGCCTTGCGAAATAATATTAATATCTGTGTTTCAATTTTAACGTCAGCTTGATAGTATACAAATTTTAGAATTTGGTCATCTATTGATTAATAAAATGGGTATAAGCTGATGAGGAAGATGAGCTGTGCTTCAAGGTTCCAGAGCTTTATAAAAACAGGATAGCTTACCTAGGAACATGAAATAGAAAATCGTATTATATTTAGAAAAAGACAAATAGAAACCTTACGCATTTTTTTAAATCGATGTAAGCATACGGTTTTTGTAGTCGTTCATATCTGATTTAAAGCATCAAAAACTGCTTATTTATCACTACTAAGAGTATTAGTTTCACGTAGATTATCAGTTTGGATCATAAATGTTCTTGATTCTTTTAAGTTTGACAGCCGTATAACCTCTTCTATATCCATATATTCAACCAAGAAATTTTCTCAGATCTATGCGTGCTTCTTCGCTTCCATTTTTAAAACAACTACGGAAAACGTAAGAACGTTGCATAAGACTCACGTGAAACAACATTTCTACCTTGGCATCTGCGATTTAGCCATATGTCAACTATTCCTTTCAGTAGAGCTTATATTATACACCTTTAGAGTCTTTTCAAGCAAAGTACTTGCACACAATGAATGTAGTGTGAGTTAAGATATTTAAAGCATAAAAAAAATGTAAGTTTGGAACTTAGAGGATTTGACTGACTATTTCCCATCGACAAAAATCGGTCTAGGTTTGGACAGTCAAAAAAAAAAAATAAAACAAGAAGCCCTACCGGCCAGAAGTCTTCCTGCGGATGACTGTAAAGCCGGTTTTCCACTAGGCGGTTCAGAACGCGCTGAGCGAGGCGGCTTTTGTTTTTTCAGTATGAAATCCGCTGAAACGGGTCCGCTCAGTGCGTTTTTAAAAGTCGACTTCAATCCGACTTCAACGCGCGTTCTAAAGGCGTGAACCAATCAAAATGCAGCATGTGATGTAAACAAACTTTCTCAAAGGCATGGTTTCATTCTAAAATATCGGGAAAAAAGTTCACTATCAATCAAACTATTTTTTTTTTTTTTTATCATTTGTTTATATTTTTTTTAGTTGCTTTTTAGTAACCAACTTGAAATGAATTGATAATAATAATGATAGTATTCATCTTTAATTTTTCTCTTTATACTTTTAGACACTCTTTTTCAACTCATCTTTGCAAGTGGAAATTGAATAAATACGCGCGTAGCGGATTAATTAGCGGCCATTGTCTTATAAACAATAGCCGCCTCGCTCAGCGCGTTCTGAAACGCCTAGTGGAAAACCGGCTTAAGACTTTCTAGAAAGATTTCAGAAAGAACTGATATTAGTTCACACTTTAAAAAGATATGCATAATGCAGAATGATATTGCGGTATTTTACATTTTACCTTTTAACAACGATAACAATTAAACTTTGTTGTCTCATATAAAACTTCAGTCTTGCTTCAATTTAGAGATTGTTTAAAAAAGATTTTAATTCAAAGTTGTATTCCCTAAAGAATCTTCAAGAAGTAATTAAGTAATAAAAAGCTTGTCGCGTCAAGAAAAGTCTGTGCTTAAGAAGTAATAACTTCGAATTCATTTAATTACATTCCCGAGAGCATCATAAAAGTTAAGAGACTTTGAATAATTTTGCCGGAGATCAAGCTTATAAAGGAACACCGTCAGTTTAAAAATCCATTAGACGGGGAAGTTAAACCTGATCACCGAGGTAAGCACTCCATCGCGGATGTTAAAAGCAGAAAAAGCGTGCAAAAGAAGAAGATTTTTTAAGAAGAAGAACCTATCACGTGAAGACGAAGAGCGGGTACAAAAGTCAAAGTGTCACCTTTGACCCCCGCTCTAAGTCGTGATATAAGTATCACACAAAGAGTGCGGACAGTTTTCGAAACCACTCCGAAGCACCCTTGAAATACCAAAATGGAAACAAACGTACCGAAACCAACGTACGCCAACACGGTCAACAATATGCACCATCACCAACTAAACAACAACACAAACGGAATCGCATGGTCAGACTGGACATACGACAACTCGCATCCATCAGATGATGTCGTCAGCCCATCATGGAAACAGCACAACATAATTCCACCAAAACTAAACACCACAAGCAATCTGTTTCAAGAAACCGAATCTAATACAACCAACGTAATAAACACCGCACAATATGTAGAGTGGTCTAGAATACCAGAATCACCGCCCCAACTAAGACCAACAGTACCTCTTTTTGAAATTTCCGAATCGCCAAATGAAATAGAAAGAATGGAGGACCAGATATTCAACGATTGGATAAATCAACAGGATGTGCACCCTTGGATCAATGATCTGAGGGAAAAACGAAAGAAAACAAGGGCGTAAAGAGAAGGCATATCAAATCGAGAAGGAAAAAATTGCACAGTTGGAAAAGTTCATCTTTTTCAAACTTCCTGAAGGGACGACAACAAAATTAATAATCGAAACCCATCTAACTTCCTAGACACAGTAATCCAAGATACTCGATTCGAAAGAAAGTTTATCGTCTTCTTCAAGAAGCCAGGCTACAAACACAAATTGATAGAGCACGGGATAACCATCAATGGTCAAAGGATTTCTGGAGTACTAGAAAGACTAAAATCACCAAAAGCCCCAACAACAGTAACTCTCTATTCACCAAATCTACCTAGAGAGATGACATCTGACTTAATTGAGGAGCAATGCAACTCTCATAAAGTTCAAAAGATAACTTTTAAAAGAGATCCAAATGGAATTATTGTCGGTGGCAGATACACAACAGTTACAGAATGCCAAAAAACTGAACTTCCTGATTACCTTCAGTTTAAAGACGAATGGTTCAAGGTATTTCACAAAAATACCCCAAAAACCAACACAAAAGTAAACAACAAAACGAACCAAGATCAACCACAACAAGAACAACAACTTAATACCCAAAAATCGAAGAAGATAAAGAAGATAAAGAGGCGTCAAATGGAAAAACGAGAACAGGAACGCAAAAGGTAACGACAACGGTAAAGAGGAAGACGACGAATATTCTCAGAGGAAAAACCATGAAGGACTTAAAAGACGCGGAAAAAAGATCGGAAGAAGAAAAGAAAAAAACAATCGAGAAAGAGACGAAAAGCCCGAAAGGAAGCCCGGAGCTACAAGAGAGATTTAGAGCGAAAATAAAGGACAAGAAACAACAGAGAGTTTAAAGTCTGTTCAAAAAATATGTGGACTAATTTCAGTTACCATGTGGAAACCAGATTTAGCAAATTACATCAATTCCCTTGAGCCTGGTTTTTATATAAAAGCTGAAATCAGTCCACATATTTTTGGAACAGACTGTAGTTTCAATCGTGATAAAATAATTAAACTAACGACAATCAACATAAACAGTACACAAGACAAAAAGTCAAAAATTAAAATTGACCACTTAAAAAACATAATAACCACACAAAAAATTGACACAACGATAGTAACAGACACCAGAGCGGATGACAACACTGCAAATAACTTAAAAAACGAAACAAACCAACAAGTAATAATAACCCCACCTCAAAACAAACCAAAAGCAGGAATTGCAATAATAAGCAAAAATTCACCTTAATAGCAATTTATGCTCCGCCAAAACCAAAAAAGGAGAAGATAGAATTCTACCAAAAACTAAAACAAACAATAAAAAACCTAAAAATTAAAAATAACAACCTAATACTAACGGGAGATTTTAATAACTTCTTTAGTCAAAAAGACACAACTACCCAACCTAAAGTAGATAAAACACTCTTAACCCTAAATGATATAATAAATGAAAAAAACTTAACAGACATCTGGAGAGATCAACACCCAAACCAACAACAATATACCTTTGATAATGGAAAAACACAAAGTAGACTAGATAGGATATACATAACCAAAAATATTAAAAACCAAATTACACAAACATCAATAGAACCATCTATCTTTTCCGACCATGAAATGATAACAATGAAAATATCTAGCAATGAAATTGCAAATGGTAAGGGAGTATGGTGCCTAAACACACACATACTTGAAAATAAAGAATACATAGAAACAATCAACCAAAAATGGGATAACTGGAAAAAAGGAAAATAAATGATAAAAGAAGAAACTCAAAAATTCACAAAAAATCGGAACAAAACAAACAATAAAATACTTAAAAGTCTATATAAAAGACTTAGAAACTAAACGAACAAAGGAGTATGTAATGATACTACAAGATCATTAAGAATCAAAATAGAAACACATGAAACAAAAAAATACGAACAAAAAGCAAGACCGGAAAAATTAGAATGGCTCACCAAAGGTGAAAATTGCACAAAATATTTTCTACAAACAAACAACAAAAGGTCACAGGATAACATAACAGAACTTTTAGATAAGGAAGGCAAACCTCGATTAGAACAAGAACAAACCAACAAAATTATAACTGAATTTTATGAGGAACTCTTCAAAGAAGAAGAAACAAACAAAGAAGATCAGGACATCTTAATAAACAGTATAAACCTAACCTTGAAAAAAAAATAAAAAACTAAATAAAGAAATAACAACTGAAGAAGTAGAGAAAACAATCCTACAACTAAACATAAATAAATCACCAGGAAGTGACGGCCTGCCAGCAGAATTTTACAGAACATTTGTTAATGTTCTAATAAAAGATATAACCGAAATGATAAAAAATGATTTCAAAAGGGGAAAAATGTCAAAAACTCAAAATGAGGCAATCATAAAATGCCTATACAAAAAAGGAGACAAAAATGACATAAAGAACTACAGACCAATAAGCCTACTAAACACAGATTATAAAATAATAACCAAAATATTCACAAATAGAATACTAAAGGTACCTCCTCAAATAATTAATCCAGAACCAACTTGTTCTGTACCAGGAAGAAAAATACAATACAACCTCAGCTTGATAAGAGATATCACAGAACTATCAAAACAACAAGATGAAGAGCAAATTGTAATAACCCTTGATCAAACAAAAACTTTCGATAGAGTGGACAGACAATACATATATCTAATAATCGAGAAAATGAACCTAGGAAATAACTTCCTAAAAATGGTAAAAACCATTTACAAAGAAACACTGAACCAAATAAAAGTAAATGGACACCTAACAAGAAAATTCCAATAAACAAGAGGAGTGAGACAAAGATGCCCCTTCTCAATTATACTTTATCTCTTCACCGCAGTACCCCTAAGTAACATAATAAACAGAAATCCTAAAATAAAAGGAATAATCATAAATGAAAAAGAAAACAAAGTATCACAATTTGCACATGATACGACTTCAACCCTCAAAAATACCAAACAGATAAAACCAACAATGGAAACAATAAAGATCTACGAAAGAGGATCAGGAACAAAACTCAACAAACAAAAATGCACAGGAATAATAATCGGAAAAAACACAAAAAAGAGCGGAATAATTAAAGGAATAAACTTTAACCAAACAGAAATGAAAATATTAGGCTTACCATTCGGGAATAAAACAAACATAATAGAATTCTGGAAAAACATAAAAAACAACATAATAAAAACACTACAAAAATGGAACCACAAAAAACTCTCCTTGAAAGGAAGAGCAATTGTGATAAAACAAATGGTAGCATCCAAACTAAATTATGCAAGCTATATTTACATCTGCCCCAAAAAAATCGAAAAGGAAATTCAACAAAACATGTGGAACTACTTATGGAACAATAAAAAAAATAGAATAAAAAAAAACAGAGCTAATTAAACCTATGGAACAAGGAGGATTAGCAATACCGAACATAAACCTACAAATGAAAGCAATAAGATTGAGTTGGATCAAAGGTCTGTACGCTTCAGAAAAAAAACAGATCTGGAAAAACCTTATGGAACTTTTCCTCTCACAAAATAAAAATTATAATCTTAAAGAAAACACCTTCAAAACACAAATAATAACAGGGAACATAAAATATTGGAACCTCCCAAAATTCTACCAACAACTACTCAATGATTGGTATGATTTAACAGAAAACAAAAGACCACTCCCCCCAAAAATTAATCAAATCTGTGAAGAACCTATTTTCCACAACAAATTTATAAAAAAAAATAACCAATATCTAATACCTCCAACTTAAATAAAGAACCTGACAAAGAAAGGATCTTTTACCACAATAAAACACTTAACCTACGAAGTAATACCAGGTTACTTAAATAATGAACAAATTGAAGAAATCAAAGAACAAAAAATAAACCCTAAAACAATACAAACAATCAAAAATGCCCTACCAAAAAGTTGGGCTGTAGAACTGGAAAACAAACAGACCTACACTAAAGAAAGAAACATAATACAAATCTATGATGAAAAGAATAAAATTATCGATAATACCAAACTATATCCCAAAAAGATATATCAAATATTAAGAAACAATGAAGAAAAAACAACAAAAAATTTAAGACCATCTAAAAACTGATATACTGATATACAATTCAGATTTATACATAACGCGATGCCAAATAGAGCATTAATAAATAAAAACAAACCAATAGAAGATCAAATCTGCCAAAGATGTAAAGTCGAAAAGGAAGATAATAAACATATCTAAAAACTGTTTAACCAATATAATGATATGGGCACATTTAGAACCAATAACAAAAGCGCTATGGAAAGAATATAGCGACGAAAAATTAGAAAATTTCTTAATAACTGGAGAAAACGACAACTCCAATAAATCACACAGCAAAATGTTCCTAATAATAAGAAACACTTATTCTGGAAAGACAGAATACAAAATGAAAAACAAGAACCCAAAAACAACCGTTTCTTCATAAAAAACTATCTATTAAATCAAATCAACTTAATAGAAGAAAAAGAATACAAACTTTATGAAAAAATCATAAAGGAAATTTAGGCAAACCCTGAAGAACCTGAGGCCCAGGGACTGACAGGAATACTACACTTACACACAATAACAACACTGTTTTTTTTTCTTAATTTATAATTACGACACAGTAACAATATTGTAATTTATAATTATATATACGACACAGTAACAACACTGTAAAAAGTTATTGTATATATTATGGGAAAGAAAAATGGGGGGGGGGGGGGGGGGGGGGGGGGGGGGGCGACTCTGCCCTTTCTTTCCCCTACCCCAATATCAAATACACAAGAATGCCAGAATGCGCAACGATCTGACAAACAAACTACGCAAAATAGACCAAAAAAATCCACTTTGGATTCACACACGGAACGAAGTGGAACACCATAAGTAAACCAAACCCAATAAACGTACGGCATATAATATTTTTTGCGAATATTTATGTACCCAATGTATACATAAAGCTTCAAGGCATTAATAGCCGTGAAGCTGTATTTCTTGTAAACGTCTAAAGGAAATACAAACTCATATAAACTGACGGCGAAAATGTTCATTGACGGAGTGGTACCCGACACTCGTGCTCCACGGACGTTTTAATATTTACTTTAAGAAACCAGGGTATCTATATATTAATAGCCAATTCTCTGTCTGTCTGTCTGTCTGTTTGTTTGTAAGTCACGCAAAATGGTAGATTGAGTTGTGAGCGAAATTATTTCTTTTTTTGTGTGCGACGTGAGTTCGAAGCAAATACATTGCAACCCCAATCGAACGTGACTTTTTTTGGCTGATGAACTAATAGGAATAACGTTTTGTTTTTATTATTATTGTTAGTTTTATATTCCAAGGACTACGTTGACTACTTTGGCTTTGAAAGCAATGCATCAACTAAATACAAAGAAACTAACTGATTAAACATTTTGGACAAAAAGCAGCAGTGGCAGAACTTGGCAGCACGCTTGCCAGTGTAGCCTAACATATCCTTGTCTGACTGTCTGAGACGGTAAACTTTTTTTTCGAGCAATCAAAATGTTTAAAAACCGTAAATAAAAATAAATAAATTCATGAAACAAATTTTTTTTTTCTTTTCTATTAATAATTTAATTTCTTTTTTTCATTGTTATGCGCTTCAGATCGAACGTATTTTTTTTATTCACTTTATTCATTTAGCACGTGCCTTTTTTCTCTCCTCCCGTGTGATCTATTTAAGAAGAGAAACGATTTCCCCCTTACGTTTGATGGCACCCATGTTAGAGTGTGTAACTTTTTTAAAACTAATAAAAAGTTGAAGTTTTCTCTCTCTACGTTTTGAGTGTATTGTTACACTGATGAAAGATTCGTTTTACCAGAAGTTGTGACTTCGAATCTGCTTCTGGTTGAACAAAAGTTGTACGAGCCATTTATAAGGAAATTTGACGTTTATTGATACAGTGATACAGAGCAGGTGGACATGGGCGACGAGCGACGCCTCCTTGGGGGCTACTAAAGAAAAAATCCTGGAGAATGGAATCACCATTAATGGCCAAAAGATCCTTGGCAACAAAGACAAGATCAGAAGACCACCACCACCAAAAACGGTAAAACTATATATACCGAACCTCCCAAGGGAAGCACCACATAACTTGGTCGAGGAACAAATACAACCTCACAAGCTTAAGAGCATATACTTCAAGAAAGATGAGGACGACATCATCATCGGAGGCCGATACGCAATTATATATGAGAACCAAAACTACCACCTCCCCGACTACATCACATATGAAGAAACTGACTATAGAATAATTCACAGAGAGACCTACAAAGAAAAGGAATAACCACAAGAATATCCCACAACACCACAGAAAAAACAGCCGCAACAAAAAGAAACATTAGAAGAACAACAATCGCCACAACAAAAAACATCGAAAGAACAAAAAGAAATAACCCTGGTTCCTGAAACACAGGAGGTTGCAATAGCGGAAGAAGATCTAATAGTCCCAGTTATGTTAAATACACCATCTCTGATATTATTTACCCAAATGGAAAACGAAAGCGAGGAAGAGAGAACACAAAAAGAAATAAAACAAACAGAGAATAGAACACTCGATGAAGAAGAGATCTAACAGTATGAAACAACGAACGAAGAAACCGAAACACAAACGGAAATCGAAGAGTACCCGAGCAACAAAGAAACGGAAAAACACAATGAAAATCCTCAAGAAAAAACTACGGAAAAAAATGTCCGTTAAGTTTACTTAACGCTTGCTAATCGGCGGCATCAGCGCCTAGCGATCAGCAATTGGATGCATGCCTAGAGCTGCGCGGCAATCGCATATATCATCGACTTTGCTCGGCCATATCTATTTTGTCGTGGGTAATCTCGGATACCGGCAGTTCGTCATTTTATCTTCGCCGCTTCCAGTCACGTTTTGAGAAAGTTTTGAATTTGAAAATAGTAGATCGTTTTATCCGTTGATATCTATGGATTTATGCGTTAGTTAGTCGGTGAAGTGTTTATTTCCAAGTGTTGGAGTGTGTTTATGTGTTTTGGCAGCATTCGTCGGTTGTTTATCGTTCATTGTACACGACTTTGGCTTTATCATCTGGAAGACACGAATCGACGCCATGTTGGTTTTGGTTTTCCCTTCGCTGGATCCTATACTAGCGTTGCAGTCTTCTTCAGTTGCGGACATCGTCGAGCAGTGTTTCCTTGGAGGATTGGCTTCCGTTGCCACGAATACCAGCCGTGGGACATTCATCATGGACATCGTGAATGCGAATGAAGAACAATAAATACAACAGTAGTGTTAGACAATAATTAATTCACGAGTAAATGTCGAACTCTGTCATAAAACAATAATGGAAGGATTTTTTAGACAACACTTAAATGAACAGTAAGAATAGAGACACTACGATAATTTTTCAGTATATATCATCAGCTATGATTTACGTTTACATGGCTGTCTAGGTGTTATGATTTCCACATACGGAAGGGTGAGTGTTTCGCTTCAGTCATCCATTTTTGGTATTTTAAGGTTCTGGTGGTGCTGCACCAGTCCAGTCCACCATAGGGTTTCTTCTGCCTTGTTTGTTATTTTGTCCGTGGAGGCTGCTGCTGCTGGGTGGTACATATATTTGAGGGTATATATAGTTATTTCTTTCATGTTATGATCCGCGCATTGTGGCACTATCTGGCCACCATCAGTGTTTATTCATCATGTGTTTCACCTTCTAGGCTGCGGGCTATATGATCAGATAAGCATTGGGTGTTGATGTACTTTACTACATATGCCAGGGTGTGTTGAGATGATAGGGTCTGGATATGGGTCTGCTGCCATTATCTTCCTAGACAGGAATTTATTGTCTTGTGAGTTCCCAGTACCTGGTCGCCAGATCGTAACTCGACATGTCAGAGGGACGATACCACAGATCTTATTGGTGTTCTCTATGAGCATTAATCATTTCTCATGCATTTCCACCTGGGCCTCAGTTGTCCCTCTCAGTAGGGCCTGCGTAAGTGACTAATGGATGCTATATCTCTTTACGACACCTACATGGGCAGGGAAGGTCATAAGGCGTACAAAAGCCCTCGGTAGATGCTTTCGTGAACTAAGATGCCTTTTGTGGTCAGAGCTCGGCTGTTACGAGTGCCATTTTGCTGTTTTCCTTGCGTGCCTCATCAGTGTCATCCTTCTTCAGGCACATAAGCAATTTGTCGAATAGCTATATAAAGTCACTGTAGATCTTTTTCAGTAAAAGTTCCGAACTCACTCTGACACCTTTCGGCTACTTATCAGTGATATATCATATCATATATGTTTATTTCTATTCTATTCTATTTACGAATGCTTAGGATAACGTTAGGATAACCTCTTCAGTTTCTTAACTGCTATCAATGAAGGTCCTGCGAAGGAGGTCCTAGAGCATTTAAAGCCCCCATTTGGGCTACGGAAGCTGTATTAATAGCAGCCGCTCTGCTGGACAACCATTCTTGAAATCATTCCTACTCCTTTGCTGAGTGCTAAGCAGAGAGGAGTGATTCACACTATTATAGTCGCTGGCATGACTCGGTCGTGGATTGAACCCGCGACCTTCCGAACAGGAAGCGAGCACTCTTTCACAAGGCTATCAGTCGGTTCTGCGTGGGCATTTAAATGGATAACGAATTGAATCTTTTTTGACCCATAGTGGTTCTGATCCAAGTTTTGATTCTTCTTCGCATGGAAAAAGAGCGTTCGAGGTAGCTGATGTGGCACCACTCGTCAGTACGATACGAATTATGGTCCAGACGTTCTTTGACAATTGTCTTTTTTCTTTATCCATTTTTCAAGCTTCTAGCATATTTCGCGAAAATCAATTGGTATTGACTGATTAAAATGGTTGGTAGGTTTCCAAATGAATAAGATCAAAATCCCCGCCAAATCCATCTCTAATTGCGATAGGTTTTCTGAAATATCAGCTTTCGAGATGGCTTATAACAGCAATGTCGGGTTTCTTTGATAATATTTCAGGAGAGCACGAGAAGAAAAATTTTTACGAGCTCGTTTCGAAAAGATATCTATAAATTGATATGTTTCAAGACAGGTGGAAATTTTTAATATTGCGAATCGTGTTGCATGTAGTATACATTGTGATTTACTTTGTAATAAAGATAGCCAAGTAACTTTATGTGGAGCACGGCCTTGATTCAAAAGATTGACAACAATTCGCCGTGGCCCATGATGGATCGTACTTTCTTAGGTTAGGGTGATTCAGCTTGTAGTTATCTTTGTGTCGACATTTATTTTCGACCCAGCAGTATATCAAATATAGATATGGTAGTTACACATCTGCCTTGTCCTGCACGGGGTGTCCCTTGGGGCACAGAGGAATGGTTGGCCCATCTTAAGTTTTGCAGACTGGTACTTGGAGTTGCCTGCCCCTCTTGCATGATTTGTGTCTAAATGCAGTTGGGTTGGATAACCTTCCGCAATGGTACAGGAGCATATTTGCCCGCACTAGTACACAATAGGAATCTCTTCTGTCAAGGGTTCTCTGTCTTTGCAGCCAACGTGGCATAGCTAGCTGGCACTTGCTAGTAGTACGATCAATAGGGCTACCTTGGTGTATTCTTCTACACGCTTGAATCTGTTAACTCTGTTTGATATCACATGGTGGATTACGGTATTCTGTCACGGCCGTGGTCACTTCTGTTCTATACACTTTAGGCCCTCAGACGGGTTCAGCTTTCCCGATCATTACTATCCCCAGCATAATTGGGCACAGATCAGTTGATTATTCACCTGCTTGTTCTAAGACGGATCCCATTTAGGTGGGTCTGGCAGGGGAGTTCGGTCACATCGGGTTGGCTGTATATCGGAGTTTAGGTTGTTACATAATCATCTTTTGGCAACGTTGGGCGGAAGTTTCCAGGCATCACCCACATTTTAGGATGCGAGGGGTTTGATTCAGTTGTGTCCAGCAGAATTCTAAATAGTATCATTTTAGGTTAGGGTGTTGTCAGTGATGCTTAATCATCGTTGCTTACGTTTGCCTTATGACTTTGTTCACTCTATCACCATGGTAAGGTCGGTCTAGTGTGGGACTGTTGTTGCTACTGGTAGTTAAAAGCTTTAGCGTATTTGTTGCGATGTTTGGGGGAATTTGGGGGTGCATTGTTCTGCTGTCCTTGTTGACAGTAATTAAGAAGTGCAGGTAGTTAAGAAGCCGGTCCTTGTTGACGGTTTGTCAGGATAAAGATAAATCATATTTGCTGTCCTTGTTGACAGTACACATAGTTAAGAAGCCATCCTTGTTGATGGTTTGTCAGATAGGTCAGATTAGGCTCTGTCCTTGTTGACAGAAAAATTATCATTACTTACTGTCCTGGTTGACAGAATATTATAATTACTTACTGTCCTTGTTGACAGAATATTATGATTACTTACTGTCCTGGTTGACAGACATATTATTATTACGTACTGTCCTGGTTGACAGAATATTATGATTACGTACTGTCCTGGTTGACAGACATATTATTACTTACTGTCCTGGTTGACAGAATATTATGATTACGTACTGTCCTGGTTGACAGACATATTATTACTTACTGTCCTGGTTGACAGAATATTATGATTACGTACTGTCCTGGTTGACAGACATATTATTACTTACTGTCCTGGTTGACAGAATATTACGATTACTTTCTGTCCTGGTTGACAGACATGTTATCATTACGTAACTGTCCTGGTTGACAGAATATTATGATTACTTACTGTCCTGGTTGACAGATATATCAGACTAAGAGGTTGTCCTGGTTGATAGCCTATCAGACTAAGAAGCCGTCCTGGTTGACGGTTTGTCAGGTTCAGTTTAGCCATCACGCACCTCCAGATATCCCTCAACCGCCAAAACATGTGTTATTATTTCGCTGATGCCCTAGCCGATTAATGTCCGTTAAGTTTACTTAACGCTTGCTAATCGGCGGCATCAGCGCCTAGCGATCAGCAATTGGATGCATGCCTAGAGCTGCGCGGCAATCGCATATATCATCGACTTTGCTCGGCCATATCTATTTTGTCGTGGGTAATCTCGGATACCGGCAGTTCGTCATTTTATCTTCGCCGCTTCCAGTCACGTTTTGAGAAAGTTTTGAATTTCCCGCCTCGCCCGCCCCGTGAGGATTGTGGACCTGGTTCAATTGACTTTAGGAAGTGTTTTTATAATATGCCTTGTCATTGTATCTTATTGTATATATATATTTTAGTTATGTTGTCCTGTATGCTTATTAGTTCATAAATATATGGATTGATGGGGGTGCATTGTTCTGCTGTCCTTGTTGACAGTAATTAAGAAGTGCAGGTAGTTAAGAAGCCGGTCCTTGTTGACGGTTTGTCAGGATAAAGATAAATCATATTTGCTGTCCTTGTTGACAGTACACATAGTTAAGAAGCCATCCTTGTTGATGGTTTGTCAGATAGGTCAGATTAGGCTCTGTCCTTGTTGACAGAAAAATTATCATTACTTACTGTCCTGGTTGACAGAATATTATAATTACTTACTGTCCTTGTTGACAGAATATTATGATTACTTACTGTCCTGGTTGACAGACATATTATTATTACGTACTGTCCTGGTTGACAGAATATTATGATTACGTACTGTCCTGGTTGACAGACATATTATTACTTACTGTCCTGGTTGACAGAATATTATGATTACGTACTGTCCTGGTTGACAGACATATTATTACTTACTGTCCTGGTTGACAGAATATTATGATTACGTACTGTCCTGGTTGACAGACATATTATTACTTACTGTCCTGGTTGACAGAATATTACGATTACTTTCTGTCCTGGTTGACAGACATGTTATTATTACGTAACTGTCCTGGTTGACAGAATATTATGATTACTTACTGTCCTGGTTGACAGATATATCAGACTAAGAGGTTGTCCTGGTTGATAGCCTATCAGACTAAGAAGCCGTCCTGGTTGACGGTTTGTCAGGTTCAGTTTAGCCATCACGCACCTCCAGATATCCCTCAACCGCCAAAACATGTGTTATTATTTCGCTGATGCCCTAGCCGATTACAGTAACAATAAAGAAAACGAAACCGAAAAAAGAACTAATAAAAAAGAAAATCCCAACGATAAGAAGTCCAGCGATACCGCAGCGCCTACGGAGTAAGAACTTTTAATTTATTTTTTAAATTTCATTAGAAACGTAAATGGATTAAGAGACAAAAAATCACAACACAAAATTGACTACCTTTACAATACATTAACAACGTTCAAAAATGACATAACGATAATAACTGACACTAGGGCAGACCAAAATACAATAAACAAATTAAAAGAAAAAACGAATGATATAATAATAACAACCCCTGCACTAACTGAAGTAAGAGCAGGAATCGCAATCGTCAGCAAACTCCCATTAAAGGAAATCTACAACGACCCAAACGGACGAACAATCATGCTTGAATTCAGACACGAAACGCAAAAATACATAATAATTGCGATCTACGTGCCGCCAAAACCAGCTCTAGAGAAAGAACACTACTATAAAAACCTTCTTAAAAAGATAAAAGAAATCAACCCTAAAGATAAACACATAATATTAACAGGTGATTTCAACAACTATTTCAAACAAATAGACACAACAACACAACCAAAACTAGATAAATCCCTATTAACCCTTAACAAGATCCTAGAGACACTTAACTTAACAGACGTGTGGAGAAAAATCAACCCGAATCAAAAAACCTACACCTTTACTAATGGAAAAACACAAAGTAGGCTGGATAAATTCTTTTCCTCAAAAAATTATCTAACCAAAATACACAATGCAGAAATTTTGCCTTACATCTTCTCAGACCATGACATAATAACACTAGAAATTAACACAGAAAACATACAACATGGAAAAGGAACGTGGTGTCTAAATACACACCTCCTAGAAAAAGAAGAATACAGAAACACAATAGAACAATTTTGGAAAAAATGGAAAAAGGAAAAAGAAAACTTCAAAAATTTACAGAAATGGTGGGACAGAGGAAAAACAAAGATAAAACAAATAACAAAAAAATTCGCTAACAAAGAAAAACAGAACCAAAACAAACACCTGAAGAGCCTACACAAACGTCTAAGAAACTACACCAATAAAGGTGTATGTAATGAAATAACAAAAAATTTAAGAGACACAATAAATCAAATTGAAAAACAAAACATCGAACAACAAGCACGCAAAGACAAACTAGAATGGATAACCAATGGGGACAAATGCACAAAATTCTTTCTCCAAAAACATAACAAAAAAACAAAAGATAACATCTATGAACTAAAAGATAAAAAAGGAAACATCCATAACAAACCTGAAAAAATTCATAAAATCATGACAGATTTTTATAAGGATCTTTTTACAAAAGAACCAATAGACGAAATAGCACAACAAAAACTCATAGACAGTATCCAACTTAAATTAGAAGACAATGAAAGCCTAAATAAACAAATAACCTAAAAAGAAGTGGAAGAAACAATCAACCAACTCAACAACAACAAATCACCAGGATCGGATGGAATACCAGCTGAATTTTATAAAACTTTCAACACATTAATGAAAGACGACATAACTGAAATGATAAAAGAAAACTACAACAAAAAGAATCTAACTAATTCCCAAACAGAAGCAATAATAAAATGTCTCTACAAAAAAGGAGAATTAAACATTAAATGTCATGTCTTTGAAAATTAGGGTTGTTGCTTTATGATTATTGATGTTCCAAAACATATTCACAAGAAGTATTTGCACAATCTGTAAAAATTTTACTTTTTTTAGTGTAAATATGACTTTTTTTAAAGTTTGTGGTTGGGCTTTGGAGAGAGAAAATAACAGCACCATCTGCCTGGACTGTGAAAATAAAGCGCTGACAGAGAAGATTGCCAATGCAAGGAGAAAGATTCTAAACGACGAGAACAAACGTTTAGAAAACAAAAAACTTAAACGACGTTTGGAAATACTCAAAGAGAAACATCCGGAAGCTTTCGAGAGTTCCAGCGACACCGAAGAAGATGTAAACGATGTAGACTATTGGTAAGTGCAATTACAACTTTGGTATTATCATTATGGAATGTGTAACGAATTTTCATTTGCTTCTATTTTGATTTTAAGTCCATCTGAACGTGTAACAACAGCCACCAATGCTTCATTTGGTACCCAAACTCTACCTTTGGTACGTACCCCCAACCCAACTCTAACAGGCGTTAGCGGATCCAATAAGGTAATTACTAAGCTTTTCAAGAATTATGATATTCAAAGAAAAAATCAGTGTAACTTGCTGTAACATTTTGTTTAGCGTGACAACCCTACTAAAAGCAACCCTGCTAAAAGAAACAAAAATTTAGAAAGCAGAAAAGAAAAATCTGTAAGTTGTATTTATATTTTTATCGCAGTTTTTCATTTTTGCACATGATTCATAACTTAGTAAATTATTTTTAGAAATTTGTTTTGGATGCAACCGCTGTAAAGCGTGAAAAAACTGGTAAAGGAAAAACATTTTTTATCATAAAGTGCCCATTGCCGGAATGCACTTATGATGGATCCAAAATAGTGCGGCACCTTATTAGTAAGGTGCATTCTTGGGCGCAAAGAGATGTTGAGGATTTTAAGTCACGAGCAGTAAGTTCATTGGGAATACTTTTTTAAAATTATATTTTTGTTGATTGTTTATTTGAAATGGTTATACGATTGTCTCTTAAAGATCTCACATATCAATTTCACGAACGCGGTGTCAAGAAGAAAGCCTATGCCATGTGTGCTTTGCTCAAAGTGGTTTTCGCGTCTAAATAACGTTCATAAGCTGAACAGAGCTTCAGCAGAATTCGAAAAGGCTTTAAGTGATGGAAGAAAGAATGTAATACTTGTTTTTTTGTAATGCTTGTTGCGCTTTACTTTTTCTCAATTACGCTTCTTGCAAATTTTAAAAAAATACCATTAAAATTAATGGAAACTTAACAGAAAGCTTCACCTCAAATAGAGGAGTAAGACAAGGTTGCCCTCTCTCAATCCTCTTATATATAATAGCAGCAGTTCCAATGGGAAACACAATTAACCAATACCCAAAAATAAAAGGCTTTCAAATACAAGAAAAAGAAAACAAACTAACACAATTTGCAGATGATACGACACTAATACTTAAAAACCAAAAAAGTATTAAAGAAGCTATCCAAACAATCCAAGAATACGAAAAAGGATCAGGAGCAAAACTAAATAAAAATAAAACAATCGGAATACAAGCCGGAAAAATAAGCAACAAACATAAGAGAATACATAACATTAATTTCGATCAAGAAGAGATCACAATACTAGGAATACCATTTGGGAATAACGCAAACCAAAATCAACTTTGGAACAAAAATAAAACCAAAATAGAACAAACATTACAAAAATGGAGTAACAACAAACTCTCACTAAAAGGCAGAGCCATCGTAATAAAACAAATGGCTGCATCCCAACTCAATTACCCAAGCTACGTTTATTTGTGTCCAAAAACAATTCAAAAAGACATACAACAAATACTCTGGAACTACCTTTGGAATAACAAAAAAATCAGAGTAAGAAAACCATAATGCACCGAAAAATAAAAGAAGGAGCAGGATTCGAATTAGCGGTCTGCGAATCGCGATTTTCGATCTGGTTTTAAGATTTCGCGGAACACTTTTTCCAAGTTTTCATCACATTCGCGAATTGATTTTGACAGTTTTAAAACAATTTGAACTTCAATAAAAACGCTTTTTAGTGCAAAGAAAATTCACATACGTTTCTTAAGCACGCCTCTACAGTCTACTCTTTAGTTCCGAATAGATGAAAAACGTATTCTTTATTCGTTTTTATGCACAACTTCTTAGGGAGCTGATCTTAGAGGAACCTGACATTTACAAAAATTATCTTCGCATGACAGCCGAACGCCATTATTTTAAAAAAGTTTTTATTTGATACTAATAAACACAAGGGAAATCTCAAAAAATTCATTCAAACTTCTAAATTTTTTCTTCTGCGCATTTGCCGCATATGAACGACGCACCCTGATTGGTTGAAATTGAATTTTTCGAATTTTGTACATCCGGAATTCGAATGAAAGAAAAAAACGACATTGTTTTGACATTTGTTTAGAAATTTGTGCATAACATTCATGTACATTGTAAGAAATAATCTCTACTAAGGAGTGTGTTTATTTTCGATTCAAAAAGAGAATCCAAAATGTTCTTTTCTTTGTTACTATCATTGTAAACAGAAAAAGAAATTATTCATACGATCATTCACAGTAGTTTCGGAAAAGTAACTGGTAACGTTAAGGTTATTCTAACATTACTTTATTACATTACTTACTATGGGTAGTTGTAGTAAAACTGGCAAAGATAATAAGGCAAGTTACAAAACCGTATTAAAATGGGAGAAAGAATTTGATACGAAATTTGAATGTGATTTAAGTGGTAAAGATGTGATAAGGCTTCGTTGTACACTGTGCACTAAATGGGAAAAACGTATATGTTCAATTTCAAACTTTTCCTATAATTACATCAGACCGGGAACAACATCAATTAAGAAGGATAGCATCAAGTCGCACTGTTTGTCTGAGCCATATAAAAGAGCCGCTGATCTCGAGTTAAAAAGTCAACTTGGAGCTATTCCTTATATGGAGTCAGTTATCAAGAACACGCCAATTGGACGCTCCATTGGAACAATGTGTCCCGAAGATGAAAACGCTTGTCGCGTATTGTTTAACTCGACGTATTACTTAATTAAACCAGAACGTACCTTATCAGATTTTCCTAATCTTTTAAAGTTACAAAAAAAAAAACTGTACTCCAGGCATAAAAGAATGTTACAGAAATGATCGAGCAGCTGGAAACTTTTTAGATGTCATTGGGAAAGTTACAATGGACAGTTTGAAAAAGGATTTGGCTAACGCTCATTATTTTTGCGTCCTTAGTGATGAAAGAACCGATAGCAGTGTAATTGAGGAGGAACTTGTTTATTTACTATTTTTAAAAGATGGAAAACCATTTTTGAAGTTTTTATCGATTGAACCTGCTAATCATGCAAATGCAGAAGGTATAATTGATTGCATCAAAAAAGCTTTCGAGAGAATTGGTATTTTAGATTTTCAGAAAAGAGTCATGGGACTTAATGTTGATGGTGCTTCTGTCAACACAGGGATACCTAACGGTGCGTACATGAGTCACGTAGAATCACTTTCTCAAACTGACTCTCAAGCTCTTAAAAGGGCTGAGCTGAGAGGTTATTTACAGAAATGGAAAGATGCATCCAACCCGATTTCTTTGTCAATCTATTTAGATGTTTTGTCTCCTTTAAAACGATTGAGTCTTAGTTTTCAACAAGAACTACATGACCCTGTTAAGGCAGTGCGTCGCGTTCAAGATTTTACTTTGACAATGCGTAAGTTAAAGTTATTAGTAGACGAATCTTTAGAAAGTCCTGACGGTATTATGACACATCATAACAAATTTCTCCAAGACGTAGAGAAAAAAGATGATGGCTATTATTATCAAGGAATAAAACTTATGAAGATATGAAGCTGCAAAGCAATCTGTCAGCAACCTTTTTGATTCTACTATTGCTAGTATAACAGATAGTATGGAAAATCGTTTCGAAGAACTCTCCTCCTCACCGCTTTTTAAAAATCTTGTTTCACTTCTTGATGTATCTTCTTGGCCGAAAGAATTAACTGATTTTGGATCTACCGAGATTGAATTGTTAAAAAAGAATTTTTGTCAGTTGCTCGACAACAACGGCTGTGAAATTGGTGAAATACACCGTGAGTGGACGACTTTGAAAACTTTCGTTATACCTATGCATAATAATTCGCCAAAAGTAAAGTATTTGGAAATTTGGGAGCGAGTTTTCACAAACGATGTTATCATCGAAGAATGCAAAAATGTACTTCACATCTTTGAGATACTTCTGATTACACCTTTCTCAAACGCAAAACTTGAGCGGATGTTTTCGAGAATGTTACGTGTAAAAAATGATAGGCGTAACAGATTAAGTCGTGACCAACTAAGTGCTACATTGCAGATATGTGAAGAAGGCTCTGATATTGAAAGCTTTAATCCAGACGTTGCCATATCGGAGTGGTATGATGCGAAAGTGCGCAGACTATCTTCGGGCCCTCACAGTTACCCCAAGAAAAGAAAAACATCTAAAGAGAAATCTTGTATTGTAGACCTTGGTGCAATGACACTTTCAGACATAGAAGATTTAGATAGCGATGAAGAACATTAATTTATTATTTTTGCGTGTAAAATAACTTCTTCTTTTATTAGGTTTATCGTATGATCTTGGTTGTGTTTTTTATTTTGATAACTTTACTTCTATGCTAAAAGGAAATGTATTTTATTTTACTTGTATCATTTTGAAATAAAAACATCGTGGGGGAGGTGCTCCTCGGAGGTTTTCAAACTTTCGCGGATCAATTAGTAGATTTAATTCGAACCCTGAGGAGGCTTAGCAATACCCAACGTAAAACAACAAATAAAATCCATCAGATTAAGTTGGATAAAACAACTCTTAAAAAAGGAGAATACAACATGGAAAATCTTAGCTGAATACTTCCTCTCAAAAAACCAAAACTACAACATCGAAATAAACATATTTAAAACCCAGATAATAACGGGAAACCTCAAATATTGGAAAAAATCCCAAATACTACACACAACTACTCAACGATTGGGTAGAATTAACTAATAACGAGAGACCAACACCTCAGAAAATTAACCAAATAGGAAATGAACCAATTTTCTACAACAAACAAATACTACAGAATAACCTGAGGTACCTAAAACCACCACCGTATATCCAAAACCGAGCAAAAAAAGGAACCTTAACCTTAATAAAACACCTTACATATGAAGTAATACCTGGATATCTCAATCATGAACAAATAGAAGAGATACAAGAACAAAAGATCAACAAACGCACAATCGAAACGATAAAACGAACAATTCCAAAAAGCTGGCAAGAAGAAATCAAAACCAAAGAAACTTATACAAAAGAAAAACAAGTAATCCAAATATACGATTAAAACAAAAGAATCATAAGCAATGAAGATTTAGACCCAAAAGTGGTATACCAAATTCTCATCCGAAACGAGGAAAAAACAAAACAAAAAGAAAAACCATTTTCAGACTTCACAATAATATGGCTCTTAAGTAAACCAAATTGGCCAAAAACTTTTACCAGAATAAACCAAAACCACATAGATAGGAAGGCTGCTGACCTCCAATTTAAAACAATACATAATGCACTTCCAAACAGAATGCTAATAAATAAAAACAAACCAGAAAAAGACCAACTCTGCCAAAGATGCAAACTCGAGAAAGAAGACACAAAACATATAATACTGTATTGTATCAACAATTTTCTAACATGGCAAAAAATCGAAAACATACTCAAAAAGATAACCACAATACCACAAGAAGAAATTGGGAAATTCCTCATAACTGGAGAAATTTACCCTCTAGATAAAAAACACGAATTATTTATAACAATTCTAAGAAATGCATATTTCAGAACAGTATGGAAAGAACGTATGGAAGCAGAAGAGGGCACAAATAGTGACCAAACGTTTTACACAATTAACTTTATAAAAAAACACATAAAACTACTGGAAGACACAGCAGAACAGAAATCATACCTCCAACTAATTGACTAATAGACTAATACAAAATACTCAGCTAAGCCTGAGGCTAGCAAAGCAACAGAAACAGACTGCAACCAATACGAAGAAAGTATATGACATTGTAAATATACTAGGGAAATTAGAAATATATCATCTCAAACTTTCTCCCCCCACACAACACCTTGTATGAGAGACAATTTGGCTTCCGCAAAAACTATTCTACTTCACATGCTTTAATAAGCATCACTGAACGTATCTGCTCAGCTCTACACCAGGGTCAGTTTGCTGTTGGGGTATTTGTTGATCTACAGAAAGCATTCGACACTGTGGACCATGAAATTCTATGTCAAAAACTATCGTATTATGGTGTTAGAGGAACTGCCAATAGATGGTTCAGGACCTATCTCTCTCATAGAACACAGTTTGTGAAAATTTCAAACTTGAATTCAGCACTTAAATTAATTAAATATGGGGTTCCACAAGGTTCCGTCTTGGGACCACTTTTGTTTGTTCTCTATACCAATGATCTTCACCAAGCCCTTGCATTCTCAGAAGTGTACCATTTTGCTGACGATATTAATCTTCTTCACTTTAGTCACTCACTTAAAACTATCAACAAGAAGGTCAACATAGACTTACAGCTTCTCGTTCATTGGTTCAACGCCAATAAAATATTGGTTCAACGCCAATAAAATATCTTTAAACACAAGCAAAACTGAGTTTGTTCTTTTCAAATCCAAATGTAAACCATCTAATTTTAACCTAAGAATTAAGATTAATGGGAAAAGACTTCAGCCAAGTGAACATATTAAATATCTTGGAGTACACTTGGATCAAAACTTAAACTGGAAAAAGCATACTGATGCTCTTTCCATGAAACTTCGTAGGGCTAATGGTGCCCTCTGTAAAATCTGACACTTTGTTCCTCATTTCGTTCTTCTTTCTATTTATCATGCTATCTTCTCATCTCACTTACGCTATGGTTGCCAGGTCTGGGCTCAACAAGAATCTTTTATCACTAAACGTATCCTCCTATTTCAAAAATCTACTGCTCGTATTATCACATTCTCTCCTAATCTCACCCCTTCCAAACCTCTCTTTGCTAAACTTGGTTTTCTTACTATCTTTGATCTTGTCAAAACCTGCAATGTATTATTCATACATTCAGCCCTCAATCATCTGTTACCTCGTCACATTCAGAGTACTATCAAATTTTCTAAGCTATCACATGAATTTAATACTAGAGGAAAGTCAATGGGTACTCTATCTAAACCCTTAGTCAATACTAAATCCTTCGGAATACACTCTATTACCTACCAATCCATAACTTGTTGGAATTTTTTCCAATCTACTTTTAGTCACCTGGAACTAACCTCTAAGCCAACTAAAAAACCTTGTCAGTGGTTTCTTCTTATCACAATACACAGACAGTATCTAATAATTGAGCAATTTTTTTTTTATTGTGTTGTTGTTGTTGTTTTTTTTGTTGTTTTTTTTGTTGTTTTTTTTTGTTTTTTTTTTGTTTTTCTTTATTTATTCGTCTTTTTCTTGCATTTTAGTGTATGGCTCTGTTGCTATTTGTATTATTTATTTTGGTGGCCACCCCCTCTGTTTAGATAAGTCTATTGGGATGGTCTCCAGTCAAATTGTATTTATTTTAGCATCTTAGTATTCCTTTTGTTGACAAATAAATATTATTCATTCATTCATTCAACAAAACCAGATTGTAATTATTAACAAAAACAACCTGTAAATATTAACGAAAACTATGTATATATACGTGGCTTCAAGGCATTTATAGCCAAGAAGCGGTAGCCTGTAAAAAGGAAAGATACCAAAATATAAACTGACAGGGAAGTTAAACCTGATCACCTTTTTGAATTTGATCAGCACTCCTCCACAGGTTTTTTTGAAGAAAAAGTCAAGAATTTAAAAAGAAGTAACCAAATGAGAACAACATCACGTGACAGCGGAGAGAGGGTATAAAGGTTGATTTACACACTTTGAACCCTATTACCATCCTTGGTGTAAGTACTACACCAGAGTCCGCGGTTGGTTTTCGAGACCACCACGGAACTTTCTTCGCACCACCACCAGAAATGGCAACGAACATACCAAATGCAACGTACGCCAACGCAGTAATCAACCAACAACAGCAAAACATCAACTTGCAACATCCAGATGGACAGATGGCATTTCGCAGCTCAGACGACGTCATAAGCCCATCCTGGAGACAGCATAACACAATGCCCAAAAAATGGAACACCACAAGCAGTCTATACGAAGATGCTGAACAGAACATACTCGATATAATCGACGTTAACCAATACGGAGATTGGTACAGAGTCCCGGAATCACCCCCACAACTGAGACCGTTCCAATTTTTGAAATTGCGGAGACAACCAACGAAATTGAAAACATGGAAAACCAAATCTATAACGACTGGGTAAACCAGCAAGAAATCCACCCATGGATTAACGACTTGCGAAATTATAACAGCAGAATATCGTAAAGTGAAAGAAGCCAAGGTAGGAAAGACAAGGCGAAACAACTAGAACAAGAGAAAATTGATTGGAGAAATTCGTTTTCTTCAAATTACCGGAAGGAACGACCACTAAGTTGATCATCGAGACCTTCTGCGCATATTTTAACGAGAAGCCGGCTAACTACCTAGACGCCGTGGTGCAAGATAACAGGTATCCACAAAAGTTTCTAGTCTACTTTAAAAAACCAGGGTACAAACGCGGAATAATCGAAAATGGAATAACAGTCAACGGACAAAGAATTACGGGTGTGCTGGAAAGACTAAAGAGACCAAGAACTCAAGCACCAATAACCCTTTACTCTCCGAACCTCCCACACAAGATGACATCAGACCTCATCAAGGAGCAGTGCCAACCACACCAAATCGTGAAAATCACCTTCAAAAGGGACGAAAATGGCATAATCATAGGAGGAAGATATATAACTGTTAAAGAAAAAAGGAGCACTGAGCTTCCTGACTACCTACAATTTAAAGGTGAATGGTTTAAGGTGTTCCACAAAAATTCACCAAAGAGGCAACAATCTGACAACCAACCCTCGAAAACAGACGAAACTCCCCAAGCCGAACCCGAAGTAAGCCAGGGAGAGAACCAAAACCACACCACCACTGCCGAAATTTAAGTAAGCAGGAAACCAAACACTGAAACGGAAGTAAGCAAACCACCAAGTGCCGAAACTGAAGTAAGCACACGAAGTCACGGAAACTCCCAAGCTGAACAAAAAGTAGGCGAAAACGGGAGCAAAAACGGCGAAGAAGATGATGAAAACTCACCGCTTCTCTTCGAAACGCGAAGACATCCAAAACGTCGCCTAGCAACAAGAGGACTAAAAACCATAACTCGGAAGACCAGAACGATAATCTAAAAACACCATCACCTCTAAAATTTACCAGCCAAATAGAGGAATACGAAACGAAGGAAAGTGGATCAATAAACATTGATGAAAATGAAACACCAACAGAAGAAAAGAAAAAGAATGAAGAAAAAGCGAAAGAACCGGAAACCGAAGTGATAACGAACGATATGAAGAAGAGGGGGAGACGGAAAAGGAAAGACGAAAAATGGCAAAGAAAAAGAAGAAAAGAAAGAAGCGACAACAACAACGAAAAGGAAAATAACGAACACAATTAGAGGAAAGAACTTGAAAAGCATAAAAGAGACGGAAAAGAACTCGGAGGAAGAAAAAACGAAAACGAACGAGAAAGAAACGAAAAGCATGAAAAACCCGACAGGAAGCCCTGAATTACAAGCAAGACTGAGAGCAAAATTAAAAGACAAACGACAACAGAGAGCTAGGTAATTTATAATTCATTAGCAATAATTTAGTAAGACTAATGACGATTAACATAAACAGCATACGTGACAAAAACTCAAAAACAAAAATTGACTATCTAAAAAACATAATAACCACACAAAAACTTGACATACCGATAGTTGAAGACACCAGGGCGGACGACAACACTATAAGCAGCCTTAAAAACGAAACAAAAGAGCAAATAATAGTAACTCCACCTCAGAAAAAACCAAAAGCCGGAATTGCAATAATAAGCAAAATTCCTCAAAAAGCTATTCAAAATGACCCAGAGGGAAGATACCTAATAACTGAATTTGAAAACTCAAAACGAAAATACACAACAGTGGCAATGTATGCCCAATGAAATAGCAAATGGTAAAGGAGTATGGTGCCTAAACACTCACATACTTGAAAATAAAGACTACATAGAAACAATCAACGAACAATGGGAAAACTGGAAAAAACAAAAAGAAAACTTCCAAAACACCCAAGAATGGTGGGCAAAAGGAAAAAAGATGCTTAAAAAAGCAACTAAGTAATTTACAAATGACCTGAACAGAACAAACAATAAAATACTTGAAAGTCTATATAAAAGACTAAGAAACTACAGTAACAAAGGTGTATGCAATGAAACAACAAGAACTCTAAGAACTAAAATTGAAATGCTGGAAACCAAAAAAATCGAGCAAAAAACCAGATTAGAAAAAATTGAATGGCTCACAAAAGCAGAAAGATGTACAAAATACTTTTTACAAGAAAGCGACAAAAGAACACAAGACAATATAACAGAACTCTTGGATAAAGAAGGAAGAATTCAGTCAGATCAAGAACAAATCAACAAAATTATGACAGAATTTTATGAGGAACTCTTCAAGAAAGAAGAAACAAACCCTGAAGATCAAGATAAATTAATAAATAACTAAATCTAACACTAAAAAACAACGAAGAATTAAACAAAGAAATAACAACCGAAGAAGTACAAAAAACCATTCTACAACTAAACACAAACAAATCACCAGGAAGTGATGGTTTACCAACAGAATTTTATAAAACATTCGTAAACCTGCTCAAAAAAGATATAACGGAAATGATAAGAGAAAACTTCAAAAAAGAAAAAATGACAAAATCCCAAAACGAGGCGATAATAAAATGCCTGTACAAAAAAAGCGACAAGAACGACATCAAAAATTATAGACCAATAAGCCTATTAAACACTGACTATAAGATCATAACAAAAATACTAACAAACAGGATACTTAAAATACTTAACCCGGAACAAACTTGCTCAGTTCCTGGAAGAAAAATCCAACATAACCTAAGCACAATACGAGACATAATAAAACTGTCAAAACAACAAGAAGAAGAACAAGTAATAATAACATTAGATCAAATCAAAGCTTTCGTTAGAGTAGATAGACAATACATGTTCAAAATCATCAAAAAGATGAACTAAGGAGATACCTTCCTAAAAATGGTAAAAACAATCTACAAAGAAACATATAACCAAAAAAAAGTAAATGGAAATCTTACCAAAAAGTTCAAATCAACAAGAGGAGTAAGACAGGGATGTCCGTTCTCAATCATACTATACCTATTAACCGCAGTACCTTAATGCAATATAATAAACAAAAACCCTGAGATAAAGGGAATTATGATAGGCGAAAAAGAAAATAAAGTATCACAATTCGCAGATGATACGATCTTAACTCTAAAAACCATCAAACAAATAAACAATGAAAGCAATTAAAATCTACGAAAGAGGACCAGGAGCAAAGCTCAATAAACAAAAATGTACAGGAATAACCATCGGAAAAAACACAACAAAAAAGGACTAATCAAAGGAATAAACTTCAACCAAACAGAAATGACAATATTAGGATTACCATTTGGAAACCAACCAAACATAATCGAATTCTGGAAAAACATAAAAACAACATTTCTAAAACACTACAAAAATGGAACCACAATAAACTTTCCTTAAAAGGAAGAGCAATAATAATAAAACAAATGGCTGCCTCAAAACTCAACTATGCAAGCTATATATACATATGCCCAAAAAACATCAAAAAAGAAATACAACAGAAAATATGGAACTTTTTATGAAATAACAAAAAAAATAGGATCAGGAAAACGAAACTGAGTAAACCAATTGAAGAAGGAGGCTTAGCCATACCAAACATCAAATTACAAATGAAAGCAATACAACTAAGTTGGATAAAAGACTTATATGATTCCGAAACGCACCACGTATGGAAAAACCTCATGGAAATTTTCCTATCAAAAAACAAAAAACTACGCCTTAGGTGAAAACACTTTCAAAACACAAATAATAACAAGAAACATAAAATACTGGAAACTTCCAAAATTCTACCAACAATTACTAAAGATTGGTACGAATTGGTAACTGAAGACAAAAGAGTACTTCCTCAAAAAATTAACCAAATAAGTGAAGAACCAATCTATCACAACAAATTCATACAGAAAGATAATCGATATCTAATACCACCACCTTACATAAAAAATCTGACAAAAATAGGATCCTTTACCAAAATAAAACATCTAACCTACAAAGTAATACCTGGATTTATGAGAAACGAACAAATCGAAGAAATCCAAGGAAAAAAAATAAACCCGAAAACAATACAAACAATAAAAAATGCCCTACCAAAAAGTTGGCTAATAGAACTCAAAACTAAAGAAACTCTTACAAAAGAAAAAAACATAATACAAATTCACGACGAAAAGAACAAAATAATCGACAATACAAAATTATATCCTAAAAAAATATACCAAATACTAAGAAACAAAGAAGAAAAAATAACAGAAAAGTTAAAACCACACAAAAACTACCGAGAAAATTGGAGAAACGTAAAACAAAAATGGAACACAACTTTCAAAGAACACTATAAAAATCACCAAGATAAAAAAGCAACTGATATACAATTTAGATTTATACATAACGCAATGCCAAATAGAGCATTGATAAACAAAAATAAACATATAGACGAACAAATCTGCCAGAGATGTAAAGTCGAAAAAGAAGATAACAAACACATATTTATCAACTGCTTAACAAATACAATGATATGGATTCATTTAGAACCAATAACGAAATAACTTTGGAAAGAATTCAGTGACGAAAAACTAGAAAACTTTCTAATAACAGGAGAAAACGATAACTCCAAAAAACAACAGAGCAAAATGCTAACAATAATTAGAAATACTTATTTCAGTTCGGTCTGGAAAGACAGAATACAAAACGAAAAACAAGACCCAAAAAACAACAGACACTTCATCAGAAATTACCTATTAAACCAATTAAGCTTAGTAGACAAAGAAGAACGCAAACTTTATGAAAAATTCATAAAAGAAATCTAAACAAACCCTGTAAAACCTGAGGCTCAGGGACTGGCGACATACCCTTACATACAGTAACAACACTGTGAACTTATATCTAAAATATAACCACGACACAGCAACAACACTGTGAAAAACTTGTATATATTAACGAAACCAATTGTATATATAACGAGAAACAAAAAAAAGGGGGCCCTGACCCTGCCCTTTCTTTGCCCTACCCCCAATACAAAACGCACTGAAAATTCAGAATGCGCAGCGATTTGGTAAACAAACTACATAAAGCAAAGGAGACCGGAAAAAATCCACTATGGATTCACGGCTGAAAACAATAAGAAAACACCATAGGCAAACCAAACCCAATATATGAACGACATATATAACGTTTAATATATCTTTTAAAATAACAAAACCATTGCATATATGCACCGCTTCACGGCATTAATAGCGGCGGAGCTGTATTCTCCTTGTACATCGTTTTGAAAGGAAAAATACAAAACATATAATCAGAGGGGGAAGTTAAACCTGATCACCTTTTTTGTCTTGGTAAGCGCTCCTTCGTGGATGTTAATAGTAAAAAAGCGTGTAAAAGAAGAAGAATATAAAGGTAGTTGCAATGTTAATCGTTCGAAATTTGTCAACGATCATTTCGTGAGCAAGAAACTTCGCGAAGAAGACGTGTTTCTTTTTGTATACGAATATTTTAATTTAAATTTGATTGTTTTAGGCAGCAAATCGACGAAAGAACTGACGAAGAAACACAGGTTTGTATGCACGAAGGTATTGTTATTATTATAAAACGTTTTATTATCGTGTTTATTGCTAAACTTTTACTCTTATTAATAAAAGAACACGGGTGGCACGTGTAAGTGAGTTAGTTGTTTGTTTACAATGAAAAATCATCGAACGAACAAAAGGTATTAATATAAAACTTTTATTTTTGATTAATAAAAGAACAAGTTAGGTATATGTATTTGTATTTAAATGTATTTAAATGTTTGTTTACGTTTTAGTTATCAAATATCGCTATACAGAAGAAAGTGTAGTGAAGAAATGCAGAACAAAATGATGTTTATTTACACAGTAAGCAATGGTTTTAATTTAGTTTTGAAAGATTAAATACTATAGATTTGAATAGATAGAATAGATATCTTATTATATGAGTTCTTTCGTTTAGTTTATATGGTACTGGATGAAAAACGAAGACGAGAGTAATTTGTTTTGGTAACGCGCGCTATTATTGTTTTTATAGTTAGCAAAGAAGATTTGATTTGATTTATTTATTTACAGATCAATTAAAAATGGTCCCACAGCTATGACTGTTTTCCTTTCTCATGGTTGTGGAAGTAGAGAACGCGTTATGCTGTCAAATTGTATCTATTGACGATGTTTGATGCTTTGTCTGCATGCCTTTTTGCCAGCCATTTATGCCTTTTGTTTTGGTTTGCTTGAATATGGTTGCAGTAGTAGCAAGTATTGTAGCTGTTCTTTACTGAAATATTTTTCTTTTAGGTCAGAAAAGAAAAAGTGTACCTATTTTTATAAACAAAATTTATAAATGTGTAAATGAATGTTGAGAAGGTTATTTAAGAGAAGAATGGATTATGTATTTCATTGCGATTGTACTACAAAAAAGAAGCATTGCTGGGGTATATTTTTCTTCAGGTTATATTTGTTTACGACATTCATTATTTTGTGTTATGTTAATTGCTACATACATACTTGCTAGGTATATAAGTTAAGCATTATGTTTTTATTTGTTGCTTTTAATATCTTCTGGGTATTCAATTATGGTTTTGGTCAAAATAGGGCATTTTGTTGTTTCAATTATTTTTGTTAATTTGATGTTTGGTTGTGTATGCCAGGTAAAAGTCTTTATTCTGTTCAGCTCCAGTGTTGAGTGAATCCGTATTGACTCACAGTATCGGTTGACTTTATAGACCAAATTTTGTTTTTAATTGTTATCTTTAGGATAAATGCGTACTTGAATTTTCTTTCTGTTTTTTCTTTCTTATTGTTTTATTTTTTATTTCAATATTGTTATAGCATGATTAGGTTTTCGGTATTACAATTGAAGTATTAATTTTTTAGGTAATAATAAAAAAAGCATAAAGAAATGAATATCATGGTTTTAATCATGACGTTGATGGTTTTGGGAAGAACAGACTATATATCATTTCAAAAATTCATTGATGGTTGCAGTCGAGTAGTAACTTTGGAACAAAAGAAAAAGTTGGAAGGTATCAATTTCTTTTGAATTAACATTTTGTAATGTTTGGTTTCGTATGTCTGGGTACACAGTTTTGTGTTATATATTGCCATTTTTTTGAATTTTTTTACTTCTCTTCTGCGTATAAATATATTATTCTGAGCCATGTTGCTATTTGTTTCTGTTTTTAATCTTCTGAATGTAATAACAAATTAATGCCTGAAAAGAAACTTTTACACGAGTTAAATTCTGTGACACAAGGTATACTGAACATGGGTGGCGAGCGACGCGTACGTACCACGAGAATGGTGGATTTGACCTAATGTTTTCGAAGTTAAGTTCGGTAAAAAGTTTTTACCCAGGATACTAGTGAACTAATAAACGTTGAACAATATGTGGATTGGTACAAAATACTGGTACAAAATACCTGAATCACCACCACAAAATAGATCTACAGTTCCTATTTTTGAAATCCAAAAAACGACAAATGAAATCGAGTAGATGGAAGAACAAATTTATAACGACTGGGTGAACCAGAACGAACCACATCCATGGATTGATGATCTACGCAGCTATAACAGCCGAATTTCACAAAATGAGAGAAGAAAAGGCAGAAAGGAAAAAGCCTACCAATTAGAGAAAGAAAAAATAGAACAACTAGAAAAGTTCACATTCTTCAAATTACCAGAAAGAACCACAACCAAGTTGATAATAGAAACCTTCCATGCATACTTCAATGAAAAGCCGTCAAACTTTCTAGACGCCGTAGTGCAAGACACAAGATGTGAACGAAAATTCCTGATCTATTTCAAGAAACCGGGATATAAACAAAAACTAATAACAAAAGGTATTACCATCAATGACCAAAGAATATCAGGCACCCTAGAGAGATTAAGCAGACCGCAAATTCCAGCACCGGTGACACTGTACTCACCAAATCTGCCACGTGAAATGACATCCGACCTCAACGAGGAACAGTGCTACCCACACGAAGTACAAAAAATCACTTTTAAAAGGGACGAAAACGGTATCATAGTAGGGGGAAGATACATAACAGTCAGAGAAAGAAAAGACACTGAATTACCTGACTACTTGCAATACAAGGAAGACTGGTTTAAAGTGTTCCATAAAAACACACCAAAAACCAACCCAAAGAAAGCAGACAAACAACCCCCGAAAACAACCAAACACCCCAAGTCGAAACAGAAGAAGAAGGCGAAAGAGTGAGCCAACAATCCCATGCCGAAAAAGAAGTAAGCAAAAAAGTGAACCAACAACCCGAAGCCGAAATAGAAGTAAGCAAACAATCTCAAGCCGAAATAGAAGTAAGCAAAGAAATAAACCAACAACACCAAGCTGAAACAGAAGTAAACCGAAACGAGGGAGAGAACAGTTCACCGCTGCTGTTCGAAACGCCACCAAAAACCAAAACGTCGCCTAGCAACGAAATGACTAATGATTACAACTCTTTCCATGGAATAAGAAAGAAGAAAGGGCCATCTCTTTCAAAAATGCTTTTGTAAAACTTGGGGATACATTGGAATTTGATGCAACTCTTTTCCGTATATTTGAAATCTTCGTATCTCGTCTTTACGGTATCAAAAATTGTGGCAATGTTGATACTAATCGTTATAAGAAGTTTTTGTGTCATTAAAAATAACCGGACCCAAAACAATTACCGCCGACAATATTTTACTGTACCACCTAAAACGAGTTTCATTTGCCACAGTAGTCATCCAAAGGAATTTCTTAAGTATCCCAATGGATGTGTGGACTCTGGTCGACGGTGAACTAAATATCAAGTAGATTGTGTGTAAAACCTTGCCGGATGACCTTGTTGATTTCATTTATTGCATGTGTCAAAACTCCAAATGCGAATCAAACCGGTGTTTATGTTATTATCATGGCATCAAGTGCTCCGACATGTGCAGTTTGTAAAGATTGTTAGAATGATGATGATGATAATATGATGACGACGAAAATGGTTATGAAGATAATCATCACGGAGAATTTGCCACATTAAATTTATTCGCTTTTAGCGGCAAAAAGTCAAACTACAGACTATAGGGAAGGTGACTTACTTGAATAACGCCTATGACGTCATAAACAACGAACATTCAATATTTTCCTGATTCAGTTAATATTATGATGACACCTAAATACTTGTTCAATGTATTTTTGTTAGTACTATTCATTAATTTTTACAATGTTATGTTCTGATCAACAACAAAAAAGATTTAAATAGTAATTTACTGTTGTGACGTCATCAAAAAACATTTTGCTGCTGTGAAAGACCCACAAGAAAATCCAGAATGTCCAGCAAACATTTCTTGCACCTTCTTATGTGTGAGAACACACTCTGAAAATTTCAATTTGTCCGGCAAATATTTTTTGATTTTTGGCTCTTAGCTTCCTGACTAGAAGAAGAAAATGAAGATGAAGAAATGAAAGCTACCAATGCGACGAAACAAATGGCGAACGAGAACAAAAATGAAAACGAAAACGAAGGTTGGATACACGTTGAAGGAAAAAAGAGAAAAAAGAAAAAAGACAATGGTATATAACTTTTTACTTATTCATATTGATTTATCTCACTTTGATTTATTTTATCTCTATTATCTGGCGCATTCAAAGTTCAACATGCAGAAGAGGGCAGTGACCTAAAAATCGCTGAAATAAATATAAATGGTCTAAAAAGCAAGACCTCAAAATACAAAATAGACCTATTAATAAATAAAATAATAGCATCAAAATTTGATATTACAATTATAGTTGATACTAGAGCGGACAAAAACACAATGGATGAGATTACCCAAAAATGGGATAAATAGTACACACTCTTTTCCACTCCAACTGATATACCCACTGCAGGCATAGCAATTTTATGGTCACTACCCTTCTCTAAAATACACTACCATGAGAATAGAACTGTCATATTCGAAATAACATACAAAAATGATATATTCCTCATGATAGCAATATACGCCCCACCCAAACCCCAAAATGAAAAAAACATTTTCTAAAGTGACCTGGGGTAAAAATCGGAAAGTTAAAATGATGGGGTAAAAACCGGACGGCTTAAATTATGACCTTGAAAAAATTTATCATACAAACCATTAAATCACCTTTAAGCATGGTGCCTGGAGCTTATCTTACAAGAAAAATCTCATCCAGAATGCCTTCCATCATCCTGCTTCAAGTTATTTTATTTATTGTTCAAATAAACCGGGAAAACGAGTTTTTACATCGTAGTTTGCCTTTGTTAATATTGTCTGATATGAATGACTCTTAAACAAAGCGTTTAGGTAAGCAAGACCACAAAGCAGTTTATTTTGGGAATCGAAAGTGGTTTGGGCGAATGGAGTGCCATATCTACCAAAAACACCCGTCCGGTTTTTACCCAGAAGCAATTCGCTAACTCGGGGTAAAAACCAGACAAATTGCCGAAAAAAAGCGGTCCGGTTTTTACCCCGAATGTTATTTATTTGCTTGGGGTAAAAACCGGACGATGATATTTAACAGGGGAACGGCATCTCCTTGGGAGAAATTTGACCTAGTACGCATGTCCAAAGATATTCCAAACAAAATTCGGAAGCAATAACGACTCTTTATGGTGGTTTCTTATTTATTAATTTTATTCATTTTTCAGTAACTAGAAATGCCTAGAAAATACATAAAAAATCAAAAGAACATTGGACAGACCAAGCTATGGAAGATGCACTCGCTGAACGTAAAGAGCTCGGGACCTCCATCAGACAGCTGAGTAAGAAATACAACATCCCTAGATCCAGCTTAAACGATCACATTCACAAAAACGTTGGTGTTCAAGGACGTAAACCGGTAAGAATGTACTACTTCATATAATTTTGATTAGGTACTTTAAAGTTCTAGGACAAATATGTAGCTACACTCAACTTCGAAATTTCTTTTAGGTATTAACCAACCAAGAGATCGCAGACTTAGTAGATACGATAAATACGCTAGCGGATCTTGGATTCGGCATGAGCTAGTGTATTCCTATGTACAGGCGACTAATCAAGAACGTGCCAAAAAAGTTTTTCACTATGGCAATCGCCATGGTTATCCAGGTCCTGACTGGATAAAAGGAACCCTGATGAAAAAGGGGAAGCTGTCCGCAAAGCAGGCAACCACCCTTAGCAATGCAAGATACGCTGCAACAAAAAACCCATTCATTATCTATAATTTCTATGATATCCTTGAACAAACTGTCAAAGAGCTGGGACTGAGAGATAGACCTGACCTTATCTGAAATTGGGATGAGTCAGGTCTACCACACGAGCCATCGAAGCTCAAAATTATATCAAAAGTTGGTGGAAAAACAATCCTGGTAAGTTATTTTGAGATTTTGATCAAAAAATGGCTTCTCCTTATATTATAGTATTTTTCAGGTTAATCTTGGTGCTGATCGAGAAAACACCACTGTCATGGCAGCCTGCAATGCAGCAGGAAAACATCTACCGCCTAATGATCCTCTTTGAGGGCCAGTACGTCCAAACCACTTGGCGCCCAAATATATCGAAGTCAACTAACCCGGATTATCCCTGGATTTATGAACGAATCTGGATGGATGACATCAGATAGGTTTTACAAGTGGTTGAGGAATGGGAAAAACACACACGCTCATTAGACGGAAACAGTGATTTAGAAAAACGACTGCTCATATACGATGGGAATCTATCGCATATATGGTATGGCACTCTTGAGTATGCTCGAACTCAAGGTGTTACCATTATAAAACTGCCACCGCATACCACCGACGTTCTTCAACCACTTGATGTGTCGGTTTTTCGATCCCTCAAAGGACATTGGGCCGACATCCTCTTTCAACGGCTACGCTGCACTCGATCCCGTTTAACGAAAGCTGAATTTGCAACATATTTATGTGATAAGGCTGTGTGGGAAAAAGGGTTTTCGGAATCTAATGTCAAGAATGGTTTCAAAACATGTGGGATTTATCTTGTCGATAGAACACAATATCCGATCAACAGGTTCAGTATAAATGCTGAGCAGCTCGATCAAATGACTGACGAGAGTCGCACTGAGGACATGCGTAAAGCTGAGGAGGAAACTGGGGCTGAGAAAGCATCTTCTTCGAAAGATGATGAAACAGAGTCTGCTGTTATAACAGAGATTGATGGTAGAAAAGGAAGAATTGTAAGCTTTTTCATTCCTGAAGATAATCCCCAAGCAATGGAACGAGTAAAATCAACCTTACCTTCTCCACTCAATACGTCGTCACCTAGTAACAACAGGTTCCAAGAGCAAGCGCTGAAGAAGCTTGACAAGCTACAGGCGACTAAACCAGGCACCAACAAACAAGAAAAACGTAAAAGAGTAAACCCTATGGGGAACATAGTTACCTCTGAAGAATCGTTCCTGGAAATTATGGAAGACATGAAGAAAAAAAGAGGAACAACAGAAAGCAAAAAAAGCAAAGAAGGAAGCTGCTGCTGCAAAAGCTAAAGAGAAAGGAAAGGGAAAGGCTAAGAAGAATGACGACGACGATAAAGAGAATGAATTGCTGCCCTATATCCCTAGCTTTTCGGATTCTGATGAGAGCGATATTGAAAATGACGAAGGCGAGTACGATTTTTTAAAAGAGGATTTGACACCAAAGAAATCATTTCCACCAACAACCGAGTCAGAAGGGTTCAAACATCTACTCGATGTTTGGGACGATCTGAACCCACCAGTCGAAAGATCTGATATAGTAGGAAAATATTTTGGCGTAATCTACTATGACGCGAATCAGAAGCCGCACTTCTTTGTTGGAAGGCCTGTTGAAAGGTCCCTTTTTGACGAAGATGGTCCCGTAGATACATTGAGCATCCAGGTATTCAAGCAGGCAACTACGTCTACGTCGACCATACTGGATGAAATACCACACCATCTGGGCCAAGATATTGAAAAATATCCCATCTACGACGTGATATGTGGTCCTCTAGACGTAACATTTGTACGTGGAGGAAAGTGGAATGTTCCAACTTGTAAAGGCTCTCGATCGCAAGGGAGAGTACGAAAGAAACTTTCCGTTGATAAATGATCAATGATTTTCTTTTATTTTTATAGCTCTAAAACTGTAAATATTCAACATGATCAATAAGTAGACACGAAAGGGTTGCAAAATTGCCAATGAAAAAGATAATCCAGCTCTTATTTCCAAACAAAGATTAACCTCGGCGCAAGCACTTTGCATTTTCATCGTAACCGGCTATTGGTCATTTTTTACCTTATTTTATCTTATGTACATAGTTCCAAAAAACTTTACATTCCTATAATAAGTTCAACTAGTAACCCGTGTAAAAAATTTTTACAGGTTTTAACAGAGGGAAAGGCTTAGTATAATGAATTTTAGTATGATAAAGTTCCTCAACTGTTTGCAATGTAGAATGTTTAGAATGTAGTATCCCCTGTAGAACAGCAATTCATCAACAACAAAAAAATACGCGCTGTGCGTCCACTTTTTTCACTTCTTACATAAATTGAATAAATTGAAGATGCAATGCAATGGTTTTCCATGATTACAAATATCTAACGTCAATACAGAAAAAAAACACTCTTCACTCTTTTAATTAAAAATCTCTAGGTATTCTGGCTAAAACATATTTAGTTCAACATGAACAGAAAAAACTTTTTAATCAGAAGATGCGAAACACATAAAAATATTCGTAATAAATTCTTCACGATACGATATATGCAGTAGTAAAAATAAATTGTGCGTACAGGTAAACAACAAAAAGATTAAAATCGCTGTAACTGTTCATGGAATCCACACCCCAATGTAAATAAAAGCCAAACGCGAAAGTCATAAGTGTCAAAATGTGAATTAAAAACAATTGCGATTTTCTTTACGAACCCAGAGCGTCATGATTAAAAACCATAATATTTATTTCTTTATTTGAAAAGTAATGACGCGGAAACCCTATTAATACTATAAGAAAAACAAAACATAAAAACAAAAAGTTCTAAAGCGTACTTACCCTAAAAACATTAATAAATCTTCGCGCAATACTTTTGTTGTTGTCTATTGTTTGATCTCACGAATAATCAAAACATTTGAAACGATTAAATGCAATGCAATGTTTTCCCCCTATACTAATCGTAGAAAAATATTAACCGCCGTGGTCTGACACTCCATTATGAATAAGTGACCGCAAAAACGACCCGAAATTTTGGAGAGTGAAAGCGTGAAAAAAAGCGGATGCACAGCGCATATTAGAATATAGATGTTATCAAGAAAAAGGCAATAAAGAGTATCCAGTTAATTTTTCCCATGTCTGGCTTTTACCCCCTTACACTACAACACCTATTTGGGGTAAAAACCGGTCGTCCGTTTTTTACCCCAGGGGTCTCTGTTTTTTACCCCAAACTGCGGGGTAAACACCGGACGCACAAACAATAAATTTTCTAAAAATCTAAATGCCATAAGCCAAAAAAACATTTTGTCTCGTCCAGCAGAAGAGAAATCAAATCAGAAATACGAATTAGAACTGGCAGCTGCAACTCATGGCAAGTCTCCTTGTCATGTCAATACTCTACTCTGATGAAGCCTACACAGGTTTTCTTTATAAAGAGCAGCAAAATCTGGCGTTTTTATTTTTGGATCCTTTCTAAACTTGTTCCCTTATTTGATCCCAGTCAATTTGTTTGCCAATTCTGCATTTATGAATGGGAGTCCAGCGACACTGTCTTTGCCTATAGTCTATATTAATAGCACATTTGCTTTTTGTCTGTCTGTCTGCATACTCCATCAGTTATACAAAATTTAATACAAATTTTTTCAGATTTTTTTAACCATAGAAAATGAAAAATTTTCCCATGAATTGTCATGACCTGGATTTTACATTTTTAGGGTTAGTTAATTGAAAAGTGATTCACCCCACCCACCCTGAAATAGATAAATTCAGCTATTAGTAAAATAGTATTTGTATATCTGTTTGCAAGTTTCTGTTAGGTCTGAATTTTGTTAAATGGGCCTAGAATTAAGTGGTGCATTGTGCAGTTACACAAACGCCACTTTTATTTTTAGTAATCAGCAACTGCTCGGTATTGGATCTTCATTTAACTTAATGATTGATGTCCACTTAAATTGGTAGAAAGAAAAGTTCACCTGCTCGATTAGCCAAACTCGTGTGTTTGTAAGAATGTTAAGCTGGAAAGTAAAAATTGAAGCTGAAATAAAATCGATTAAAGTATCCGTAATTGCTGGAGTTGTTCTTGTCCATTTGATTTCTGTAAATATTACCCGACTAATAAGGTTTTAATTGATCATTATGGAAACGCGCGGGCGACCTGGTTTACTTTCAAAACGTTTACCAATGATTACTCTTTACTTTTATGTTTTTATATGAATTTGACTTTGGTACTTCCGTTAGATAACAATGCGCATGTGATATGTTATGGCACTTGTTATTCGGCACTTAGGAAATTGTCTTTATGGTCTGCACAGGATATAGATCCAAATATTAAATTAGAGGAAACAAATTATATGTGTGGTCAGGCTTCTCCAGTTGTCATTCGACAGGCCTGGTCAGGAAAGGCGTGCGATCACACTCGCACGCCTCCACGCACGCCCAAACACGAAATGGCGAGTGTTTGTCCGCACGCCCGTTAGACCTATTATCACACGTCTGAATTTAAAGTTTTTTTCCCATCGATTAAAAGTTAAAAATTTTGTGTTTTCGTTAATTGTTAATCGTTTGAGTTTTCGTACGTTTTCTGATACTTACCCTTTTCGAATGAAAAGTACATGCTCCCAAAGGAGTGTCATCGGTGTTCTTTTGACGTTCCAAAACTCCACGGTGAAGTGCAGTCAGTAATTATCAATTATCAATTATCACACGTCTGAATTTAAAGTTTTTTTCCCATCGATTAAAAGTTAAAAATTTTGTGTTTTCGTTAAATGTTAATCGTTTGAGTTTTCGTACGTTTTATGATACTTACCCTTTTCGAATGAAAAGTACATGCTCCCAAAGGAGTGTCATCGGTGTTCTTTTGACGTTCCAAAACTCCACGGTGAAGAGTTCTATTATTCTTTTGCCATAACGTCAAATATTCAGTTTTTAAATTTTGTACAAAATGTCGAAAGGAATTCGGAAAGAATTGCGAACTTTCAATTCGTGGGGGAAAAGTGAGGTGATAGGACATAACGTTGAATCTGTTGATGGCAGACAGTATGTCACGCTAATCTGGTGTAAACTTTGTGCCAAGCACAAAGAATCTATTATTAATGATCCGCAAGTACGGGGCGTAGTAAAGGAGTCCATCAAAGCCTTCACAAATGGCACAAACAATGTCACAAAATTCCAGGTATTTAAATTATTACTTTTTTTTTTTGTCCAACTTTCTTCACGTTTTTTACTCATAATTTATAAGTATATTTGATAAATAAAAGTGTACATAAATTATAAATTATCATTTATTTCAAAATAATTTTTTTTCTCCAGGTCGATCGACATCTGTTGGGTGAGGCCCATAAAATAGCTGTTTCATTAGAGAAACAAAAGGAGGGAGAAAACGCAAATATCGCTGAAAATCCTGCTAAGCGTAGATGTCTTGGTATTAAAGCTAGCCTTCTGTCTTCATCTGACGAAGCTTATTTTAAAATGATGCGAACAGCATACTGCATGGCGCTTACGCCATCGATGCCCCACAGCCACTTTGAAGTTCTGGTTGAGTGCCAGAGGGCAAATGGTCTCAGACTAATTAAGGGAAAACACAACAATAAAGCAGGTAAGCAAATTTGGATACAAAATTATTAAGTAATCATGTTTGAAAATATGTTTTTCGATGTATCGTTCAGGAAAAAACGATTAGCTTTTAAGCCATCTGTCAATCTATTTTTAAAATTACATAGTACTTCATCTGGGTGTTTAAATTAGAATTTCAATGGGCATTACGTCAAAAATATGTTAAAGTAATGAATGAAATGTTTCAATGTCAGGTGGGTCTTTTGAAATATTATTTCCTTCGTTATAAAATTGTACGTGTGTCTTTGGGAATAATTCATTTAAGAAAATATTGTTTTCAAAAAATTAACACCAATTATAAATTAAGGGGAACTGTTACGTTTTACCTACTTAATGTAAAAAAATATCCAGACCTTTTCGATGTCAACGTTTTTAAACGAATCCGAATATACATTTTTGAATCCGTAACAATTTTCTCCCGTGTAAATGTGGTATAATAATAATAATGTTGTTGTTTTTATTTTAGCTCGTGAGTACATGCATTCGATTGCCTTAGCAACAAAAGAGGAAATATTGAAAATAATTTCTCAATCGCATTTTATGTGTTTGCTATCTGATGTAAGCCAGGCCAGGAAAACCAAATCAGAAAAGGAATTAATTTTGGTCCGGGTAATCAAAGATGGCGAACCTGTTTACTTAGTTGTTGCGTTGCAGGACATGGCTGCATTTGGTGGCGGAGATGCCATCTCTTTGAAAAATGCACTTGATAGTGTCTTTACTGTGGAAAATAAGGAGGAAGGCCTCGTCAATGGGAATGTTCCACTCTCAGACTATGAGACGAAGCTCATAAGTGCCACAGCAGACGGAGCTAATGTGAATCTGGGAGTGTACAGGGGGGCTATCACAAAACTTGGGGATACTCGCCCTTGGCTCATTAAATTTCATTGTGTGAGTCACAGATTGGAGCTGGCTATAAAAGAGGCTATCAGTCAAACGAGCCAATTCAGTGACTGTGACAGTTTTTATTTGACACTTTTTTACCTATTCAAAAATTCTGGTAAATTGAAGGAAGAAGTTAAAAAGGTTTGCGAAGCTCTTGGTATTACCTTTTACCCATTGCCGAAAATTCACGGAACACGATTCGTTAATCATCGCCGTAGCGGTTTCCAAAAGTTGCTCCATGTCTGGCCTGCCTTACTTACATCATTCGAACACGTATTAGCAACTAATGCGTGCTCTCGTGATGTTAAGGCAAAGGTTGGGGGTCTATTAAAAAGATTGAAATCTTATCGCTTTATGTGCAATGTTTCAGTATACCTTGATATTTTGGATGCCGTGTCTTTTCTGTCACTTGATTTTGAAAAAGACAATTTAATGGTTTTCGAAGTGAAGGTATCCTTACAAAAATGTTTGAGCTCTTTGAATGAGATGGCCGATGAAGATTTTACGGACGCTATTGATAGCCATTTAAAAAAATATCGCATACAAGACGAATTGAATTTGATCACATTGGTTGCCTCGTATCCTAAAGCTGGCCACGAAAGGAAAAAAGTTGTCAACCGTGAATACATTGATATCGAACTAGACCAGATGCGCCACGTTAGTGAAGAAACCCTGGATAAGGCTATGCAACTCAGGAAGGAAGCGATTGAAGTTCTCAAGCCGATAATTGAGCGAAGATTTGAGTCCTTCAATGATGATATATTCGGAAACATGCTGTGGATGGATCCACAATATTGGTCTGATGAACGTGAGTACGGAAGGGAGGAGATCACAGCACTGAGTAATTTCTTTAAGACACCACTAGAAGCTGCGGGGTTCCATTTGAAATCGGCGTTGGCAGAATGGCGTTCATTGAGAATTACTATCAAGTCTCATTTCATTAAGTTTGAGGTGGCTCAGATTTGGAAGAAATTGTTGGTTTATCGGAAGTCTGAATTCCCCAACATTCTTAAGGTTGCCGAATTGATAATGTGCCTTTCTTCTTCCAATTCGAAAGTAGAAAGGGTGTTCAGCCTTCTTGGAGTCACATTGTCTGATCGTCGTCTGAGCATGTCTCATCAGACAATGGAGAATTGCTTGTTGATAAGCGGAAATCACAACATCTGGAGTGATTCAGAAAAGGAAAAAATGTTGGCTCGTGCGGTGGAAATATACTCACAAAAACGGCGCGTTGGAAAGATCGATGAGAGAAGAGAAGCAGATATCGAGAAAAGTCATGCTGTGGTTGCAGAAGAGGAGGTTGATTTTATCAGCGACGATAGCGACGATAGCGAGGTATACGACATCAGTGAGTTGCAGGAAATTGAAAGTAGTGATGATGAATCCGATTAGAACCTTAATAAATTTTCTTTGAGGGAGGACTTCTATTTGAAATATGAATATATCGTAGATGAAGAAATTTTCATTAAAATTAATCAGTTTCGCCAAGACATGTGAAAGCGTAACAAATGGGAAAATCCTTGACGTTATTGTTTAGCGACTTAGAAACTAGGTTTTGATTCGAAAGTATGATTTCTTTTGTGATATTGTATCGAAGGGGAAGATTTTTTCACATCTCGAATTTTAACCGTCGTGAAAATCCACGTATGTTGTGTTTAATGAGTTTAATGAGCCTTTATTAACTTTTAAAGTGTAAGATATTTTAAAGTTTATTTTTAAAAAGTCTAAAAGATAATATTAACGCCACTGTATTTTCAAACATATTATTAACATCTGTTTTTGAAAAACCACGAAGCAAAAATCTCAAAATTCATTAAAATTGCGATGCAACATTTCTTTAATTTTTATGTCTAGTAATTCTTATTTCGTCAGGTTTCATTGAAATCATATCATCATAGTGTGTATACTCGCCTGAAATTCAAAATCTATAATGAAGCACTCCAACCCTTCTGTGAGCTGCGGATTTATCTGACCCAGCACAGATGTGCACTCACCCGCAGCAGGCTGTAAATAAAGTTTTTCCCTTGCCGGACACGATTGTTTTTGTTTGTCTCATAATATCATCTCGTTTCACACTTTCTACACTTTTTATATAAAATCAGGAGGAGAGCAACTTGCTTTTTCAATTCCTCAAATTATAAAAAGAAAACAAACAATTGTTTCATTGATGAATCTTTTAGCTATTCAAATATAGCTTAATCTTTCTGATTAATATGTTACCTGTAACTTGAAAATTTGAAACAGTAAACAAAATTAATAATTAACGAGTTTATATCCTGTATCTTATGATGTTCATTCTGCACACTTTTTATTCCTAGCATGTTCTGCACACTTTTTATTCGCAGGATGTTAGAGTTCAAAATGGTCGATAGAAACGACGATAAATTTCTGTCGGACATCATGTCCGGCAGTACAGGATCTCAGGTCGGACGTAGCGTATTTCTTGCCGGACAATATCCGATGCTTATTTACAGGCCGGCCGCAGTGAGTTTTTTTGCCTGTATGTTGATCAAGATCGGTACATAGTACATACGGCTTGTAATGTATTTGTTAGGTAAAGAAGGAATAACGTCAGGGCTTTGAGTGTTAGCATGTAGACGGAGCGCTGGCCTTAATATATATGCAATAGTTCATTCTTACTACAACAAAAAATACATCGCAAATTCATAAAAACGCATCGCAAAAGTGCAAAAATTTTCGCGCTTTCGGCGGGCTTTTCAGCTCGCTATAAAATTGCGATACACTTTTGAAATCTTAATTCGAACCTTGTGTCAACTTTATTTTCTATTGATAATAGTATCGGGACTGTTTGTATTATGTAGTATGAAGGAGATAAATTTTATCTCCTTCGCAATTATTTTATTCTATCCTTCGAAACAACGTTTTCAAGTGAAAGAAGATGCCAGTATTTCAGGCGTGTGTAGCACGCCTGACTATAGAACCAGACGTGCTATTAAATAGCACGCCTGATTGGTTTATGGCGTGTGGTGACTTGCACTGCACCCTAAATTTTCCTGACCAGGCCTGTTCGATGACTTACCTATTCAATAGTGCTAACGTAACGTGGTCCTTTCCACCGCATATGGTTTTAATGTATCTTTGTTTTGGGTGAATAGATTTACATTTTCGATTTGTATGCCTACCAACAAAAAACGGGCGTACCAGGTTTTAAAAAGCAATTCTTTCGTTTTGTAAGTAAGTGATGATAATCTTTTGATTTTTGAGCATATAGTCAAGTCTGGTAAAAAATACGCACCTTTCCTGCCCAGTTGAAAATACGCACGAGACAAAAAGGGGAAAAAAAGCATAAAAACGTAGTGGTTTCAGAATTTTTTTAATACTAATCGTTAATCCAACGAAGCTTAATTAAGTAAGAATATATTTCACTATATATTTCTGATTCTCCAATACGTTTTTTCAATAACAAAAAAACTTATATCAAATTGCCATGAAAAAATACGCACATCACTACAAACTTAGCGAAACGTTATTCGCAGCTACGGTCTGCCATTATTAAAATACTCCGACTGTCAGGGAAAGTTCAAAGTCCAATTTTTCGACTTTTGTGCGTTTCAGCTTTGTCGGCGTATCTTCTATTAAGATAACAGGTGCGTATTTTTTTGTGGCAAATTATTTCTACAAAATACGCATTTTTTCCTGTTTCCATCTTCAACTGAGCTCAGGTGTACGACACAATTATCCAATCATATATTACTTTAGACCCTCCTGAAAGTCTTTTCAGATCCTTTTCACAATTGTTTATGGTCAGGAGACTGGGTACTAAAGTTTCGTTCAGCAGTTTTTAGTGATGTTCCCACATTATCTTTTCCTTTTCATCTTCGTAACGATCGAATTCACATCAAAACTACACTCACTACGTTTTTCTTATAATCTTAAACTGAAGTTGTGCTTAATAAAATGGTTAATGTAAGTAATTTGATTTTCTTTTGACTTTCTTTCGATTGTCACTATTAATATTGCTGGAATATTTAATGAAAGGATGTTTCGTTTTGATTCTTAGAACAAAAGTTCTTCCTCTACAAAAAAATCTTTAAAAAAATGGACCGAAGAAGATTTGACAAACGCCATTAATGACGTTGATAACAATGTTATATCAATAAGAGCTGCAGCTAAAAAATTTGGCATGAACGAGTCAACTATTAGATTACGACTCCGGAATCGATCAAAAGGGAAAGAAACCATCGGTTCAGGAAGACGCCCAACATTGAATGTTGATACTGAGGGAGAGTTGGCTAGAGTTATTCGAAGTCTTTGCTCCCTCGGTTTCAGCCCAACAAGGGATCAAGTCAAAAACTTGGTCCAAGAGTATGTGGTCGAAAAAAACTTGAAAACGCCCTTTACCGATAACCGTCCTGGAAAAGAATGGCTTCGGCTATTCATGGAAAGGAACAATTTATCCTTAAAGAAGGCAGCGATGATTAGTTCTGCAAGAAAAGCAGTTACGGCAAATCCTTTTGTAGTGTACGATTTCTACGACGTCTTTGAGGAAACTGTCACGGAGAAGCAGTTCACTCCGTCACAAATATGGAACTGCGATGAATCTGGATTCCCTTCCGATCCACAACGTTGTAAAGTGGTTAGTGCATCCGGAGAAATTGCATACCGCGTAACACCAGGGGCAGGGCGCGAGAATACAACTGTTTTAGCAGCTGTCAATGCTGCTGGCCGTGCTTTGCCCCCACTAGTGATCTTTCCAGGAAAAAGCCATCAAGAGTCTTGGTATTCCAAAGAAGGTAAAATGCTATCTATATTATCTATATATTGCAAGTTAAAAACGGAGCTTCAGGATATTTTCATGTGTTAATTTTTTTTCAAGGTATGCCTGGTACCTTGTATGGCTGCAGTGACAATGGATGGATGACCACTGATGTTTTCAAAGAATGGTTCGATCATTTTTGTCGTGTTGTCACTGAGCGACCATTATTACTTCTTTTCGATGGCCATCTCTCGCATGTTTCGGTACCAGTCATCTTGAAAGCAATCGAAGAGGATGTAACAATGATAAAATTCCCTCCGCATGTGACAGATCTGTTACAGCCACTTGATGTGGCGTGTTTTGGCCCATTAAAACGTGAATGGGAAAAAACTTTAAATGAGTGGTGCATTGCGTACGGAGGGAAGAGGCCACTCCGAAAGGCAGATTTTGTGGAGAAACTGGGGCAGTGCTGGAAAACAGCATTAACGGAAGAAAATATTAAGGCAGGATTTCGACGAACAGGTAAAAAATACTCACAATTATGTGTATATGTGTGATACATATCATATGACTTCACTTATGATATTTAATGCCAAAAGTATTTCCTAGGGTTGTTTTGACATTAAAAAATTCTTTACACAGGAATTTGGCCGATCGATCGATCCAAATACCCTGAGAAACGATTCGATCCAAGAATCCTAAAGCGGTATAACCGATGGTGTGAGTTGAATAAGCCAGAGGATATGATGGAAGAGCTCGCTATGGGGGTAAACACTCCAAGAAAGCTAGTTGAAAAGTCAGCTGACAACAACGATTCCTTAAGCGCCCCTCCCTCAGTCAACTCATCGATTAACACTCCTAACACCATTTCATCAGAAGCTCCATCTTCCTCTACCCCATCATCAACTGTTTGCTCGTGCGAAGTTTCCGCGTTATTAGGACCAAAGCCTTTACCATATCCTGGAAAAGTTTGGAAGCCAATGTGGGTGTTGGTTGATCCACCATCTACATTTGAGGAAAGAATACTGAATCAGGTGAAAGGGCCAGTAGAGAAGCCACCTACTAAACGCAGAAAGATTGACTTCAAAACCAAGGTCACATCAGATTTGAAGTATTTGGAGAAAATCAACGAGAAGAATGAACCAAAGAAGAAGAAGCCAGCAAAAGCAGTAGAAGAAAAGGAAAATGAGCATGAAATTGAGTCGGAAACGGATGAAGAAGTTATTGAAGAGGATACGCTTTTCGATAGTGACAGCGATGAAGAGGAAGAAACAAAAATGATAAAATTATGGAAATGGCTGTCTCCCCCAACACTGGAGACAGAAATTGTCGGGAAATGGTTTGCGGTGGTTTTCCAACGTGAATCGCAATCAAAAAAGAAAAATCCGCCACCGCTTTTATACATTGCGAAAGCCACCAAACGATTTGTGGAAGACGAAAATGGACCAGCGACTGCTTTAGAGTTGGACTGTCTGAAGCCACATGTTGGAAGTGGCACGATTTTAGAGTCGTATGTGGGTGACTCTAAGGATATTTCGCTATTCCGTGTCAGTGACGTAATCGCTGGTCCGCTGCTGGTCACTCCAGAGAAGGGAAATAAATGGAATGTCCCATCATACCATCATATTGCACAATTTTTTGACATTGTAAAAAATATTGATCGGCGTTCATTACATTGTATTGAAGTATAATTAAGAAAAACTCCAGACAACTTATTCTCTTTATTTATAGTAAAATAAAGTGTTCTTTGAACTGAATATCAAAAAAGGTGAAAGGTTGACAGATTTCTGGCCAATAGTTCCACAAAATAAGTGGAGGATAAGAAGATTAAATCGAAATTGAGATGCGTATTTTCTTTTGGATGTGCGTATTTCATTCTGGGAGTTCGGTCAGTAAAATATACGCGGCACCAGAAAAAAATACGCACGCGTAACTTTTTGCGGACGAGTGCGGATTTTTTCATGGTAATGGCTGATAAAATATGCGCACAATTTTTTATGAATTCAGTTTGAAATAGATATAATATTGAAAATATTAGTGGTTGCACATTAAGATATTGTCAATACCTAATTCTTGAGTTCAAAGAAAGTCAGTGTGACGACTTCAAATAGGTTTTATAATGAAAAAACGGCAATATGCGTATTTTTTACCTGCCTTCACTATATATTTTGCACTGACCTTAAGGCCTATGGGCCTCTTGTTCTTTTTTATTCCGTTGTTCGATCGCTATTTTGGTAAACTCCTTCGGGGGAAAAAGTTTATTATTTTAAAACCTTTTAATGTGATCTTCTGGTGACTTAAAGGCCAACCTCCACTTGTGCGATTTTGCCTGTACTTACGTATGCGGCCAGTTCTGTGCATGTTCAGTGACAACTATTGCTCAACTTTGTTGGCCGTCGACAGCCAGATTTTGTGTGCTAGGAAGTTGGATTCCATTATACTTTTTTAGGCCACCGTGCAGCCATCGCAGCCATGCGAGTATATCAAATTTCAAGAAAAATGCAAACATTGAAAAAAATTGTAAACATTGCGAAAAAAAGAAACACTCAACACTTGGAGTTTCGTTATTAACTGGAGATTCAAATTAGGTGTCCGCGCGGCGCCAAGCGGACGTTCGTACGCACAATTGGAGGTCGGCCTTAAAAATTTTTTTAAGGTCCAAAGGAGATGAGAGACAAATGAAAATATTTTAACAGCTTTTGTTATACTCACCTTTATTTTAATGAAAGTATATAACCTGTTATATACGTATTTTTTTATTGTCTTTTATCATGAGACGAAGTCCATAACGGGAGCATTAGATTCAATAAAAGATCACTGACGACAGATGACCCGATTATTAAAACAAAACGATATAGAAGTGTAAACTTGATGGATATTTTTCGGAAACTTTTTATTTCGATTTAGCGAAGTAACAAAGTCTCCTGGTCAAAAACCAAAATGGCGCATAGCGATGTGAAAAATATAAACAAAACTTTTTAACAGCGATAATGGTACTCCATTTAGAATTCAAAAATCGATTTTTTTAGAATCTAAATTTCCATTTCGAATTTTAGAAGCTAAATTTCGATTTCGATTTCGATTTTGAGAAGCTAAATTTCGATTTTTTGGAAGCTAAATTTCGATTTCGATTTCGATTTTTAGAAGCTAAATTTCGACTTTAAAAAATCGAAATTTAGCTTTAAATAATCGAAAATCGAAATTTCGATTTAAATCGAAATTTATCCTTTTCCATAAACTGTCACCTTTAAATATGACACCGATGAGGAACAGGACCTGGAGAACACATTCAGTCTATCTATATTGAAGTAAAACAGCAAAAAAATGATACATCAAATTACACAAACACCAAACCAATTACCAGACTTTGTACAGATGAACAATGAGTTAGCAATAATCCAGAGAGATAATATATAAATAAATAAACAGATGTCCAGTGTATGCGACGTGTTAAGACTATTTACATGTGAACAAAGTAAAACACATTTTAATTGAACAAATTTTCGACATATATATTACATATCTTTATCAACTTATCCTTATATATATCTTTATACATATCTTTATGTAATATACATGTAGAGATTTTGATACCAAAGCTATAACCCAAACTGAAACAAAACACAAAGGAAACAAACAAACCTAACGATAAAACGCCAAATGAAACAACAAAAAACGAAACCTTAACTAAAGAGGACATAAATGAAGAAAAATTGGAATTTTACACAGATAGAAGATTGTGAAAGAGAAGAGAACAGAACAGAAGACAATACAATACAAGGACACAGCTTAGCAGGGCACAATATCAGAATACAAAATAGATGAAAGGAAACAAAGGAATAAATGCAATAAACTAGCACTACCTGAACTACCTGAATACCTGAACTAATCAAAAATACATCACAAACAGACTTGACACACATAACCTCGTAATTGAATAATGATGAAACTGACCTATCGATAAATCAGCAGCTGCAGCAGATAAATTCAATGCAAAACAGGTGACAAAGGCAGAAGGGAAGGCCAAAATAAAACAAACAACAACAAAAAATGCCAAACATAATAATAAGCGGAACACAAACAAAAATAAAAATCTTACATTCACCAACTATGCTTTACATTGTTACATTTCAGTTGTCAGATTGGAAACTAGCGTTACTTCCAACTTCCAATACAGAATAATATTCAGACCTCTCTCTCTCTGATTTTGCCTTTCTGCATCTCTTCGGAACTTCGGAAAATCTTCCAAACCCCACGTAAATGTTTCCCTAAAAATTGAGTAAAACTCTTACCAAATGCATTCTTAAGTCATTGGGGATCAAGTACACGATCAACGAAATATTACGTACGATGCTAATTGTACTGCTCATCCTTCACTTCATCATGGTGGAAAATGCAGAAAAATTTTTTTGGAAGCATGTGCGCAAAAAGAACACATACTCCAAGGAAACCCCAAGTATTGATCAGGGAGTCCTATATTTTGTTTATCAAGCTAAAAACAAAAAGTCCATGAACAGAAACTGTTCTTACATATAGCATACAGCTTTTACGGAAATTTATCTATTGATAGTTTTATTTTCATAATTTACTTTAATTGTTCAAGTTACTTAACTCTCTCCCCCTCTTTCTACCCCCACCCCCCCACTAGAGTATTTTGGATGTGAAAACGAGGCTCTTGATATTGACGTATTGTATAGAATACAGTAGAATCCCGATAACTCGAACCCCACAGGACCGAGAAAATAGTTCGAAGGCTGGTATTTTATGATAAAGTATTGGTGAAGGGGAATTCGAAATTGGTTCGAGTTATTGAAAGTTCCAGTTATCGGGGGTTCGAGTTATCGAGATTCTACTGTAATTTGAAAATACCTTTTCGGTAAAAATTTGTCGGTGGAAAACGACGAATGTTTAAAGAAACAAAAATCGACGTTACCTCGGACGGCCACAAACATCTGGGTGCCGCTATCGGTAATATTTCATATAGGAATGCATACGTGAAAGAAAAAGTTGATGGATGGGTCAAGCAGTTGAATCTATTATCAGAAATAGCCGAGCAGTTCCCGCAAGCAGCCTACACCGCGTTTGTCTCTGGCTTCAAACATAAGTTCAACTATTTGATTCGGACTATCCCTTCTATCGAAGAAGAGCTAAAACCAGTTGAATATGTTATAAGACAGAAACTTATACCTGCATTGTGTGACGGGAGAAGCTGTAACGATCTGGAACGTTCACTACTTTCCCTTCCAGTTAAACTCGGAGGGATGGGTATCGTAGACCTGACAAAAACATCGAACTTCGAGTTTGAAACATCTTTGATGTTCACGCAAAAGCTTTCAAATGAGGTAATACACCAAAACGATAAAACTCACACAGATGATTCAGACCAACCACAGTCTACAAAACGATTAACGCGAGATTATTATACCAGTCTATTAACTTCTTTGCGGAACAGCATGAACCCAACGGAAATTAAAGCGAATGACATCGCACAATCAGACGCTTCAATTTGGTTGTCATCGCTCCCTCTTAAAAGTGAAGGCTTCAACCTGACAAAGAGAGAATTCTTTGATGCTGTTTTTCTTCGGTACGGATGGACACCACGCTTCATGCCAACAGAATGTATTTGTGGAGGAAGTTACAACATCAACCATGCACTTACGTGCAAAGTAGGAGGCTTCATCACACTGAGGCATAATGAGCTTCGAGACATCACTGCTGACATCCTCTCGACAGTCTGCAAGGACGTGCAGAAAGAACCGTTGCTACAAAACAGCAACGATGATGAAAATGAGCAATGCAGGGCCGATGTGAGTGCAAGAGGCTTTTGGCAACGCATGCAACGAGCATTTGTTGACGTCAGGGTTTTCTATCCCTTCGCTCCGAGCTATCGAAACCAATCGCTTCAAACTTTATTCAGATCGATGGAAAAGCTCAAGAAGAAGCTATATAACGAGAAAATTCAAAATAAAGAACTAGGTACGTTTACCCCCTTGATTTTCTCGTCCAATGGTGGAATGAGTAAAGAAACCAAACGATTCTTCAGCCGTTTAGCTGAGCTAATTGCTGATAAGCATAACGTAAATTTTAGTGACACTGCAGCATGGGTGAAACGGAAAATCATGTTCAGTTTAATAAGAACCGCTACTGTGTGCATCCGTGGTTCACGATCAAGACCGAACTACGTTCCGATTGGAGAATTGAAAGAAATCTCCGACAGAAATACATATTCAAGAATCTAAATCGAAGCTTCAAGTACAAATCGAATTAATCGAGTTTATTTCTTGTCCAAAATGTTTTGTATATGTAAATTGACGCTTTGTATTATATTTTCGGCCAAGTGACGAAATTTTGTACCGACGAAAAATTTAGACTGACGAAAATTTATACAGACTAATATTCAACGAACATTTCAATTTTCGAAAATTAATAAGCGGGTGGGGTCGCCTATTCGGGACCTTACAGTGTGTGCTTTTTTTCTGTCCCTTGGGGACCTTCAAGTCTTTTCGCGTTTACATTTATCGTTTATGCATACAGTGTGTTTCAAAAATAAGACTACCCAAAAATTTATTCACTGTGTACCGTTTGACATAATTGTTGAAATAAGAAAAGCTTTATATCAAAAGAAAGAGAAAGAGAAGGGTTATTTAATAACTTGAAAATGGCATTGAAATGTTAAATATTTCAGAAGTTATAAAGGATTTTATCCGACAGTTTATTAGTCTGATTTTTTATGATCAATTAACACTTGGATATAATAACAATTACATTTACTGTTGTGATTTAAGTTAAGTAAATCCACAACTTTCTTTGTAATCAAACGGAAAGTAAATAACAAACTCCCATATGAGAAAATTGTTTCTGCACTTAAGACAGTAGCTAAATCTGAGGAGAAGAGCTGTGTTGTGTACAGCACGTTGTTGTGTTTTTTAAAATGTCTTTAGATTTTTACGACTCAATTGCTATTATATCGAAGTGTTAATACACCTTTCCCGAATTCGTTTTTATATGTTGTTTTCTTCTTAGGGAATTGTTTTCTATGTATTTAGAAGCATCGATGAGAAGCCTTTCAACTCGCCAATCATGAGAAGAAAGATGTAACATTGTTGTAGAAAATGGATTGTTGACAGGAAGAAAGGGATTCTATAATTTACTGACATTTTTCCAAGTTTTTAGCTAGCGAAGCTATCATATGTGTTAACAATAATTCGCAAAGAGTTTGTAATAGAGAGATAGTTTGTTTTCTCGATGATTTGTTTTATTGGGCTTGGTAGCTTTTGGTGGCTTGGAACCCTTGAAAGGCTAGAGAAGCACTGGTGGTTTGTTGACTCAAGTGGTTTGAAAGATTCAAGTGGCTTGGAAGACTCAAGGAACGGTTAGTTGGTTGTTGTTTTGCTTGGACGGGTGAGTGTGGCCTTCGCTTCATACTCTCAATCTGATCTCGTTTCATAGACTAGCTACTACTCTAACAGTCAAGTGGCCTCGCTGTGTTTTTGATTTAATTCCTGCTGGTCTCGTATTGTGCTGCGTTTCCTGTTTCCGTATTTCCTGCTTCCTTTTCCTGTTTGTAAAGGACGTATCGCACGCTTGATTCACCTGAATCTGACAAGTGACAAGTGACAAGTGATCTACAGTTTTGCGCTGCACTTCCTGTTTTCGTTTCCTGTTTCCCGTTCAGAACTGCTGCACGTTAGTTTCACATTATAGACTGACAATCTAAACTACAGTACAGAAGTGTTTCCTGTTTCTGTTTACTGTTTGTAAAAGACGTATCGCACGCCTGATTCATCTCGTAGCCAAGTGATCTACAGTTTCGCGCTGAGTTTTCTGTATCATTCCTTGTTTCCTGTTTAGAATTACCGCGTGCCAAGTCTCGCCTCATAGACTAGTGTCATATCGTGCTACACGCTGTTTCCGGTTTCCAGTATTGTACTCTAGTTTTGCCTCAAAGGCTAGTTCATATCGCGTCACAACTGTTTCTGGTTCTTATTTTCTGTACCGATAGCCTCACCTCATACACTAGTGTTTCGTCCGGTTCCGGTTTCCAGTTCTTGTCCAGTTCCGGTTTCCAGTTTCCTGCCAGTTTCGGTTTCAAGTTCTTTCTGTCATTTCTGGTTTAGCTCCTGCTTCCAGTTCCTAATTTCTGTTCTTGTTTCCGTAACTGCTCATCGTTAATTACACATTAGGAACCTGTACTGTACTTATCCAGATTCCGTCTGTCACGCATACTAGTTTCCTCATACTAGTTACCGTATCGTGGTCCTGTTGCCGTAACCTCAGCCAAATCTCCAGCTTGAATTTGTCATGGATCTTATCAAATTGCCTGCCGCTCAGTTGAAGCGAAAGCGAAGTGAAAAGAAATGGCTCATTACAAAGAAGATTCAAAAGATTAAATGCCGTCTTGCTGAACAGGTAGCCGTACAAAGATAAAAGTCCTTTGAGACGCCCTAAATGAGTTGCTGCAGGTGGCTATCGAACTAAATGAAAACTTGATGCTAGTATTGGAGGATAATGACCCAAACTGCAACGATCAGTGAATTGAAGTCATGCCAAGCTAACGTAGATAATTATCTGGTTGAAGGAGCGGATGATCTACCTTCATCGATGTCTTCATCAAAGGCTGAGGAAATTCAGAAATGGAAGCGAGAGTGTAACAATATTGCAACCAAATCCGGAGTTAGTGTCGAGGCCGGTTCATTGTCCGAACAACAGGGTGACCCTGACGCCACTCAAGAAGATGTCAGGTATGATGACATCACATACCTTTCTAAGGATACAACTTGAAGCTCTACAAGAAGCAAAAAGCAATTTGTTACAGAAGGAAGACGAAAAACGTTCTAAAAATATTCGTCGGAGCAATGGCATGCCGATGTTGTCTCTTACACATCTTTACCACCAAGTGCACGAGCCAGATAAAATGATCCACAACAATCTGCACAAGCATGCAACTTACCAACAAGAAGTAGGCCAAGCCGTTGAGACAGGTTTGTCTATCGACAAGACATGCAGGTTTGTTTATCGCTCAGGTTCAACATGTACCCTTTGCTGCAAGACGTGGACCAGAGCGCTTCCGCGATATAAATTTCCTGGTATGTGCACCGAAAATAAAGATGTCACAAAGAAAGGGAAGCACCTAGTCAAAGGCTTTCATACAACGAAATGCCATTCCCAGATCAGACCACAAATAGAAGTAGAAAGCTCCTACTTTTGGTCGGCTGGTCGAGCAGGAGGTGGCAAAGAGAATCAATTGGAAAGTATCCAACGACGAGAGGCCGATTTCAAATCATAAAACTCCGTGTAAGGATCTGGCTCATAAAACTTATGGTTATTGGATCAATGATTTGACTCCTGAACATACGAAGACAAGAAGTCAGGTTCTTAGCCAAGCGGATATCCAGATGCAGTTGGTGGTACAGCAGAGACTACCAAGGCAGACCTTGATCACGTTCAACGGAGATGCAAGCACTTGGGTTGACTTCATAACAAAATTCTTCTATCTTGTCCACCAACAGCCTTTCTTAGACGCATTTCAAAAGCGTACGTATTTGGTTCAGCACTTGAAGGGAGAAGCCTTACGTTCTGCCGAAGGTTTTGGCAAAGATGAGTATGGTTATGTTGAATCTTTGAAGAGACAAAAGCACATGTTCGGTAATCACACCTTGGTGGCAGAAGCTACTATCAGATAGATAACGAGTGGAAAACAAGTTGCAGACTATGACCCCAAGCCCCTAACCGACTTCTAGTATACCGTATCTTCATGCATCAACACGCTACGAAAGATGAGATTTGAGAATGACATCTGCAGTGCCCATGTTTTTCCGCAAACATTGCCCACAAACCTTTTTTGAAATGGCCAGAATATCACCACGTCTACCCAAACGTGAAGAACCGAACCTCTACCATCTGGAAAAATGGCCATGGAGGAAGGAGGATCACCTACTTTTCAGATGTGAAACTTTTAAGAAGAAGACAGGAATGAAAAGTTGAAACTCGTTAAGATCAAGCAACTCTGTTTCAATTGCTTGGGTGATGAATGACCATATGATAAAAGAGTGTTCTTCGAAGAAGAGCTGCTTCAAAGAGGATTGCAAAAAACGACACCATGCGTCTCTTCATGACATCTTAACATGCAAAAAACCTTTGGAAGCTGAGAAAGCCTATGAAGCATCAGAGCCTCGAGAAACTGAAAGAGCTGCTTACAAAGCTCCTGAAGCTCCCTGAACGTCTTTGGTAGGGATATTGAGAAATACCAGAGACGTTTATTTACAGATTGTACCGGTGAACGTTAGCAACAATCGAGGTAATACCGTTCAAACATTTGGGCTTCTGGATACTGGGAGCCAGTATACCCTGATAACGAAATCCCTTTGCCAACAGTTGAAGCTACCTGGTTGGATGAAGAAGATCAACCTTCAAACCATCACGGAAGAGGAAATCCTTCCGGCAAAGTTCGAGATTGGAAGAGGAGGAACTGGTTTGCCGTTTGCGACAAGGGCACCATTGGGTTGGGCTCTTACGGGAGTCTACGAAGAAAGGGCAGATCTTTCGGACCCTATGATGGTCGGGCACACAAGAGTGATGAAAACCACTGTATATTAGAACCTGAATGAACTTGCAAAGGAGTTCTGGGAAATAGAATCTCTTGGGACAAAGGTAAACTACAAGACACACATGTCGATACACCAAAGAGAGATTATCAAGCAACTGGATGAGAAAACGAAGCTTGAAGACGGATATTAGGTGGTTTCGATGCTCTGGAAACCAGACGTCAACTTGTCTAAGATTCTGCCGAAAGCAAATCATAGACTCTCCCTACTCTTCCAAGCATCAGACAATACTCTCAGCAAGTCACAAAGTCACAAGTTTGTTGGGACGATACTTACACGAATTTCACAGGCATGTGCAGAACATCTCCTGTCTTTAATGAGGCAGGATTACTGGATTGTTGTTGGCAGAGTCATGGTGAAGCAGATCACGCGAGCTTGCATCCGATGTCAAAAGACGAAGCCAAAACCAGCTGCCATCAAGATGGCTGACCTGCCCGAAGACCGAGTTAGTATGTCTTTTCCCCCGTTTTTCTATATGAGAGTGGACTATTTTGGGCCAATGATAGTGAAGATGCTCAGAAGTCAGACGAAACGATGGGGTTGTATTTTTACTTGTCTCAAAACGAGAGCCATCCACTTGGAGGTTGCTCCATCTCCTAGGACGGACGATTTCCTTGACACACTGGAACGCTTCATCTGCCGAAAAGGATGCCCTGGTACGATACGTTCCGACTGTGGGACAAACTTCAAATGGGTGTCAAATTAACTACGAAACGAACTCAAGAAGATGGATCACATGAATATCGTAAAATCCACGAGAAGGAAGGAGATTTAAATGGAAGTTCAATCAACCTGTTTTTTTTCTTAGAGCATATATATCAAAATTCATTTACATATACATTTTTTTCCCTCTCATTCGGTGCTCCCAACGAGCTACAAAATGTAAATTTTAGTCCAGATTATTTACTTTGACTGCAACGTCAAGAAGAATATCGTTCTTGTCAACATCCACAAAGTGTTACAATATCTTCCTTTCTCCTCTCAGCGCACTTACTGCCGTGAGGATCAATGTAAAGGAAATCTAACGTCGAAGCCATGCTATCGTTTCGCCTTTAGATGTTCGTGTTTTTTTCACAATTTTTTCTGCCAGTTTGCTTATAAAAATGGATGCTTCTCGAGCCATCCCTCCAGTTACGTTGAAAATCAAAGGAGTAAACGTTCCATAATCAACCATCATGATTCTCTGATTGTGCTTCCGTTTCTTCTCTTTCTCCATTGCGGTGAATAACAACAACAATAATATTAATAACAATGATAATAATAATGAACGTATTTCAGCATTTCCAATAAAATACAATTGGCTCTTCATCTGAAATTTGTATGAATACTGTATGTGGATAGCGTTAGTACAAAACTTATTTTGATTTTTTTTCAAATAAATGAAGTTCTGGTAACAGCCTTGTCTAACAAGTAAGCTTTGAGTTTGTTTCTTAACGTGGATAAACTTGAATATTCCCTTAGAGTAGAGTGTTGAAAATCGAGGTAGCTTCATACTGGAAGGTTTTCGCTCTATCGGTGTTTTTCAGTAGTACTCCGGTGCGGCTGCTATTATTACATAGTGAGCGAACGTCATTTTTCTTTGCGACCTTGATGTTACAGGGAATGTTTGGGTCATTGAGGGACTTGAATGTGAGCATGGAAATAGCATATTCGTATCTTTCTAGAATTGGTAACCAAGATAGATTGGTAACATCATCAATAGCGCCATATCTACCGCATACAAAACCAGCAGCAGCGTTTTGAACTTTTTGCAGTCGTTTGATTAGATAAAGAGGTGTCGTGCCTTGCAGTGTCATGCTGAAGCTTTAAGATCTTTCGCTTCTCCCGTTATATCAAGAAGTGGTGGTTCTACTTTGACGTCATCGCAACATTCACCGAGTAAATTTGCAAGAAGATTTCGCAGGTGGTTGTGGCGACAAATGACGTAGCCTCAAAGATGACAATTTAAGTCTTGCAGTGAGAATTTCGCTTTGCATGCGCAATACTGTGGAATATGCTGTAGTTCCCAATTGCAGCGAAGGTAAATAAGATCGAAAACTTCTTGCTTGTTAAGGTCATATTGTTTTTCTTTTAACGGCAGAGTTGAGAGCCAGATTGAGGAGCCTTCTAGACGTGCAACTTCGTTTGCCTTCTTCGAGTTTTGTACCGATTTTTCTAATTTGATATTCGCTAGAACTTCCTTCGATCGTGAATCATTTACGATAAATTCGGTTTGGGCCATGATGTTTTAGTTTGCAGCTGACAAATTTTGGAAGAGTTTGAAAATTCTCTTTCTGCAATTTCTGTCACATTGATGATAGCAAGTCCTCCCAGTTTGGTTGGAAGCAAGAATAGCTGTCTTTCGACATCGCTGCATTGACGACCATTGCATAAAGCTGGTATAAACAAATTTCAAATGCCATCCTCAACTGGCTGAAAAAGATTTGAGATGTCGTTAAGCGTTCTGCTGTAGTAATTAAATTTGTGCCGATAACCAGCAGTGAACGCTATATATGCTGCTTGTGGATATGTTCTGGCGATGTTCACCAAAAGAGCAAGTTCTTTAATCCATTTGTTGACAAGAGTGTTGGTGTAATTTTTTTTGTACATTGTAGAGCCAATCGAAGCTCCGAGATGCTTTCTTCCCTCGCTTGTGATATTCAGCCCACAATCTTCAAAAGTGCTTTCAGCTTTTTTCAAGTGTTTTTCTTCAACCATAAGCCAAGACTTGGTCTCATTCGAAAAATATCCTATTTTTGATCTCAAACTCTTCATATTAAATATTGATTTGTGAGATTTTCCTTGCGCCCGCTAGATCATCAGCAAATGCTTCCGTTTAATTTTGTCGATTTCAGGTGATAATTTTAAAGAGGACATTAGAGGCGTTAAGTTCAATCCGTAGATGGCCATTGAAATAAGATCGCCTTGAGTCGTACCCTCTTTTGACAGCAGTTCACCTCCACCAGTTATGAACAGGCGGATGGTTTGTTGGTAACAGTTTAATCCAAACATGGCAAGTGTAGGACAGATGATAAAGGTGTTGTGTATCATCACTTGTCTGTTCATGCTGTTGAATGCATTTGAGGCGTCAACCAGAAGAATCGCCTCTGTGTTGTCACTTTCGTAGATCTCTCTCATTGCGTGAGCAGCAGATTCACAACCACTGTTTTGACCAGCACAAAGCTGCAGATCGCCTGCTGCCTCCATAACGTCGTTATTTAGGTAGGTCATGATTGTTTTGCCGACAATCCTTCGCAGGACTTCCCCTATACGGATAGGCCCCACACCAGGATTCTTGTCAAGTGGTATTAGAATGGACGCGACAAAAGTTTCCATGTTTCTTTCGCTTCTTTCTGCACATGATTCTGTACACATTATCTCGACCATGGTTGCTATGGCGTTCGCAAGATCTGTAGCATACGAACCATATGCCATTGATAATAGCATTCTCCTCCAAGCGTTAGCATCCATTTTCGATGGTCCAGCTGCTCCCTTTGTTCTCACAGAAGCTTTTTGAATACTAGTCCCTTCTATGTCATCGAACGTTTATGGATGGACGAATCTAGGCTCTAGGACATTGTAAAGTGGGGTTTACACTATCAGATTCTGTCTGTCGATTCGACAGAATCTGATAGTGTAAACAGAAAATCGAAAGTTTTTTTTGTCGAAAGTAAATCAGCCAATGAAATTACAGTTTCGGCTCATTAAATATTAATGATGTGAAGTTTCTAGGAATTTACAAGCACGCACGTTTTGTAAAAGACCTGTTGAGTTTTATAACAATAGCAATAGCTGCAGCAACACGTTTTTTCTTGAAAGGCGCCATTCCACAAATAAATATTTTCGACATAAAAATGCAAATGTAAACGCAAAAATCTGTCATGAATAATTAATGAGAAAAATCGTTCGACAGAATCTGTCAGACGGAATCTGATAGTGCAAACCCCGCTTAACAGTAGCTCGTCAAACTTTTCAAGTGGCTCCGGATGTCTTTCCATCAGCGATTCCATAACGTTTTCATTCATTAGCAAGACATCGGAAGATGGTTCATTCGAAAGGAGGTTCAGTGCCGAATCGATTTTTCCTTGGAGCATCATATTGTTAAAACGTTTGGCTATTGATTCCTCTGCCACATTATGGCTCTGAACGAAGCGGTTTTGGATAGCTCTGCATTCTAAAATGATGTCATTGAAATCTTCATCAATCCACTTTGTCAGCCTCCTTGATAAGCATTCGGAGTGTTCTTTCGATTTTGATGCTTTCCTCGGTTTTTGCAGCAACAACGAAGGCATTACAAACAAAAACGTCATGGACACGTTACTGATTTGTGCTTTGTTGTTCCAATTTGATATCAAGCGTGTAGTTTCTTGAACGAACTTCTTGCCCGCTGAACTACTTTGTATTTCAAAGATGTACTTTCGCCATTTAGTGACTTCATTATACAATGCTTAAGCAATTTGCTGTAAGTCCTCAATCGAATTGAATGAGGTCCCCATACCAGTAATGTCTTGACCTGTGTAGTTTTTATTTCATTTGCTGAAGAGTCGGAAAGATTTTCTTTCTTTTTGCATTTATTTTGGTGGTTTGTTTTTCCTCCTTTGCTTGCGAAGAAACGATTACATAATTCGCATGAAAAATCAGTTTGAGCTTTCTTTGTGCTTTTTTCTTCATCCCTACTTCTTGCTCGAATCGAAACTAATGTTTCCGTACTTGCGCCCTTTAAGGTTTCTTCTGAGTTGAAAAACTTTCCATTAAGGAAAGATTGAACATCGTCTAGTGATGGAGAGTGATTGCAAACTAAAAGATGGTCCTTAATGGCTGTAGTATTGTACAAGCTAGCCTTGACGCTCTTACCGGTGAGATGAGAAATTCCTAGGTGTTCACAGTCTCTAACTTTGAAGTGGCGCTTGGTCTTGCCGTAATATCTGGCATTGCAGCCAGAACACTTATAACAACAAACGAGACCTGATCTCAAAAACTTGGGAATTTTATCCTTAAATTGAAAAAAAGTATTAATGCGGTTAGGCGACTTAAAAACTATGCGTAAATTACAATGACGTAAGTTTTCCTTGAAAATTTTAGATAAGCGACTGCGAAGTTCTAAAGATAATTTACCTAAATATGGTAAAGAAATAAACATGTAAACTGACCGTTATCTTCAGTTGTCTTTTACTGTTTGAATTATTATATCGTGAAATTAAATGTGATATTTCCAACGATTTTGATAGTGAACTCATTAAAGCCAGACTAAAAGATCTTTCCTTCTCCACCTATCAGAATTACAACAACAATGAATCTCCTCCTGAAAACCTTTCCAAAACGGAGTTTGAGGCTCTTAATAACCTTGTCCGCAAAAAATATTTAGTCATTCTTAAAGCCGACAAAGGTAATACTGTTGTAGTTCTAGATAGAGATGCTTATAACAAGAGTGTGCAATCTTTGCTTAAATCTTCCATCTTTGTGTTATTGCTGAGAGAAATGTTTTTGATACTTTTTAGTACCTAAATCCTTTCAGCCAACAAATTTTTGCGCTTTCTTTTTAAAGGATTTTAAAGAAGACCAATTCAAACGTATCCAAAAATTACATTTTTCCAACACATTTTCATTATTTTTCAAAAACCACTTTTCCATTTTTCACAAAACTATACCAGCCGAAAGAACTTGAAAATGGCTCTACATCGATGTTAAAATTATTTTGTAATTCGGTATATTCATTAAAAAAAAACAGCTTCAAATTTTCCGTTTCCAACACTATGAAACACACTGTACATATATCGTTTAATGCTGTTAAGCAATAATCTTTCGAATGGCCTAAGAGAATAGTTTTCTATTTATTTAAAGAATTGCAGAGAAGCTTTTCAACTCGCTTTTCAAAACGGTATTCCATGAAAAATCCTAAACAGTTTTTATAATCGTTGTGAATAAATTCACAAATTTTTTTGGCATAGAAATCTCGGGTCTAGAAACGGTTCATGACTGATAAACAACCATGCTACATCCAAAATCGATGATAGTGATATATGATACGTAAAACAGCTTAGAAATTATACTTCTGCTCATAGTCACAAGAAAAAGATAGTCTGGAAGTGCGGTCAGCTAATGACTTAACCTTTTCATAACGAAATTGCTAGTGCCCAAACTCCCGATCCTGCACAGAAGTTTAAAAATGGATACCGTATCTGCAGACTCTCTGTATCGTTAACTATTTCTCTGTATTTTTTTTGTTATGCCTGGCGAAAATTGCGCTATATTTGGGTGTTCTGCCTCACGAAGGAATAAAGGAATAAGTTTTTTTAAAGTTCCTCTGCCAAACAATGAAGTAAATAAGAAATGGGGCTGTGAATTGATAAACATAATTACCAAAGACAGAGAAGTTGATGCTTCCCTGAAGAAACGTATCGAGACTCGAAAGCTATTCATTTGTGAACAGCATTTCAGTGAGGATCAGTACTACTCTTATGGAACTAGAAAATCTTTGAAAGAAGGAGAACTACCAAAGCTTAACCTCCCAATAAAGAGTTTTACAAGTGCTATAACAACCAGCAGACCAACTTTGTCGATTCAAAAACGTGATGAATGCCGAATATTGCAAGAGCTTTCACCAACTTCATCTCCCTCATCTTTCACTTATAAAAATTTCAATGACTTTTGTCAGCGTATTAATAAATTATCACTTGGTAGTTGTTGGAAAGTCAATGTACTGTAGAAAGTATTTCATTAGCTGTTATAACCTGTGTATCTGTTCATTTGATACCTAAGTTTGAAATTTTCATTGATGAATCATTAACATTTTCAGTGAGAGTTTTTGGATGGATGTTATCAGAAGACCATGAACTATACTCTGAATATAATCGTTCATTCTCAAATATCACCTTATCAAACTTCATTAACCATCTGGAAAAATTAATTCTTTGTGAAGGTATCAAAACAAGTGATCTTAGCAGAGAAATTGATTTTCAAAAGCATGTTATTCCCAAAAGATTTGATTATTCCTGTTACCAGCAACTGTCATACAAGCCAAGAACTCATGAAGACACATACTACCGTTCCAGTAATTGCTTACTACTACTCAATAATTGTTCAACTACTACTGCTTGTGCATGCTGTTCTTCCGCCTTCCAGCAAAATAATTATCAGAAAAACCGAAAAACAGCCATTTTAAATAAACCAGCCAAACTTAATGCTCCGATAAAATTTACTTCTCCAGAAAGATTAAAACTAACATTACAAGATCATCGTTTGAAATGTAAACAACTTGAGAGTGAACTTTCTAAAATGAGAACTGCTATACATAAACATGGTGAATCTATTGATGCAAAATTGAATCAGGATTTTCAGACATTGTTTTCTGGTTGTGATCAAAAAGAAGTGCCAAATTTTATGAAATTGTTTTGGGATGAACAGCAAAAATACATCAATGCATCCTGTTCAAGCAGTGTCAGATATCATCCTATGATCATTAAGTTTTGCTTAAATTTAGCTGCAAAATCATCTTCAGCATATTCTGATTTACGATATGATAACAAAACTGGTAGTGGAATATTAGTTCTTCCAAGTTTACGAACATTGCGGGATTACAAGAATTACATCCGTCCAACCCGTGGTTTTAACCCTGCTGTAATTAATGATCTTAAAGCTAAAACAATTAATTTTTCTGGACCTGAAAGATTCGTTACAATTCTGTTCGACGAAATGAAAATTCAAGAAGACTTAGTATGGGACAAATATTCTGGTGAACTTATTGGTTTTGTTGATTTGGGTGATATTAACACAAATTATGCAACTTTAAAGAATGTTGAAGAACTAGCCACCCATATATTGGTATTTCTAGTCAAAAGCATTGTAAATCCACTATCTTTCAGTTTTGCAACATTTGCAACAACTGGGATTTCTTCGCATCAAATTATGCCTATATTTTGGAAGGCTGTTGGTTATCTTGAACAGATAAATTTACATGTTGTAGCTGCTACTGCTGATGGTGCATCTCCTAATCGTCGTTTTTTCAGAATGCCCAAATTTTTGCAAGGTGAATCTGAAGTTGAGGATGTTATATACCGTGCAAAAAACATTCATACCAACAGTAATCGCTACATTTACTTCTTTGCTGTGGTACCCTGATAAAAACTGCTCGTAATTGTTTGAGTAATTCTGGATCTGGTCGTGCTACAAGGTACATGTGGAATAGTGGTTTTTGCCTGTTATGGTCTCATATCTCCCAAATTTATTATGAGCAATTAGAAAGTGGCTTGAAATTTGTTCCAAAACTAACAAATGATCATATCAATTTAACACCTTACTCTGTCATGAGAGTTAACTTGGCTGCTCAAGTATTAAGTGAAACAGTTGCTGATGTTTTACACCAGTTTGGGCCACCAGAAGCTGCAGGAACTGCCAAATTTTGTTTGATGATGGACAAATTTTTTGATTGCTTAAATCTTAGGAATACTGTTGAGCATCAGCATAAAAGAAAGCCATTTTTAAAACCCTACACTTCAGTTGATGATGAGAGATTTGCATGGTTGGAAAGTCTTTTAAAGTATTTTTGTTTGTGGAAAGAATTGATTGATGATCGCCCTGGTAATTTTACACAAAATGCTAAAGCCAAAATGTTCATTTCTTGGCAAACCTATGAGGGTATTCAAGTAACAGTTCACTCATTTATAGAAGTTGTGAAATTTTTACTGGAAAATGGTGTAGCGTATGTTCTTTCGGAGAGATTCTGTCAGGATGATCTTGAAAATTATTTTGGGAGGCAGCGTGCCATTGGTAGAAGAAAGGATAATCCTACAGTTAGAGATGCTGGTTACAATGACAATACCATCAAATCCCAGTTTTCAGTGCGACCTATTGCTGGCAATGTTCAAGGCTCAACTAGCAAATTCAACGACATTGATGATACACCATTACCAAAGCGAAGAAAATAATTTTCTAACATTAGAAAATTCAAAACGGTTATTTTTATAGCCACAAATGCTTTAAAATGCATTGTTGTTGGCACCAATTATTTTAGGATTTTCATTTTTTATTTATTTCATTATATATTTTACTTTATTTAATTTACAAGCGACCCATTTCCTGGATTAGCAAACTGTTGCTATTAAATGGCCTCATGACTTTGTATAACTTATACAAAGTAAATATTTGTTGTCATTGCAAATCAAACAAACACTTATATATATATTTACTTCTATTTATAGATACAATGAAAATATAATCCAATATTAGTAAGAAGATGTTGAAATGGCTACTACATTTTATTTGCTATGTGGATTTTGGAAAGAAAGAAGAACTTGTTTGCACATGGTTACTTATGTGAATGTGGTTCAACAGATTTCTTGAAACATGGTTTTTATGAACACACAATCAGTAACACACCTGGAAAAAAATGTTACTTGGCTATAATATTTTATTTTGTTCTGATTATTATTCATGCATAGAAAAACCTAGTTCCCATAAAAGGCTATTCGCTTGAGCAACAACAAATAAAATTAATTAAAATGCAATTATTAAACAAATAAGTATACTTACCAAAATTCTTCTAGTTGCACTTCTTCTAGTCACATTAGCTCAAAAATAAATGTTTTCACAAATTTGTGGCTATAAAAATAGCCGTTTTTAATTTAGCAGGAACCATCAATGTCCATACATATTTTCTCACAATGATTACATTTTGTGTCTTGATTTGTGTCAACAGCTATTTCGGTCACTACAGCATCTATTTCATTATTCAAATCCATGTCATCATCAAGAAAGCCTCCATCGAGAAGGTAAAACAGATCATCAAGTTCTTCTCCAGCAAAGAAAACACTCTCACTATGCGCCATTTTGATATTCTGTGCAGGATGAGCCGGCCGTCAAACAACATTTCTACTTGAAAACGGCAATGCAATAGAAAATACAAAAACGGCCCGCAGAGCTTCCAGACTATCTTTTTCTTGTGACTATGTTCTGCTGAACGACAGTTGATGAGTTCGTAAATCCTGCTTTTAATTGAATTTTAATTGAAATGTGCACTAGGTTGTTACACCGACAAATATAGTAACTCCGACAAATCGTTAGGTGAGAATTATTTTATTCTATCTCCAATTGTTTTAAATCTAAAATAACCACCTGCCTGAGTCTCGTTGTCGAAAAATAACCAGTTGCAATCTAATAATCATTACAGTTTCACCTACTCAGGAGGAGCACATATACTTAGGTTCTCGTTGGTACAATTTTTAAATTAATATTTAAATGGCGTTATTGACGAAATGGCTGTATAAGCGAAAACTTCCTTCTCTGATAGTATGTTTTACAGAGAACGGACATATGCTTATAGTAAGAACTTCTTTTCGCTCAAAAACATTTACATTACACAATAAAAGAAAATCATAGCCTGACTTCATAGAACTTAATAAGTTGCTTGGTTAAGACCTTCGAGCATTTTACCTAAGTATGCCACATTTGGCTTCTTGCACGGAGTACTACGCATGTGCAAACTTCGATTCTGTTATATGGCCACTTGATAGCACTTGAAAATTTATCTAATGAAGACCTTGATGATTTATGCCTAAGTATGGATTATTTAGCTCATATTACCATTTTTTTACTGCACATGTGGAATTTTGGGTTTTATTATATGGAAACTTGATAGCCCTTACAAAGCGACTTGATGAATGCGTTCATGTATGTTGCCTAATTATGACTGATTTTGCATGTATTATCAGTCTCTTACTGCACATGCGTGAATTCCAGGCTTATTATACAGGTACCTGAGAGCACTGGAGAAGTTACTTGACGAAGACCTTAATGTGTTTTTCCTAATTATGGCTTATTTATCTCATATTAGCATCTTTTTCACTGCGCATGCAAGATTTTCGTTCTTATTATATGACCACCTGATAGCCTTGAAAAGTTACCTGGAGAAGACTTTCATGTGTTTGGTCCAATTATGGCTACATTTGTCGTTGATTTTTGCTACATTCTTCGAAGAGAATTCACTACATTTGTCGGAGTTACTACATTTGTCAAAGTTACTACATTTGTCAGAGTTACTACATTTGTCGGTACAACAGATGCATTATGTTACTCGTCGATGTGTTGTCGCCAGACGGCATTCATAATTTTCCAGTGTCTTATGAAATAAGCATCTGGATTGAATCAGCTTTTACTTACGACATAACAGAAATTTTCCAATATTGTTTTGATGTCTGTTGAGTATCTATATCTACTGCGACAATACAATCTTTGATGGAAAAATATTTGTTTTGATCTTCAATCTTTTTCGATAGCCAATATAGTCAAGATGCTCGTGGTCAAAATATAAAGTTACCCTACTGTGACTGTGAAGTCATTGGGACGTTACCTTTGGCATTGCTAAAGAAGAAAATATTTCCCTAAATAACCGAATATATTGTGCCGCACAACCACAATAACTGTATCAATAAAACTGTATCAGCTGCATCTTCTGTTTGTTCAAGTCTACATCCTTTCGTTACATGTTTTTAAAGATAATTGGTCAGAGCCGCAAGGTCGCTGATCTTTCATTTCCCCGTGTCTGTCAGTCCGTCAGTGTGTGTGTAAGATCGCAGTTCTTCACGCCCCAGTTATACGCCCGTTGTTGCTAACTTTAAATTTTTCAGTTCAAAATCAGAAAGTTTTAAGCACAATGTTGATTTTTGGAAAATATATCACTTGTGTGTGACGAAGTAAATATATTACAATACAAAAAGAGTTCTCTTCATTCGAATGAATGAATAAATTATTCGTTTTAATGCGCCATCTCCCCACTCTTTATTTTAACGGGAGCGAAACGCTGCTAAAAATTCTCAACAAGAATCAAGAAGACATTAACTATCGAATTAGCTTTTACATGCGATGATATAACAAATGTATAAACTTATATTGAAGTGTATTGAATCAAGACATAACAACCATGTATCCTAATTGGATGAGATAAAAATTATGGAAGAAAAAGTCAGGCAAGTTGCATAGAGTATTTATCTAATGCCACTCAAATTATATTTTCTTTTTCGCCTCCAAAACATTATATATTTAATGATAAGATGTTAGCTAACATACCTTGAGGGAAACTAAGTGATTCTTACTGAACTTTTCTATTTCATAGTGTTCTTAGCTATTTTAAGGTGATTTGGTACCGTCTATGTGTCTAATTACGGACAGCCTTCGTAATTACGGACATCGACAAAGCATAATTCCAACCGTCTATATATTAATACCCGATTCTCTGTCTGTCTGTCTGTCTGTTTGTTTGTAAGTCACGCAAAATGGTAGATTGAATTGTGGGCGATATTATTTCTTTTTTTGTGTGCGACGTGAGTTCGAAGCAAATACATTGCAACCCCAATCGAACGTGACTTTTTTTGGCTGATGAACTAATAGGAATAACGTTTTGTTTTTATTATTACGGTAGCAGCGTAAGCGAATACCGTATTAAAACACCCTTGGACTCCTACTACTACTCCTACTACTACTACTACTACTACTACTACTACTACTCCGGCCGAAACGGCAGTTTTTAGCCTACGATTTAGAGTATGCGAGTCCCCACTAAAAACTCAATATGCATTTTAATGAACGAACACAGCCTTTTGAATTTTCGAAGGTTTTCAATCACATACATTTAAAATACGTTTTCTTTGATATTTTATCACTTAATTGATGAAGGAATGGATATTAATCAAATAGGTCTACATAAAACTGGGACTTTTAGTTACTTTTATGGTACTGAATCAATGAACTTTGGCACTTGAAAATAGATATGCTTTTCGTGTCAGTAAAGCACAGATCAGACTTTCTTATTACTTTCTACGTTTTGTTAGCTATCTGTTCTGTCTTTGAACATCAAGGTTTTCAAAAATCGAGTTAAAAAAAGGCAGTTATCTGTTTGAATTCATTTTCGGTTTCAAAAAATTATAATTCAAAACATACATTTTTTTTTTTACATAAGCTCTTATAAAAAAAACGTACGTTATAAACAGCTCATGCATGTATAATTCTTTTGTCTTCTAATAAATTAAATTGCTGGTGTGTTGCGATTAGACCCTATTTACACGAGTAATTTTAAACATTATAATAAAGTTTATGCCTGTTTTCCACCAGTAAGATATCTCAAGAAATAATGTTTACAGAACGTTTAAGAACTTTAAGTAAAATTACAAATTTAAAAGTATTCTTGTGGCAAGTACTTTTGCTGCTACCGTTTTGCGCCATCTGGCTCTTGTTATTCTTAGTTTTATATGCCACGTTGACTTGGCTTTGAAAACAATACATTAACTAAATACAAAGAAACTAACTGATCAAACAGTTTGGAGAAAAAGCTGTGCGGTTTGCCAGTGTATCCTAACGCTTGCCTGATTGTCTGAGACGGGTGAACTTTTTTTTTGAGCAATCAAAATGTTTAAAAACCGATAGGTAAAAAAAAAGGATCATAAAACAAAATGTTTTTTTTTTTTGCTTTTGCTTCTTTTAAAATAATTCAAGCGCTTCTGATCGAACGTTTTTTTATTCTATTTATTCATTTAGCACGTGCCTTTTTTCTCTCCTCCCGTGTGAACTTTTTAAGAAGAGAAACCATTTCCCCCCTGTTTGATAGCACCCATGCTAGAGCGCCTAACTTTTTGAAAACAAAAGCTAATAAAAAGTTCAAGTTTTTTCTCCCTACGTTTTGAGTGTATTGTTGTACTGATCAGCGATTGTTTTAAAAAATAAATGACACATCATGAAATTTGGGTTTTTTTGGAACCATTGTTTAAACTGATATTTGATATTTGATTTCGAATCTTCCTCTGGCTGAACACAAGTTGTACGAGCCGTTTTTCAGGAAATATGAGGTTTATTGGGGCCTCCGGGGTGACACAGAGCAGGTGCACATAGGCGGCGAGCGACGCCGCCTTGGCGGCTAGTCTGTAAATTAAAAACACGGCACATCCCGTACTGTCAACCAAACTGTAATAAAACAAACTTCAGAGATGCTCTTATTTTTCTAACGAAAGACTCTCAATCTTTAACAATCTCAAAAACCTCAACGTGACATTTGTGGCACGAAGCCCTGAATCTCTTTGCAAACTTTTGCTTTTTGGTGACTCAAATCTTTCAGATCATACTAATCATGATATTCTTAGTCATGTTATTACATTCATTTGTGGTACGAACAGGTTTAGTGGTCCACTCTTTCATTGATTATATAACTCCAATCTAGTTTTTATTTCTTTATTTTTATTTTTTCATCTAATTTATTTTCGGATCCTACTTCTGGCGATATCGCCTTGAGCACCTTGCTGAAGTAGGGTCCCTTAATGCTTGTATTTGTATTTGTTTTTGAGTACGTGATGATCAATTCAATAAAGAAAACTTTAAAGATTTAAAATAGACTGCGCTCTCTTGAGAATCATGCGTAAAAGAGCTCCGTGTGTACAATGGTAGCAATATTTACGGATAAAAAATAATAATGGCCACCTCCGTCATGAAATATCGACCGGTCGAAAATTTATGTTTCAAAATGAATTGAGGAATGAAAATGTTTTTAGATCATGCTTTTAGAAAGTTAATTATCATAAAATAAGTCAAATAAATAAAGTTTTTGTAGGTCAATCACAGAGGGGGAGGACACTTTTTACTGAGTATTGAAATATAGGCCATTATGATTTTCACGGTCTATTCTTCTTCAAGTGTTGCTGCTAATGGCTCTCTATTGGATTGCTCTGTTTCATAAAACATTTTATTCAGTTATGCGTGGTGAACTTGGCAAGAATGCATGTCTATTTTCGTGACAAGAATGTTTGTTTACATATTGTGTCCGTAATTACGAAGGCTGTCTGTAATTAGACACAAAGACGGTATATATACCGGGTGAGTCAAAAAAAAGTTCCGTTGGATACATACCCAAATTCTTTGTTGTAACGTGAGTTGTGGCATTTTTTACAAAACAGTCTTTATAAAAAACTTCATCAAGTAAAGTTTTAATAAATTTTTGAAAAAAGTTTGAACTTTTTACTTAATTTAAGCATTGGGAATAAAAAAAATAAGTTTTAGCACATTGAAGCGTGTATGAGTTTCAATCCCATACGGTTTGCAATAAGAACAGAAAATCTTGTTTGGAGAAGTTTTGTTTAGATTTTTTCGTCATTTTTCGGCGATTTTTACAAGGACCACCTCCAGTTTTTTGCCCATAACTTTTTTTCTACTCAACCAAATTTGACAAATGATACACCAAAATGTAGGCAAAGGATTCCTCTATTCAGAAATAAAAAACACTAGCTTCCATAATTAGTCAATCGAAAGATACGTTTTGTGAAACAACGGTACTTTTTTTGACTCACCCGGTATACTAGCATGTAGCTTTAGCTAAAAATGCCCCCGCGCTCAGAGGCGTAGCCAGAGGTCAGTCAAAATTTGTGGAGGAGAGTTAAATCATTTAGGGTAGAAAAGGAAAGCGTGCATGTAACCTAATCACCACTTAAGACTGAAAAGAAATATCATAATGTTGAACTCCTCCACTTTTTTTAACTGACCCTCACTACGCCTCTGGCGCTCAAGCTTTCCAATTTGCACACACAGCCAGCTATATATTAAAAAAGAAAATTTTCCGCCCAAACATTTTGTAGTTTAAGGATTTCTGTAAAAATATCTTTGATTGGCTACACTAACTTGGAATATGCAAACCAAATAGTGTTCCATTGGAACCTCCCTAAAACGGACATCCTCTAAAGCGGATACCTCCTTAAGACGGACAAAATATTTTGTCCCGGACGAATTCTTAATAAACTCTTATAAAGAAACCTCCCCAAAGCGGACAGTCTTAAGCGGACACCTCCCTAAAGCGAACATTTTTTCCAGGCCCCGCACGACAATTCCCCCTAACATTTACCTCTACAAATCGGACACTGAAAAAATTCGACAAGAACATCAAAATTCAGTATCTTATTTCTTTTTCTTATTGTAAGCATCTTTTTTTAAATATTACCATACAAGGTTTAGTTAGCCAAATGACATTTTCTTGCCCACTATCGTGGAAGATACATGGTAACTCTAATCCATAACCAGCTCCCCGGTAATTTTCAGTCCTAACGGTTTTTAATACGTCAAACTAATGTTTATTTTCTGATCAAAAATCGTTTTATGAATGATTTTTACCTAACTGGGCAATAGCAGAGGACCTAATGGGTTCCCGATTTACGATTAGCATTTCTTCCGAGTTTCTGGCCAAAATAAGCAAAATTTCTCCAAGGCGGACACCTCTCTAAAGCGGACAAAATCTCTGGTCCCGTAAGTGTCCGCTTTCAGCAGGTTCCACTGTACTCACGCAGCTGAAAATCTGTATAAAACTTTTTTGTTACTTTTTGCTACCTCTTAGGCATAAGTCTCACTAATGCTAACATACCTTTTAAAAAGTGTAAATAAGGCTTAACAAGTAATCTCAGAAAGTATTGCTACAAACAAAAGAAATGTGTGAACTGCAACCATGGATACGTATTTTATAATTAAAATTAGATTTATTAAAAAAATTTTGTAAGAGCCAAAAGAAAAAAACAAACGTTTTCGAAAAAAAAAATTATAGCGAAAAATCCACTAGAAATCATTTCAAGCGTGTCAAGCTTTCATTAATAAAAAATAAAAAATAAAAAATAGTCAAGACTTAAAGCTAAAACATCATATATACAAAAATGAAATACATGGTTGGCACAATTTCAGATTTCAAGCTGTGCTTCAAAATCCTTGTCGTTCCCTTCACTAAAACAACACAAGAGTAATATGAAAAATGTCTAAGCAATTTTAGTATACGACCTTCTTAAATAATATAGTATAATATAATGATAAATTAGGAAAAAGATACGAAAAAACATCCTTTCTCCCACTTAAAGTACCATCCTTTGAAACGGGAAAAAAGCAAAATCAGCTTATAATTGTATACCACCGTATAACAGCAACACGAAAAATTAGAAGATGATGATGAACAAAATCGAAAACTCACTTTCGCCTGTCTCGTGAAACTACTATGCCTCCTCGCTCGCTTACGCTCGCTGCGGGGGCAATAACTTTTTGTTAATTTAAAATTTCAAGCTACAAACAAAATTGAAGTGTTTAACATATAGGTATACATACAGTTTAGTTATTATCTTTACAAACAATACAGCCTCTTTTTTTAAAACAGGTTTCGACATTTCTGTTGTCATCATTAGTAATAACATTAAATTTCAAGTGAATCGTAAGTAGATATATAAACAAGACGTTAATTTAGTAATAGCCTTAATTGGATTTCTGCGTAAGCAAGAAATACTTTACGATCGTCCGTGTTTTTCTGTTTTTGGATTTCTGCGTAAGCAAGAAATACTTTACGATCGTCCGTGTTTTTCTGATTTTTTTTTTTTTTTCATCCTGTCCAAACCGGCGCATATTTGTTTCTCGAATTTCATTGGTCGATAGAAAAGCCGTCTGTACCGTCATTGGCGCATAATGCCCGACTACTAAGAAAGGGTGTTAATTTAGCCACCTGAACTTCAATAGCGATAGTTCATTGGCTGATTTTCGCCATGCCATGTGATCGTCTTCAAAACGTTTTAAAAATGGCAGCGAAAAAACGTGTGTAGTTTCCTAAAAGTTTCTTTGATGAAAATATGGATTTAAAAGAAGTTAATACAGCTTATAATTTTATATAAAGAATTGCATTACTGTTGGGAACTTGTCATGTTCACAAAATTAAATTACAGCGTGGTTATTCGGTTTTTTGAAAGAAGTTTTCTTGAAGTTTAAAATATGAAAACAGTGCCAATACATGGTGTGGAAGAAAAGGTATTTCTTGTTTTATTTTTGCTCCAAGCCTTTTTCAATATGAAAGACCTTTGTATATTTGTATGTGTATGCATGTCTGAAGTCAATTTTTAGAAGCTTTTGGATTTTTAAAGCTCAGCTTAGCTTCCTTTCAGCTCCTCCCCAACATCACCAACATATGCACTTTAATATACAGCTATTTATACTACATTTAGTAGCAATTTTTGGATGTATTCTGGCTATATCAGCCTATCTCTTTTCTCCCTACGTGTGTTGTATTTTTTTTTAACTTTTAGATTAGATATGAGCTTTAATTTCTAAGTAATTATTATTGTGACATTTATATTTTTCATTCTGAGGAGATCAATATAGAAACTTTATATATTAGTTTGTGCTGCCCAAAGGATATGTTGGTTACCGCCAGTATACACAATCTTTTTATAGGATTCGTTATATTTAATGTGGTTAAATTAAAGTTTCGTATTGTGTTGATGCACTTTTTTGGAGTACGTGGGTGGCAAATATCCAGTAACAATCATTCAGCTTATTCGTACAAAAAAACAGATCTTCATAAATGATCTCCGCGATAGCATAAAGAAAAGCCCCTTTTTTATGTTATGGTAGGCTGACTTTCTTGACGAACATTGTCAGTCGCATCAATATTTTTGTTTATTTAATGCTGATGCTTCTCGAGCTGAATGATGTGACTGTCTTAGTTTTGCAGGACTAGTGTGCTAGTGTTGCATTTTCGTGGCATTTTCAGCAGCAAAGCTTGCAGAAATCCTTCTGCCCGGTAGGGCATCTTGTTTTTTTTTTTTTCATCCTGTCCAAACCGGCGCATATTTGTTTCTCGAATTTCATTGGTCGATAGAAAAGCCGTCTGTACCGTCATTGGCGCATAATGCCCGACTACTAAGAAAGGGTGTTAATTTAGCCACCTTAACTTCAATAGCGATAGTTCATTGGCTGATTTTCGCCATGCCATGTGATCGTCTTCAAAACGTTTTAAAAATGGCAGCGAAAAAACGTGTGTAGTTTGCTAAAAGTTTCTTTGATGAAAATATGGATTTAAAAGAAGTTAATACAGCTTATAATTTTATATAAAGAATTGCATTACTGTTGGGAACTTGTCATGTTCACAAAATTAAATTACAGCGTGGTTATTCGGTTTTTTGAAAGAAGTTTTCTTGAAGTTTAAAATATGAAAACAATGCCAATACATGGTGTGGAAGAAAAGGTATTTCTTGTTTTATTTTTGCTCCAAGCCTTTTTAAATATGAAAGACCTTTGTGTATTTGTATGTGTACGCATGTCTGAAGTCAATTTTTAGAAGCTTTTGGATTCTTAAAGCTCAGCTTAGCTTCCTTTCAGCTGCTCCCCCCAGCATCACCAACATAATTACTCTAATACAGCTATTATACTATATTTACTAGCAATGTTTGGATGTATTCTGGCTATATCACCATATCTCTTTGCTCCCTATGTATGTTGTTTTTTTTTAACTTTTAGATTAGATATGAATTTTAATTTTTAAGTAACAATTATTGTGATATTACATATCTTTTTCATCCTGAGGAGATCAATGTAGAAACTTTATATAATTATTGTGCTGTCCAAATGATGTATTGGTTGCCGCCAGTATACACAGAATCTTTTTATAGAATTCATTATGTTTGATGTGGTTAAATTAGAGTTTCGTATTGTGTCAATGCACTTTTTGGAGTACGTGGGTGGCAAATATCCAGTAACAATCATTCCGCTTATTCGTACCAATAGATCTTCATAAATAATCTCTACCGTAGCATAAAGAAAAGCCTCTTTTTTCCGTTAATGTAAACTGACTTTCTTGACGAACATTGTCAATCGCATCAACATATTTGTTGATTTAATGCTGATGCTTCTCGAGTTGAATGATGTGACTGTTTTAGTTTAGCAGGACGAATCTAGGCTGCTCGTGTTGCATTTTTGTTTCATTTTCAGCAGCAAAGCTTGCAGAAATCCTTCTGCCCGGTAGGGCATCTTGTTTCATGTTGAGGTTATATACTAGAAATTAAACATAAAAACACAAACAAAAAGAATTATACAATATACTACGTTATTCGTATAATGCTGGATAATTTCTTGCAGCACTATTAATACAGGATATTTTTGCAATTCTGCCATGAAATCGCAAAACTTCGCTAATAAGCTTTTTCTCATCATTAAAGCAAATATTTTCCAAATTATACACATAAAGGGGAAGTGGATTGTGCTGCAGACCACAGAATGATGAAATGTATGGAAATAATGGACCCTGAAACAAGAAGACAATACTTGACTTTCCAATCTATAGTGGGGGTGGTTGTGTAATTTGTTAGACTAAAAGGGGTAGAAGCAGTTTTTAAGTCTCAAATCGTTCTTTGGGTGACAGAGATAGAAAAAAACTATGGTGTCATTTTTTTCGAAAATGGGTGTGGCCCTGAGGTTACGTCACAGATTTCTGGTAGGGAAAAAATTAATGTCGGAATTTTTCACTTTTCTTTAGCTGATCTTATAGATCTTGAATAGAGAAGCAAAAAATATGTAAACACCATGAGGTTAAAATTCAATAATCAAAAATTATGGGGGTTTAAAGGAGTGGTATCGTCATTTCAAATTTTATGACAAATTTTAGTTTAAAAAATGTATAGTTAGCCTGCGTTAAAGCTTTTTTTAAAAACGTTTTACTTCCGAAGATATTGAGTTTTTAATTTTTTTATAAACCCCCGTCTTTTTTCTGATGAAAAACGTGTGACGTCATTGAAGAAGTTTCATTTATTTTTATTTGTTATGCCAGTGCGCAAAGGAGCGCATTAGTTTCTCATGTTTTCATAAATCATGAGTGAGAATTCAAGTGAAGAGGAATCAGATGTTCTCAGCGAAGATGAAGAATGTAGCAATGAGTTTTATTCAAGGATTTGACAGAGAATTTTAGCGGTTTGAGCCATATTGTTTTGACCCAGTTGCTGTAAAGAACATGAAGATGTCCGGATGATGATTGTGATGATGCTGACGAAAATGCTTTACCGGAGAGAGTTGGCAACAAACAGTGATGCAAATGTGTTGCAAAGACGTTTATGCGATCGAAGACATAAATTTCAAAACAAATTTTTGTACAAATCAAAACGAAAAAAAAAATACATGCAATATTGAGTTGATCATTGATCGTAGTAAAATTCATATATTAAAAGTTAATGTTTTTCCAATTTTCCGTTTCAGGTGAAAATTGTGTAACATCGGTGCAGGAGTTCAAGAATCAATAACTCATTCTATGAAAACAATAATGAAATAATCGGTGAAACGGAATAATATTTAAATGCCCAGTTTGAAGAGAAACATGAAAACAAAAATCGAAAAAACACTTGCACACAGAAGGTAAAAGTTCACCTACGTATAACGAAAAATGTAGATAAAACATTAAAGTAAAACTCCTTATAACATGTTTACCATCAAATTTCTTCCAAAACATGATTCTTTAAAATTAAGTGACGCAAAGATGGAAGATTGGCCTCGCTTCAACTTTGAAATCCATATTTTTTTAAAATATGAATTTTAGGTAATCTGAACAAACTAATGTTCTGTCCTTTGGTTGAGTCACTGTCACATCCCACAGCAGCACAAATAACCATGTTTTTCATTAGATTTAAAAAAAATACGTAGTTATTGCTTGAATTTCAAAGAACACTCGCTCGATCTGAATGCAAAACATTGCATCAACACTGAATATAACTTCCTCAATGACGTCACATAACTATTACTAATTTATTCAGCGTTTTCAGCCTATGTTTTAAAGTGGCATTTTATAGAGAAAAAAAAAGATTTTTTTTTCCAAATTAAATTTATTTTGTAGTATCTACATTAAAACAAGAAATATATGAAGAAAAAATTTTTTTTCAAATCTTCATGACACCACTCCTTTAAAGTTTCGCAAATCCAGGGGGTAAGAAAGAGTGCATAACTATAACGTCTATCAAACTGAAACTGTTAAAAAGATTTTCAAAACTCACTAAACAGTGAATAGCAACAAGATACTGCAATAGATAGTCAAATCTTAATTTTTGTAGTTCTGGTCAGGGGGTAAAACAGGAATTTTCTTAGACATTTACCCCCCGATTTTGTGAAATTCTTCATTTAACGTAGATTGAACAACTTTTTACTGCGCAAAAGATGTTTATGAGAGATAGGAACATTGTTAAGAAATTTTATGGATTTTAAAAAACTCTTGACGGGGGTAAATTGGACAAATATGCTGCTTTTACCCCCTGATTTTATCAAAAATCTTCATTTTTTGTCTTACTTAAGCAAAATTTGTAGAGTTTCTCGCTATATGTTACGTTTTTTGAAAAAATAAAATTATAAATATTGCAGTGGTTGATATCAGTGTAAATTTGGCATTTACCCCCGGATTTGTTTTCGATTTTATACTATAGAGATATATGATATATATCTAGATGTATGATTATATTTTATATTATATGAGATTTATCAGAAAGGTGAGAAAAAAAATTAAACATAGTCATCATCATCATCATCATCATCATCATCATCATCATCATCATCATCATCATCATCATCATCATCATCATCATCATCATCATCATCATCACTGTCTGTCAAATAAGCCAATTTGTCACTTGTGGGTTCGGTACCGTCATTTTTGCACTCTGATGAGCATTTGCACATATCAGTGCACACAAAACCATTTTTTTGGCATTTACACCTGTTTGTCATACAGTCGCCTTTACACCCACACGAGCTCATTTCCAAGAGGGCAAGGGGTGCAGGTAGATTGCTTGTCATTATAGGTGACGTTCCAGGGGATTTTGATAACAAACGGTAAAACGTTTAAAAACGTTTAAACGTTTTTCATTTTGTTGAAAAACGTTTTTTCATTAACGAAAAAACGTTTTCTTGTTATGTGTGCAACGTTATAAACGTTTTCAAAAACGTTTTCAAAAACGTTTAAACGTTTTTTAAAAACGTTTTTTGAAAACGTTTAAACGTTTTTCAAAAACGTTTTTTTAAAAATCTTATTATAATAATCCGCGTTGTGCATCCCACTTTTATTTTAGAGAGTGATATATTTACTTTTTTTTCACGGTCAAAACCTTCTTATTTTTTCCCTTTTCGTCGTAAAGCCACGAAGAGGCGAGAACACTTTTTTTGATTTTCCGCGATTAGTATATGCTCCTCCGTTTTGTTATTTTTGGCTTGCGCAGTGAAAATCAGCCGAAAAACGTCTTTGGAGGAGTGCGAGCAATGCAATGTTAATCGTTCGAAATTTGTCAACGATCATTTCGTGAGCAAGAAACTTCGCGAAGAAGACGTGTTTCTTTTTGTATACGAATATTTTGATTTAAATTTGATTGTTTTAGGCAGCAAATCGACGAAAGAACTGACGAAGAAACACAGGTTTGTATGCACGAAGGTATTGTTATTATTATAAAACGTTTTGTTATCGTTTGTTGAAGTTTTTAGAAATTAGCTGCAGAAAGATCGAACGAACGAAAGGTATTACTCTAAAACTTTTATTTTTGATTAATAAAAGAACAAGTTAGAAACATGTATTTGTATTTAAATGTATTTAAATGTTTGTTTACGTTTTAGTTATCAAATATCGCTATACAAAAGAAAGAGTAGTGAAGAAATGCAGAACAAAATGAAGTTTATTTACACAGTAAGGAATGGTTTTAATTTAGTTTTGAAAGATTAAATACTATAGCTTTGAATAGATATCTTATTATATGAGTTCTTTCGTTTAGTTTATATGGTACTGGATGAAAAACGAAGACGAGAGTAATTTGTTTTGGTAACGCGCGCTATTATTGTTTTTATAGTTAGCAAAGAAGATTTGATTTGATTTATTTATTTACAGATCAATTAAAAATGGTCCCACAGCTATGACTGTTTTCCTTTCTCATGGTTGTGGAAGTAGAGAACGCGTTATGCTGTCAAATTGTATCTATTGACGATGTTTGATGCTTTGTCTGCATGCCTTTTTGCCAGCCATTTATGCCTTTTGTTTTGGTTTGCTTGAATATGGTTGCAGTAGTAGCAAGTATTGTAGCTGTTCTTTACTGAAATCTTTTAGGTCAGAAAAGAAAAAGTGTAGCTATTTATAAACGAAATTATAAATGTATAAATGAAACACATGGTATGTTGAGAAGATTATTTAATAAAGAAGCATTGCTGGGGTATATTTTTCTTCAGTTTATATTTGTTTACGGCATTCATTATTTTGTGTTATGTTAATTGCTACATACATACTTGCTAGGTATATAAGTTTAGCATTATGTTTTTATTTGTTGCTTTTAATATCTTCTGGGTATTCAATTATGGTTTTGGTCAAAGTAGGGCATTTTGTTGTTTCAATTATTTTTACTAATTTGATGTTTGGTTGTGTATGCCAGGTAAAAGTCTTTATTCTGTTCAGCTCCAGTGTTGAGTGAACCTGTATTGACTCACAATATCGGTTGACTTTATAGACCAAATTTTGTTTTTAATTGTTATCTTTAGGATAAATGCGTACTTGAATTTTCTTTCTTTTTGTTTCATTTTTTATTTCAATATTGTAATGGCATGATTAGGTTTTCGGTATTACAATTCAAGTACTAATTTTTTAGGTAATAATAAAAAAGCATAAAGAAATGGAACTCATGGTTTTAATCATGACGTTGATGGTTTTGGGAAGAACAGACTATATCATTTCAAAAATTCATTAATGGTTGCAGTCCAGTAGTAACTTTGGAACAGAAGAAAAAGTTGGAAGGTATCAATTTGTTTTGAATTAACATTTTGTTATGTTTGGTTTTGTATGTCTGGGTAAACAGTTCTGTGTTATATATTGAACTTTTTTTTATGAACGTTTCTTCTCTTCTGCGTATAAATATATTATTCTGAGCCATGTTGCTATTTGTTTCTGTTTTAAATATTTCGAATGTAAAAAATGAATTAAAAAATTAATGCCTGTAAAAACTTTTCACGACTTAAATTTTGCGACACAACGCATACTGAACATGGGTGGCGAGCGATGCCACCTGGGATGTTTTTGAGTTGCGATTCTATGATTTATTTTTTCGTCACGGGGTACGTACACGGCAATGGTGGATTTGACCTAATGTTTTCGAAGTTAAGTTCGGTAAAAAGTTTTTACCCGGGATACTAGTGTTTTTATAAAAAACGTTTTTACATTAATCCATTTTTTTACAAAAAAACATTTTCAACTTAAACCGTCCAGCGGATTTTGGTATCGATGCATTTCTCTGCAAACGTAAACAAGTTTCGTTTGAAGAAGTGTCCAGCGGTTTGTTTATAATCACATTCGTATGCGCCATTTTTGGAAAGTTTGTTATTAAAACCAGTTATAATTAAAAAACTTTTAATCTTTACTTAATAATACTTTGATTTTATTTTGATTTTTAATGAACAAGGTGCGTTCTTTTGTTTTGATTTATTTTAATGACGTCAATGTTCTTCAAGTGTGTACTTTTTTAAATATGCATTTGCAGGTAACACATGTTAGTATATTACAATACATTGATTACCTGGTTCTCATTCATTTAAAGATTAAAGAAACAACAGCTGTTTTCAAAGTTTCCACAAATAGAAACCGTCCGCTATAATTCTATTGATTCCATAATAGAACGAATTTGATAGAATTGCTATTTTAGTAAATCCTCGGGGAAAAGTTTTATGTTTATTTTCGTAAAGATGTATTTTCACTCGGTGAAAGTAGTTGAAAACAGCTAATTTTTATAGAAACAGATCTGGATAAACCTTAATTTCTCTGTTTTGAGAAACATTTCACTTTCACAAAATTAAGATGCACTGTTAATCAAATTGCTTGGTAACGTTTTTAGTTATATTTATGGACTTTATTTTGATAACGTTTTCAGGTTCTGGGGCGATTGGCTGTCATATGATTTGATTCGCCCAATCAACGGCTATGACTTGCTGAAGTTAAAACCTCCCGAAAATTTCAACTAAAGGCCAATTTCCACTTTATTCAACTCAACTCAAATCTAAATCAAAAATTAATTCGCTTATACGTGCGACGACAGTGAACGATGTGAAAACCGGGCTATAGTTCCGTCTTCCTTGCTAAATAGCAGCCGAAGCAAGAGCTCTTTAGTTCTTTATTATGAGGCATTGTTTTTAACAATAAAAACATTTTCAATGATAAAACGTTTAAACGTTTAAACGTTTTTAATGTTCTGCATAAAACGTTTTTTAAAGAAACGTTTAAACGTTTTCTCTTTCGAATTCTTGAAACGTTTTTGACTTCTGGCAAAAACGTTTAAACGTTTTTATAAAAACGTTTTTAAACGTTTTTTTCTATTGTTTTTGCAACGTTTAAACGTTTCTTTAAAAAACGTTTTATCGTTTGTTATCAAAATCCCCTGGAATGTCACATAGGATGAAGCTGTCCATCTTCATTCTCCCAACCGTAGTTGTCAACAGGAGGCAAATTCTGAAGTGGAATATCAGCTCGTTTCAAAACCATTGTAACATAGTGCGATCGAAAAGTATTGTATTTCAATGCTGTAAATGTTGGTGGAAGGCTCTCTGCTTCACGCTGATATCTAAAAAATTGAGACTTGGTCTGATCCACCATAGCCAGTGACCACAAATCGTTCAAGTGATTCTAACGTTGCAATTGACGGTAACCCTTCATGACTGCCCCCCAACTCTGAAAACGCATTGAGAATTTCAGGTGTCCCAACGTCAAACTTCCGCCACCAACTAGTTTTAGATTTCCCACAAAATCTCCCAATTTGGTCGCAACTAGTGAACACATGGAATCCCAAGATTGCCTTTGATTTTTCTGGGCCTAAAGCTTCGTAGCAAGATCCAATATCAATATCGCGACGCATATCTCCTTTCCCTGTTCGAAATTTTGCGACCTTAAAACAAGTTTTAAAATTTGTAATAAGCATACCATAATCGTATTTTAGGTTCAAATAGGAGACTCACAATGCATTTAAAAAAAACAACAATATGTATACCCGCGGTAACTTTCGAAAATAATGAATAAGCAACAGGAAGACATCCGTATCAGGTGAGAAGACAAAACATTCGGTAAATGGATCTGTCTTAGCTACATGTATAGCTTGAAGAACCAACAAAGTATCAGCTTCTTCATGGTCATGTTGTGTCAAATCATCTGGGTAATCTTCGATGTTCGTTTCACTGCATAAATCGTAAGTAACCACAAATTTGATGTCTGTTTGACGAAGCAGATATTCAATAGTATATTTAGCCAAATACACAGTCAAGTCTTGCTTTGTCTTTATATGAGAAATAAACTTCTTCAATGCAATGTGCTCAATGTTGGTTTCATCAGATATATGATATTGTGTTTCATTTCCGGAAGTTCTTTTGTGCCTCGCCCTTGCTTTCAAAGAGCTGTCGATGTAACGATCAAAGACGAGACGTATTTGAGTGAAACCTTTTGTTACTACTTTAAGTAAACCAACAAACCGATCTGCAAAGTCCTAGATAGAGGACTTGGATATCAAAACAATAAATTGATGGAATATACTACAAGATTTGATTATAGTAACATCAGGACATTCTTCTTACCTTGCATGTTTTCAATGTATGATCTTTGTTTATCTGATTGACCACAGCCATACCATCAATAATGATAACTGAATTCACCTCAAGATCACTTGTCTCATTCTTGGTTACAACAATTCCAGGCTTTTCCTCTATGTGGTGCAGCAACTTAGCTTTGTCGATACAGGCGTGTGGTTGACCATCAGGGGTAAACAATGCTCTGGGAACAACTGAGAATTCATACTCTGCAATGGTTTCTTCAAGCTCCAATTCTGGTCTCTTACGTGCAGCTAGAAAAAATCGAGCCATCAGATTCTTTTCTTCTTTCAGTTCAATGACTCTCCCTTCCACTTTCGACTTCACAGATTTCACTTGAACTTTGAAGGTTTTTAAACTTCGTTTCTTCATAGGATCCCACACTGACTCTGATCCTTGCAGTCTGGAACTGACAAAGTTGCTATAAAGATCACAGCCAATCTTCCGATGTTCCAATACTTCCTTGGAGGCGTCCTGAAGTACGGCTTTTGACACAATATTGTATAAGGTATCACTTGATGCAAAGGTGACAGAAAACGACTTCATTGTACTAAGAAGTTTCCACATTCTGGTGTACTCTTAAGTTGGTTGAGCCACTTAGCTGATAATATTTTTTTCTTTTCTTCTTATCAATAAGATTTTTTTCAGTAAAGTCACGACTCAAGTCACTAATGATTGGACCAGACAAACAGAAACGATTGAGTGTAGCAGGCTTTTGAGTCAGCCCAACAATGCCCCCGGTTACCTTTAACTTCTTGTTTTCCTGCTCCATGGCATGATCTGAGCCTATCCCGACAAAAGGAATTGGAGTTTTGACTATAGTATAATTTTCTTGTAAGTATAACCAAGTTGGATTATCTTCACTTTCCAGCTGTTTCATCGTTGCCAAGTAGAGCGGTGACAGTCTTGCATAATTGATTCGATCAAATGCAAAAAAATACTTAATGAATTCATTCAGAGAGGCAAAATGAAGTTCCCATAATCCTTGTCTGGATGCTCGAACAAACAACAGCAATATTTCAAACATCTCAATGAATCCATGCAAATACAAGCCTTGATTTTCCAAAGAGCTAGTGAATGAATGAAGCGTGTCAAGCACACTCTCTAGAGAGATCGATACTTGTTGGTGAAGAACTTCGTTGGCATGAGAATTGGCATGAGAATTTCCACTGAAGTTAAGTTGTTGCATTGTAAAATTTACCTCAGCTTTATAAGCATCAACGTCTTTGATAGCTTCTGTTAGCATCAGCGATGTTAAAGCAAGATACATAATAGTATAAGCTTCCATTCCTCGTTACATATGTTTTCCTTCCATAATTTGACCAAGAGTTGTTGGTCCGTATATGTCAGCTTCAATGAAAAGGCGATCAACTCCGTTTCAGCAATGTACTTTCCCAGTACTTTCATCATAGCAAAAACGATATGCAGTTCACCCAGACGAAATATAAAATCTACCTGCACCCCTTGCCCTCTTGGAAATGAGCTCGTGTGGGTGTAAAGGCGACTGTATGACAAACAGGTGTAAATGCCAAAAAAATGGTTTTGTGTGCACTGATATGTGCAAATGCTCATCAGAGTGCAAAAATGACGGTACCGAACCCACAAGTGACAAATTGGCTTATTTGACAGACAGTGATGATGATGATGATGATGATGATGATGATGATGATGATGATGATGATGATGATGATGATGACTATGTTTAATTTTTTTTCTCACCTTTCTGATAAATCTCATATAATATAAAATATAATCATACATCTAGATATATATCATATATCTCTATAGTATAAAATCGAAAACAAATCCGGGGGTAAATGCCAAATTTACACTGATATCAACCACTGCAATATTTATAATTTTATTTTTTCAAAAAACGTAACATATAGCGAGAAACTCTACAAATTTTGCTTAAGTAAGACAAAAAATGAAGATTTTTGATAAAATCAGGGGGTAAAAGCAGCATATTTGTCCAATTTACCCCCGTCAAGAGTTTTTTAAAATCCATAAAATTTCTTAACAATGTTCCTATCTCTCATAAACATCTTTTGCGCAGTAAAAAGTTGTTCAATCTACGTTAAATGAAGAATTTCACAAAATCGGGGGGTAAATGTCTAAGAAAATTCCTGTTTTACCCCCTGACCAGAACTACAAAAATTAAGATTTGACTATCTATTGCAGTATTTTGTTGCTATTCACTGTTTAGTGAGTTTTGAAAATCTTTTTAACAGTTTCAGTTTGATAGACGTTATAGTTATGCACTCTTTCTTACCCCCTGGATTTGCGAAACCTTAAACCCCCCATAACTTTTGATTATTGAATTTTAACCTCATGGTGCTCACATATTTTTTGCTTCTCTGTTCAAGATCTATAAGATCAGCTAAAGAAAAGTGAAAAATTCCGACATTAATTTTTTCCCTACCAGAATTTTGTGACGTAACCTCAGGGCCACACCCATTTTCGGAAAAAATGATACCATAGTTTTTTTTCTATCTCTGTCACCCAAAGAACGATTTGAGACGTTAAAATTGCTTCTACCCCTTCTAGTCTAACGAAGCCTTATTTCGTGACATAGCCATCCACACTACTATCTGTATTACATCATTATTATCACTATAAATTCAGAACTTTTTTCTTTCTTGTACAGGTAGAAATTGAGAAAGATTCTTCAGATTACATATATAGATAGGAATAGTTTTGATATTCTAGATAATGAAAATTATGATGAGTAAAAGATAAAAAAATCACTTTTTTAAGTTTGTCTTTGAGTCGCACAAGTTTCTTCCGCAAATTCTGAGATTTTTGTCAAATTTGCAAAAATTTATCCTGCAAATCAAGATTTTTTTGAGGTTCAATTCACAAAAATTTGTTCCGTAATTAATTCTCCTGTAAACAATTTATGCGTATAAAGGTAGCATATTTTATATACTATTTAAATCAGGATTAATCTAACCTTATATACAAACCTTCCTTTAATTTTAGTTGCCATATTGTTCCATTGAAGGAGTGTTCACCAACAAAATCTATCCCTTGAGACAAATTCCTTTCCCGTCTGGGAGTGTCTGTGAGGCAATTGAAAAGACTGATAGATGAGGTTTGATGCCCCTGATTTTCAACAAAGTTCAAAACTAAATAAATACAAAAAGAATATATTGTCCTTATTATATAACCTAGTTAGCAGAAAAGAAAAGAATGAAAAATGAAAAACGTACCGGATAGCGGCATACAAAATGTGACAACGAAATTTGAAACTTAAAAAGATCTTGAATTTAAACTTTACATTTTCTTTGACAAACATTACACTTCCAAAGTTGAACTGAACTGTGTGTGTGAAAACAGAAAACCTATAAAAAAAATTGATGTCCCTAAGGACCAACAAAAATAAATTACTCGATGAGATCTTATAATTAAACAATTACGTTTACGTCACACTCCCCTCGCAGGTGTAAAGATTGTTCGATTATCCATTGATGCTTCCGTCATACAAGTCTTTCATAATACACGTATCATCAATACGGTTTATGACCACCAAATTACGAACCGAGCGATACGTTACACGTTGCGAATTCTCAGACGCATTTTGATAACAAATATGAACCTTACGAACTCTCCCATCTCGTCCAATGTCGACAGAATCCACGATTCCAAATTGATAGGTAGAGCATAATACCGATTCTTGCTTGGTGAACAATACGAGATCGCCCTGCTTTAAATCGACATCCGAGCGAAACCACTTTGGTTGAGAGACGAGACCAGGTACATGAGAAGTTAACCACAATTCAAACCATGAATCAAAGATTTTTTGGTTTTGTTGAATGATTCTGCTGGGACTGCTTGATACGTCAAATGTTCTACATGGACTTCTTTCATTATTTCGACCAATACGTATTTGGTGTTATGATGTCTAAGGCCTCAAGATCACCATCGTAATCTCGAACTCCCAATGGGAGATCATTGATACTATTCGCAGTCCTGGCAGCAAAAGTTTCCCATTGAAGAATTGATAAACGCTCGTTTGCAACTGCCTTCAAAATGGACGATTTTATTTCACGAATTTTTCTTTCGACCAAACCATTCATGTTGTGTCCACCCACTAGACAAGTGTAGAATTCAACGCTGCTTTCGGTGAACAAACGCCACTGCAAATCATGGAAATTAAAGTGAAGTGTCTCACATGCTTTAACAAGTTGACTGCCTTCATCCGTGAGGAGAGATTTAGGATATCCTACTTCAAAGGCAAATCGAAGAAATGATTGAAGAAAGGCAATCGACGAATAATCCTCCATACACTTGATGATAATTGTTGTCGTTGTAGCACAGCAGAAAACCACAAACCAGATTTTGATCGTAACCCTCTTGTTATGGTAGGAGTAAGATGAAAATGGACCAAAGAGATCGACCTGAGTTGTGTATAAGACTGGAGCTACCATCAAATTGTGACGTGAGATTGGTCCCATTGAAGCTTCAATCGTCCTTTTGGTTAGATATCTGCATCTTTCACATGTCTTACGAATGAGTTTGACAAGATTTCTCCCTTTGATGATGAATGCATAATGACGAACACATCTCCATGTAGTTTCGACACCTCTATGAGAAACGGTTTCGTGATACCAATGAATCTCGTTCACGATGCTATATGATAATGGTAAGAATCGATCCAAAATTGGTAAACAAAAGATGTGGACTGAAGATGGATCATTGCCTGTGTTGCTTTACCAACTATAGTGATAGAGTCGTTAGGTAGGATTTGACCAGTATGAAAAAGTATTCCATCCTTTTCATTAGAACAGTGAATGTATTTTGATTGTGCAGCAAATCGTTTGACTTCGAGAGTTCCTTTCCTAAAAAAGTATTGTTTAGCTTTTTCAAGCAATTCAGTTGAAAGTAGAGGTTGGTCCTTTTGTTTGAACTTGGCTGTGAAGTTGATCTTTTTGTGTGAACTTGATTTTGAAGTGAAGAATTTCAGGTTTTCGACGAATCTCATAACAATTGCAATAATCCGAATAATGACACTGTAACGATGCTTGTTCGGCTCGATGAGGTAATCAGAGAAAATGTATCTTTCCTTGACTTGGTTTGGAACAGTAACAAAATGTGCCCGAGATGTTTTGCTTTCTTCTGAGTTTAATGATATCCTTTTGGCTGAAATGGCTGGAAATTCAGATGCTGCTTGGGTCATCCACTTGAATCTATTGAACCAAACGGATTCTGGCTTGATAATGTCAACTGAAGCGTTTCGTCTCGTTCCTATGTCAGCGATCATTTCCGATGATTTGATGTATTTCCAATCGGTTGAATTTGTTAATCGTTTCACCTCAATAACTCGATTTTGAACCCAAAGCTTTAATGAAAGTTTCTCATTTGAAATCCAATGAAGAACGATTTGACTATCGGTGAATTTGTGAGATACATGATTCTGTTTAAAAGCTCTTCTGACAGTTTCTCCTGTATGGGCGTTGAGTAATGCTGTAGACAATTCAGCTCGAGGCATCGAAGTATTTTCTGGAACTAACTTTGATCTTGAGAATATCAATTGGCAAGAATATCCATTAGGTACTGGAAATCTGACATCAGAATTTGGCTGGCGTCTCCGAAATCTAAAGTATCAATCTTCAAACTCGTTGCATTGTGTGGTACGATAGCGCGTCTATAGATGATTGAATTCATTTCCGATAACATTTCAAAGTAAGATATCCATAGTTGGCGTAGGTTGTCGGGAATGCTATCATCCCAGGAAAGCTTCCTCTTAACCAGATCGTGCAGGTCGACTTTAAAGGTGGCCGTGATTGGTGTCAGAATTCCCGTCATATCGAAGACTTCAGCGACTTTTGAGGTACAAATTCTTCTTGTCAACATTTTGGAATTTCTTTGATGCTACCAATCTTCTTTCCCCGATATCTTTTGGCAAAATCTAACTCCTTGATGTCCATGGAAAGAGAATCTTCTTTTGGAAACCACTTAAGTCCTACCACTGAAATGGTGATGCCATCAGAAGATAATGAAGCATGTAGATCTTGTCCAGACATTGTAACTCCCTTCAGGGTATAGCCACCGTACGTGAGCACTTTTTCGATGTCATCGGTTAGTGTTTCGACTTTGTGTTGATCGTTTTCTCTTGATAAGCAGTCATCCACGTAATCCACGTAAACGTCTTCATTGATTACACGGTTGAATTCAGGGTGTTGTTGTTGATGGATGTTAACAGTCTCTCGCAGACCTCTCTCTGCCTGATTGCCTGATGACTTAACGCCGTAAATGAGAGTTTTAATAATCTTTTCTTCGGGTGGGTGAGCTGAGTCGAGTCTTTCTTGCCATAGGTATCTTTGGAAGCACCATTCGGATTCCTTCAACTTTACAGAATTGTACATTTTTTGAATATCGGTGTGGAAAACATACCGATGTCCTCTCCACCTTAAGAAAATTTCCAGAAGCTTGTTCATGTTATTTCTTCCTTTGGCAATGATGTCGTTGAGTGAATATCCACTAAATGTTGGCATCGAAGAATCAAACACAACGCGGCACGGAGTAGAAATAGATGAATCTTTCCAGACTGCTCTCCATGGTATAAAGTTCTGTATGCGATGCGACGACAATTGTTGTTGAGTTGGAAGATTATTCACGTAGTCCACGAATCTAAATGACTGCATTTTCTTTTCGGATTTGATGATATCTACTTTGTCTTCTGGATGCTTTTGTAGACGTTTTAATTGTTTGATGTATACACGTAGAGCGATATCTCTGTTTGGTGATAATTTGACAAGTCGATCACTGGTGAATGGAAGAGTTGCAATAGTCATGCATTTTTCAGCATGAACTTCAACGGAACGATTAATTAGATTTTGCTCGATTTCTTCCTTAATGCTTACAAGCTCATCAGCTGGTTGATTTCGACAGGTAGTACAATCACGACATTTGATGCATCTATGGGTTACCTCACTACCGACTGTCTCAAATTGGTCGAATATTTCTCGATGAGACGATTCTTGTTGGCTGCATTTGTAAACATCATACTGCTGTTTTGTATTGCAGTATCCAAGAAGAGATATATCTGGATTGACATTGATTCCTCGATACAGATAACTGAGTTGAGTCGATATGAATTTTGTGGTTGACAGTTGGTGGTGTTTTTCGATTTCGGTAAAGATTTTATGTGGACCGCCAATCACTCCATAAGAGCCGTCCATGTTTTTGAATTGCGATTTATAGAGAGTTAACCCGGATGGTAACTGATAAACGAATTTTGGGAAATAGCGTAAGTACTTGATTCCAATCATGAAGTCTACAGGGCCTCCGACATGTGACGGAAGTAATGGAAGCTCTTTGATACTACGACCTTGTTGTTGCCAACTTGAGCGAATATCATCCTCAACATTGCCTCTCAGTGGATAGAATGGAAACGATACCGTAATATTGTTGAGACAAACGCCTGTCATAATTGCATCATGGCCACTCGACAATGGTAGTTTGACGCTATATATTCCATGGTTTGATGACGTTTGGGTGCAACCGACGCCACCCAAGCATACTGGTTCTGAACAGAGTTGACTGGCTCGTGCTCCAATTCGTTGGATTGCATCAAACTTGCATACGAAATCAGAACATCCAGTGTCGTAGAAGATGGTGTATGTGCTCCCGTTGATCTGTATTGTTTGAAGCATGTAGATTGCCTTGTCGGATTCATTGAAGCAATCTGTTTGAAACGATGTTGAATGATGGACAGGATGAATTTCTTTTGAAAATTCGGGCAGGTTTCGAATCTTTGTGATGTATCGTGCCTTTTAGTGCTCAAGAATACCCTTGTTTGACTGAGTTGATTTGTGAATTTCACATAACAATACGTGTTTCCTTGATGCAAAACTCGAGTGTGAATCGTGCTGACAAACAAAATCTCTCTGACAGCGACCATCTTTGTGAATTCCTGAACCTTGACTTGCTCCAGGATACAGGCATTGAGTGCAAAACCCCTTTGGCTTGAGTTCATTGAATCTTTCGGCTGGAGACATCTTTACAAATTTCTCGCATGGGAAATATTGAACGATTTTGCTACCACGAGGTCCATTGATTGCAACGTGATCGCTTGCCAGACAGATGAAACAATTGAGTTGATCAGGTGGTTGATTTTGCGCAGATTGAGAATTGAAGATTTGAAGATTCGTTGATGATTGCTCAGCGTGATGACTGATTCGACGACCACTTTGACCATTTGTACCATTTTGACGTTCATGAGGTGTAGCATGGCTTGCAATTAGTGACTTCTGTTGGTGCAACTTTCTTGCCTTCTCCAGAAATGTCGTCAATTTGTCCCATATTTCGTTTGATTCCAAATTTTCCTCGCAGATTGTTGCGAGAAAACGAGTTGTTTGTCCATCTCCGATCAGTCGATAAATTTTAATTAATCCATTACCGAAGTACAGGTGTTGCTCTATCTTGTGTTTTTGTGCCAAGTTGCGTAGATCGTCCAACATCCAGATTCGTCAGATGGTTGATCATCTTGGTTAGTATGATTTTCGGGTTGCCATAACACTCCTTTAGACGGTCCAATATTGCGTCAATATCGTCCAAGCTTTTTACTTGATTCAAAGCTGGGTCAGCAAGAAAGTTGTTTTTGAAGAGATCTGGAAGAAGACGTTTTGGAGTTTTCTTGAGGTGCATCTTTTCGAAGTCAGATCGAAAGGAGTAGAAATCAATGTTGGAATCGTATCCCCGAAATTTTTCCAATTGAATATTTAACGACAATTGGTTGAAGTTGCGGTCTTTATCAATTTCTCGTTGAGCTATTTCGGTTTGAAGGTCCTTGATGAAGTTCCGATTGCAGATGATTAACTTATCATACCTCTCACCGATATGTTTGATGGTTTGGGATTTGTCGCCATTAAGGGTTGGTGATTGAAGAATTTCTTTGTAGTTTTCAGCTATTTTGTTAAATTTTGCGGAGACATTCGACATATCCGTTCTCCATAGAAACAATTCTTCATTGGACGCATCTTTGATGTTACTTTTGAATACTTCTTCGAGATCTTCCAATTCCTTATCGAGGAAATCAGCGAGGAAGGCATTGGAGGATTCTTCTTGCGACGACGTCTTCAGTTGAATTTTCGATTTGAGGTCTTTGGATGCTTTGATGTAGTCTTTGATTTTTACCAGTGTTTTTGAGATGTGCTCTTCGAGTTCAGCATTCGGTTCCATAGCTCTCATCATGAAACCCTTTTTGCGGATCAATATACGAAGCTCTTCCAATCTGGAAATGGTGACGTCACGACCGGGTTTTGTTTAATCACGTCGTTGATTTCTTCTATTGTAGATATGATATCAATTTTGACATCAGAAGGTGGGTGCTATGATTCAATCGATAGCTGGGAAAACATTTTGACGATGGTGTTAGGAAACTCTTCCTTTTCGACAATCGATCCTGTGTTGTTGAGCTTTGCGTAGTCGATTCTTGGGATATTCCTCTTTGACATATGACGTTTTGATTTAATACCGTTTTGAATGTGAGGCAATTGAAAAGACTGATAGATGAGGTTTGATGCCCCTGATTTTCAACAAAGTTCAAAACTAAATAAATATATATATTGTCCTTATTATATAACCTAGTTAGCTGAAAAGAAAAGAATGAAAAATGAAAAACGTACCGGATAGCGGCATACAAAATGTGACAACGAAATTTGAAACTTGAAAAGATCTTGAATTTAAACTTTACATTTTCTTTGACAAACATTACACTTCCAAAGTTGAACTGAACTGTGTGTGTGAAAACAGAAAACTTATAAAAAAATTGATGTCCCTAAAGACCAATAAAAATAAATTACTCGATGAGATCTTATATGTAAACAATTACGTTTACGTCGCAGTGTCTCTTAGCAAGACAGGTTGCTTTAGTCTGCCTTGTGGAATTTTATTTGAGGAATCGTTTACATACTGTGAATACTTCTGTGTGATGAGCTGGCATTGTTTGGATATTTATTGATGCCTGTGACCGAAAATCTTGGAACTGTGTGTAGTGAACTTCCTAACAGAGATACTTTAAGTGTTGATCTTTTGTTGGTAAATTGGATCATATAACTCATTTAGACAGTGATTGCAATTCTAAATGGGAAAAGATTCTGGGCAATAAGCAGATACATCCATAATCATTAGCAGGAATGCTTTTAAGTTTGATTAACAGTATGGGATGTGCAGTGTTTTTACTTTTTGGCATTTGGATTTGATTTGTGTTCGGAATTAGGATAATTTACAAATGGCAAACATATTTAGTCCTTGTAATTTTCTACATTTTTGTGCCATTATGGGTATTCGAAAATCAGACAAAATACAATACAAATTATTTCAGATTTATTTTTTAACCAGAGAAAAACAAAAAATTATATGAATTTCCATGAACTGAGTTTTCCATTAATAAGGATGATAAATATAGTTTTATTGACTATTATTGACTCACCCGCCACCATGAAATAGAGAAATTCAGTAACTACTTTCCCTGCAGGTATGATGTTAGAGTTAAAATTATGATGCTGTAATTCAATGTTCTATGAGGTCTGTTGTTAAATGGGATTAATTAGAATTAATTGGTGCGTTGCACAATTATACATAACATTTTATACTTTTATTTATAGTAATTGGCAACAGCTTGGCATTAAATCTTCTGAGGACCACTTACTTGGTAGAAAAAGGTTTCACCTGCGTGATTAACCAAACACGCAAGCCTGTAAGAACGTAAAGCTGAAAAGTCCAACTCGTAAAACTCAAATTTAAAGCTTTTTTGGTCTTGATGTCAGAGGTAATAATCTGTGGCCAGGCCAGGCTTCTCGGTTATTATTCATTCGACGATTTACGCCTTTCTGAAAATACTACAGGGACACTTTTTATCACGAGAGGTGTTTTAATATTTCTTTGCTTTGGGCGACTAGATTTACATTTTCGATTTGCATTTCACCAAATGTTTTTTCTTTTGGTAAATTACCAACAATTTTTTCTTTACGTAGACAGCTACTGCATATTTGTCTATTTCATTGCTTGGTTCCATTCGAGCTTCTAGGATTTCATCAATAATAGGGTGCCATTTGCTTTGGTACTCATGAAATCCCATAACGGTCGAGTTCGTCTCAAAATACTTAAGAAGAATGATTTCAATCGGTTGATTTTCGTTGGTTATCATTGAAACAAGATCCATATTTCTTTTCGCTTCTTCTTGTTGCTGCTAACTTGGCTGACAGAAAAAGGGAAGACGCTGCAGTGCGCATTTATTATATATTTCCCCATAGGGCGAAATATATGTTAAAACCGGCATTTTCCTTCTCCTCCACCTTCTCCTCCGTTCACTTTTATAGCCGCGTATTGGAACTTTGGATAATACAGGCTAGTGATAGGGTGTTAATTTCATATCGAGACCCTCGCCATCTCTCTCTCCTATTGAAGTTTAGTGAGAGTGGTTTACTGACAGAAATCCAAATCAATGTTCCTGATTATTATTCCTTTAATATTATTACATCATATTTGTGTTCTGGTGTGTTGTTTAAGACGCGTGCCACTTATAAGGTTGGTGTGCATGAACAGTGCTCTGCCAACCACCCTTTGCACACTCCACATTTATTTGTTGCCATTTGTGTACTGGTGTAGTCGTATGACACTAGCCACTAAAGTCGGTGAGCATTATTGTGTTAGACCACCGAAGGTACAAGGCAAATTGATTTACTACTCCCTGCATAGAGCGGTTGATTTAAAACCTTCCACGCAAAGTGCGTGAGTACTATATAGAACTGCAGCAAATGGCGCAGTTGATTTAAACTTTCCACATTATAGTGGTTAATATTTACGCTTCTTTAAAGCAAACAAACTTTCCACACTAGATTGAAAAAATAAAGTGACTAAGCCAACAAACAAAATGGCTGAATCAAACTTTAACAAAATAATATTTGGTAATTTCCACCAAGGTGATTCGAAATTTGGAGTCTCTGCTGGTAAGCATTGTTCATGCATGTCACTAATGTTTATAACTTAGACTTGCGTAAGACGAATATCAATTTTGGAAGGATATGGACTTAGATTTTGTTTTGAATCAGGGTAATGGGCTGTATGAAAAAACTAAAATATCTAGAACATTGTATGTTGATGAATTACCTTCAGTAATTGAAATTGAATATAGAAGTGTTATTTTACATGCAAATTTTGTCTGTACTACTGATGGGTATGGTAATGCTATTACTGGTGGAAACACTAATGAAGCATTTACATTTTTAAATGAGGATCTTTTTTACAGTAATGATATATCAGGTGCCATACTTATTATTGAGGGTTACTGTATTGCAATATTAGAAGATGTCAATAGAAATATTTATCTATTTGATTCGCACAGCAGAAATAGCCAAGGACTTCCAGAGGCTGAGGGAACATCTATATTAATGAGGTTTATGCTAAGCGATACATTTTTTCTACTTATGGTTATTCAATTTATTTTCAAAAAAAAGTCACAACACTTAGAGGCGTGAAAGTCACGCCTCTAAGTGTTGCAGGGAAGGCCATTATGAAAAGAATTGTAAGACGATAAGGAAAAACAAGAAAATCCATTATGAAAATAATTCAGAGAAACTAAAAGCGAAAAGAAAACAACACTTTCAAAATAATTCAGGGACCATTAAAAGACTTAAGAAAGAACACGAAGAAAGAACGAGTGTTAGTCAGCAGGGTTTAGATCCTTATTCAAGAGTCAAAAAATTTAAAGACTCCATTGTTGAAGGGCCATATTATGTGTGTGTGTCATGTAATCGGTGCCTTTACAAAAGATCTGTTAAAATCTATTGTGAAGAAAAGTATACAAAGAAGGGTTTTATCCCTAAATGTAGTCCAGCAATAACCTTTGATGATTCACTATATATATGTAAAGCATGTGATAAGAAATTGTGTAGGAAAGAAATACCTTGCCAAAGTGCTAGCAATAAGCTAGAATTGTTTGATTTGCCAATTCAATTTCAGGATTTGAATAAACTTGAACGCATTGTAATTTTCCAACGAATATTATTTGCAAAGGTTAGAATTATGCCAAAGGGTCAATTTTCTAAAATAAGGGAACTATTTGTAATATCCAATTGAAACAGACATTGTTTGTAATAGTGCCGTAGACACGAAATTTTTTTAGGGGGGGGCCTGATGTTTAGTATCTAGGGAGGCCCCACCATGGTTGGGGCCGAGGGGGCCGAAACGTTTTAGGATTTTATACCCTCTAGATTAGCTAAAACTGCATTTTCGAAAATCAATTTTAAACAATAGGATATCCAAAATGATATGAAATTCTAGTATATTTTCAAGTTTCTAAGACAATCTTTGTTGTAAACTCTGCATAAGTAAGTAAGTAAGTAAGTAAGTAACGAGAGTTTTTAGTCCTTGGGCTTCCAACCGTAATGGTTGGTTCTTCCGCCCGCCGACTTGCAACTATTAGTTGACTTACCGCCAGAGATACGTATAGCATTGCTCTAACTTGCCCAAAGGCCAGTGTGCAGTCAGTCGATGGCTCCTAATGGGCTGACACGCTGCTTTTAAAGCGCATCGGAGTGGTGTATTGAGATACGACATGACTGGACTCGAACACGGGTCGCAGCGGTCGCACTCAAAGGTACTAACCACTACACCATCGCTGCATATATCCCATTACATTTTTGATAAGTACTACGATGGATATTGAAACAGAAATAGTAACAAATGCTTTGTAGCGTGAAGTGTCCAAAGATGTTTTTTCTTGTGTCGTATTTGTCAATGAACTCATTCGCAACAGCTTTTAAGTCCAGTTTATCAACAGCATCTTTGTGGATGTGAAGAACGAGTTAGTTATGTTTCCTCTTTATTGTCGCTATCATTCCTTTGAATCACCATAATGCAACATTTGCCGCATTGACAACTCGAGAAGAAAACGTTATTTCTGATCTAAATCTAAAAAAAAACCATAATCTGAAAAACGTTTTTTGGGGGCGAAGGCACCCCCCCCTGACCCCCCACCCCCACCCCTCCTTATGAAATTGAAAAGGAAATTATGCTATAATTCTCATGTTATTGCAGAATCAGTTAGGCCTGAATTGGTGCTTTCCCTTTTACAATATTTAAAGGCTGCTAATCATCTATACAAAGATGTTGATATACGGGATGTCATTTCTGCCAGAGATAATGTTTTTGAAGTAAAATATATCGATGATGAAGAAGATGATATAGATTTTAATATTATACAAAATAAGTCTGAGGATTATCCCACCATCAATTTTGTTGATGATAAAGATGTTCTATTGATTAAGTGCAAATATGAAGTTGATGACTTTGAAGATAATGACCCCTTGGATGAACATCGACTAAACTGTGTAGAAACTACGTTGATGTCAAATGCCCATATGTTGTAGCTGATGACGAAAATATCATATTGCACCTGGCCAAGGAAAGGCACCTGTAAATATTTTGAAAGATGAATTTGTTGAAGAACTTGCTTTCCCAGATTTTTTTCCAACAGGGAAATTTGGCTAGACTGCTACATGAGAGATTAAATTATCTCATACAAAGTATTTCAATGAACAGTTATTGAATTATACTCAAAGATTTGCGTCAGATGCAGATTATATATTTTTTGCAAATATTGTGTCTCAGCAAATTAATCTGCGAAACCAAATTAATGTTGCAATGCGCAAAGTATCAGGTCACAATGTTACTGCAGGAATGTTTAGTCAAAGTTTTAAAGATACTGTTAAGTCTTTCGTAGTAAATGAGGAAGCATATAACTTTATGAACTTAGTTAAAGGCTCTCCAGCGTAGCCGAAAAGCTTATTACAACTTCTAAAAATTTGTTTTTTCTCACTTTGAAATATGGCGAAAGTTTATTTCATGAAGTTTGTTTTTTTAAGTCTTCTGAGATGACGTAAAGTCTGTTATGAGGTGTCATTTCGTTGACATTTTGTTTCTATTTAGTTTCTATTTATTTCGTAAATGTACATTCTACCATATTATTAGTATGATAAATATGGCAATACCCCAAGATAAAAATGTTTCATTGGCCTTCCTTCAAGATAACAGCTGTAAACTGGTAATGAATGGCAGATATAACAGTGTGGTTTTCAGCAGTAAACTAGTGTACTTGCCACAAAAACCAGTACTTGTTTTTTTTAAAGCATAATTACGCAATGTTTTCCTGGTAAATTTCTTTACACATGAAGTGTGTTTTAGATGACGTAAAGTCTATTACGAGGTATCATTTCGTTGACATTTTGTTTCTATTTTTTTTTTTTTTTGCCAAGTTCGTAAATGTACATTTTATCATAATATTAGTATGATACAACTTTAACTATTACATTTCTGTTTTGTTAAAATTTACATGCTAGGATATATTTTTTGAAGATTGTTTTTTCGATAGTTTCATTATTCCTGAGTTATGTAAAACAAAAAAGAAAAGTTCCTTATTTTGTTTTGTTAAAATACTTCTTGCTTGCATTCGTTAACCCAAATTTGATGACCATTTGTAACGATATCTACTAACCTAATCAGTTTCCTGGCGTTTTAAAAATTTTACTCCTTTCCATTTCGCATACCCCTTCCCCATCTCCACCCCTATTATTTTCACTGAAAAACATTACACACAGCACAAAGAACATGTACATAGTGAAAAAACATTTCATTCTAATTCTTGAAAAAAATATTATTATACCATTTTTGATAAAGAAATTAAAATATCAGAAAGATTGCAAAATTATAAAAACATGTCCTCTTTGCCTGCAACAAATCTGTTCACGATGGCTTTAGCTTAAAGGCCCAATATGGCTGTGTTTGATCGGTGCAAGATTCAAGTATAATGACGAAAAATGTATCTGTTGGTGTAGTCACTATGTTCTTCTGGCCACGACTGTGTCCACGATGTAATCGACAATACAACGAGCAACAAATACGCGCGTGCAATTGACGGGATAACTTCACATCTTTACCTTTGGCAGATTCTTGGTCTTACATACCTCTGGACTTGCCATGCTGGAAGTAGCAGAGGTATGTCAGTGAAAGACGTCCAGTTTGAGCTAGCAAGTGGAAGTTGCGAGACTGTCATTGGCTGAAACCAATTATTGTCGCGATATGTAACCGTGGCGTATATTGCCAACAATCCCGTACAGCTTGGGGGTCCCAAAAACTGCAATAAATGGGGAAAAATATAGCCGCATCTCATGCATCTCTGATTCGAATGTTTTGTTTTCAAGTAATTTGGCAGCTTCTAACAGGATGTAAACAAACTTTTTCACGATTTTTCATTTAAATTCGACATGGCAACTGCTCAGACAACTTCAAGAAAGAAAGCAGTTCTGATAATTAAGGAACAATACCTTGCTTTGAAGGAGCTTGAAGAGAAAGGAACCACGAAATCTTCTATCGCTAAAAAATATGGTGTCCCACTTAACAGTTTTTCATACTGAATAAAGAATAAAAGTGACATTTTAACCAAGTACGCATCAGGCCAGTATGGAGCTAAAAGACAAAAACTCTCATCCTGAAAATTCGACAACATCGGTAAAGCAGTTTATAAATGGTTCTTCAACGCTCGCGAAAGGGATGTGCCAAGTAGTGGTCAAATAATTCGAGAAAAAGCTTTGGATTTTGCTGGCTTGACCGATGGAAGAATAGACAAAATGTTGTACACCAATTGATCTCTGGAGAGGAAAAGTGATCTCTGGAGATGAGGGCAAGCTGGGAAGAAGCACTTCTTCCGACCATCTTATCACGCTATGAATTGAGGGACATTTACAATGCTATGAGTTTGGGCTGTTTTATCAGATACTTCCATCAAATACGTATGATGTCAAAGGTGAAAGATGCCCTGGTGGAATGTTCAGCAAAGTTCAGTTAACAGGACTTGCATCAGGAATAGCTCTTGGCGAAAAATTACCTATGTTTAGTAATTGGAAAATTGGTTACAAAGCAATCAAAAGCCCTCCTTGTCAATACAAAGCGCAGAAAAATGTTTGGATGGATTCAGAAATCTTTAACGAGTATGTAAGGAAACTTAATGCTAAATTGGACAGCGAGGGCCAAAAGGTCGTCCTGATAATTGATGATTGTCCAGCCCATCCGGAAATCACTAATCCTAGAGCAGTAGAATTGGTTTTTATATCCCCAAGCACTACGTCTAAGACCGAACCCATGGATCAAGGTGTGATCAGAGTCTCCCAAAATTAACATTCTTGCTCCCAAAATTAACATTCTTGTGGAATGCTGTTTCCAGAGACACCGTAAAAAATTGTTTTAAGAAGGCTTGTATCTCTAAAGAAACACAGATTTCCAGTCTCAATGATGGGATGATGCATTTAAATCACTTTCTGAGAATATCAGCGAGTTAAAAAAAAACGCGATGTTGATGGTAACGTCTTGGATGCAAAAGATTTTGTTGACATTGACTTTGAAGTCTCTACTAGTCAATCCAATGAATTGACCGACGAAGAAATTGTGGAAAGTATCCTTAACGAAGGTAAAAATCAAGATGAGGTGAACGCCGATGATGACGAAGTTGATGCCCATGACATCTCCCCTAGAAAGCCAAAGTTGTCGGAGTTGGAAGAAGCCTTCGAGCTGATGGAAATATGGCTTTTGTTTGATGCGATTGGCGTTGAAATCAGGAAACAGTTAAACATCATAACACTACATTGACAGCAAAATGCAAATTAATATTGAACAATATTTTGAGCGATAAACTCCTCATTTATACTCCATAACTTTATATTTAACTGTAAACATTTTGTTTGAAATCATTTAAAAATAATGATATTTAGCTGTGTTTATTTATACGCTCAGCTTAACCGCAATTTCTCAATTTCTTGATAAAACCCCACCCCGAGCACTTTAATTTGAAAATTTGGGGGGAAAAAATTTTTTTTCAGTTATTCGAAGTAAATTTCTATCCCCCTTTGAACTTCGAATAACCAGGAGTATAGTGTATTAACTTTTTAAAATATCTCCGAAAGTTTGCCATTGGTAAAATGTTTAAAACAAAATCCACTACAACAAGTTTTTCATAGCAGAAGCTTTTCGATTTTTATTTAAATCATTCTCAATGCTAAAATAACTTTTTATTTAAGAGCCTTGCAACCTCCACTCTAGCTATCCCGCTGTGAACTTGGATGATCAATGGATGTGGAACGAAGTTAGTGGATCTTACTACAGCAACTCGGCAGATCGGACCCTACCAGCTGTCAATTTTGCTAAGAAGACGAGATAGCCTTGAGACTCACTACAAAAAGCTGCCGCCTTTACAACCCGAATGACAATCTCATGGACATGCTGCGGTGTTGGTGGATCACCCTTAAAATTAGCAAACCTGAAATACAATATATACATTCACGTTATCAAGAGATAAAGGCAAATAAGAACAACACGTTAATTGGATGAAGGAAGATGAATGAATGGAAAACAAGAGGCCCATAGGCCTTAAGGTCAGCGCGAACTGTATGCTAAGTCTAAAGATTGTAATCAGTTTACAAAAGAAATGGCTAGCTTTCCAAAATACAGTTTGATTAGTACCGTATTTGGTTGATGAACATGCTAATCGAAAATGTAAATCCATTCGCCTAAAGCAAAAACATATTAAAAACGTCTCGTGATGAAAAGGATCCCTGTAATGTTTTCACAAAGGAGTAAATCGTCGAATGAATAATAACAGAAGAAGCCTGACATTGTATACAGGTTATTACCTATAATATAAGAACTGATCTAAACATATCTCATCGAGACCAAAACACAAATTTCTATGAGCCGAATAGCGTATTACATATCCATTTTTTCCAAAAGGATTCATCGAACAGAAGTCGTCTTAAAAAAGGTAAACGTTATAAAAGGAAACCTTGACTTTCCACAACAATCAATTAAATCCTTTTCCTAATTAGGGAGATTTTTGTGGCAGTATATAAACTACGTACGGTGAAAAGTTATTTTCAAAAAAGAGATGGGCTTAAAATGACAATTTATAAAACCAAATTCAAGTATCAGAATAAACATGTCTGTTCAAAGAAATGTTTTCACACTCATTGTTTATTATTTGATAAAAATGACCTTCCTAAATCCAAAATGGAAAAGAACAACAGATTTTCGTAGTGAAAATACACATCCATAACCAAACCACTACATAGCTAAAAATTTAAGTTTGTGTTCTGACTTAATTTAGTCAGTATTTACATTTTGAAAAATAAAATATGATATACAGCATCAAAACAGACCATAGACTTCATTCATAGTAAACTATGTTGTTTCTGTTGTTGGATTAAACAACTATCCAAGTACACTCAACCAGATTCTTTCAAGTTATTATGTGTCTCAATCCTCTGTGTATTATTATACGCAAATGGTTTTCTGAGCTTTATATTGCATATACAACATCACATATTTACTTGCTGTTTATGAATTAACATAACTGGTTGAACTGGTGGTTGATCTCCACGTGAAAAGGGTTTTCTTCTTTATGCTGTACATCATCGTGCTTTCAGTTTAGTTGGGCTACATTACATCAGGATCATACTAAATAAATCTTCAGCTTGGTTATTGAGAATGAATTTTCACCTTTGCACTGGAATCACAGTTTCAATGTAGTGGTTTGTTGTTATCATATTTGTAATTCGTAATCTCTTCAGTCTACATTTTCTTCCAACAGCTCACAACACTCGTGGTTCTTCTATCCTCCTTCTCGCCAGACCTTTGTTCAGAACATCCATATTTGGTTTGAATTCGATTCATTATCAATGCATTATTTCTTGGAACAACATGCAACACCAGTTGTTACAACATGATCTCTCTTCACTCAGCCTTGGTAAATTCAAATCCCATTGTAAAGAAGCTCTCTTGAATCAATATTTTCCTTGATTGGAAAGTTTTTGTTGTTTTCAATTTGTTTTTGTAATTTCTAGTGTTTTTTTTTTGTTTTTTGTTTTTTTTTGTAGTTTCGGCATACAATTTGCCTGTATTATTTATCCTTATTGGCCATCACTAGATTAGTGTTTTAATATTTGGTGGTCTCCATTATTTATACTGTAATAGTTGTAATTGTGCTTTGTACATTCTTGTTGATATAAATAAATTCTCTCTCTCTCTCATTGCATTTTCAAACAAAACACAGGTTTCAAAACTTTTTGAACCTTTTTGTAATGACATAATTTCATTCAATTTACGAAAAGTACATCAATATCTTCTTTTCCTAAAAAACTGAAGTAATGATGAATTTCATACAAATTAAGTATTGTATTTCCTCTTTTTAGTGCTTCTCTCTAATAAGCCCCCCAACCCCCTTCCTATAATGAGCACCCTGGTGGTTAATAGAGTGACAGTGACAATATCATATGTTCAAAATCCTTGATAATCGCCCATGTACTTCTTAAAACTAGCCGGAAATTTTCATTTTACTTTGACAAAAGCATTATTGGAAATATTTTGAAAGAAGTTTTTTCCTTTTTTCATATAAAATGCTAAAAATATTTTCAGTTAAAATCAAAACTAAAATGTTTTGATGTTCATATGAATTGCCTTTCCTTCCTTTAACTTTTCCATCTCTTGCAAAAAGGTGATTCCACATGTTTCTGATATGGAAGATGATCTAATCCTGTTATTGACTCTGATCGAGAAGATGGTGGGGACATAGACAAGAATAGCATTATTTAGAATTATGTTTGATGTTTCTTCTGTTTACTGTAAATAGTTTTTTAGAGTGAAGTTGAATGATAAAAGTGCAAATAAATCTTTATTTTTAACACCTCTCACAATTTTATAAAAATCCCCCACTTGTAAGCGCCCTCCAATAAGAACCCCTTATTGTTAAAAAAAATTAATAAGCACCCAGGCACTTAATAGAGGAAATATGGTATGTATTGTAGTATATGTGGTATATGTATATGAAAATACAAACAGAGTATATAATTTTTGGTACATTTCTATAATTATATGTCAATATAACATAATCTATTTATCATCATATCATATCATCATCAACACATTATTGTTATCAACACAAAAACAAAACATACCAATGTTTTTTGTTGTTGTTGTTGTTGTTTACACGTTTATTTAAAAATTTTTACAACTTTTTAAGAAATGAAACGATTTATTTCCATCATTTTTCGTTTCATCTATTGAAACATTAAAGCTAGCAGAAAACATCTTCAAAATCACTGACACTGACTGAAAAGATGGCATACTACTTTACTGAAGACTAGCCTCTAATAGTTCAATACTGAACTGCGGCTATAAAAGTGAAGGAGGAGAAGAAGGAAATGCCGGTTTTCACATATATTTCGCCCTACGGGGAAATATATAAAAATTTGATAAAAGCTAATTTAAGCAACAAAGTCCTCTTATCCTAAAAAAAGTTAGAAAAGATTGCGTGAAACTGTTTTACACAAAAGATTTGTTCACAAAAATGTCAAAGAAGAGCAATTTTACTGCCGCCGTTCTCTTCTGAGTTGAACACTTTTATAGCAATAAATATTCATGCAAACGTGGAAGAATTTGTTGGTAGAAAACAAATGAAACTATTGAACTGTTTAAACTAATTCTTGTTTATTATGTTTTCTAATAAACGCCTCTTTTAAAGCGTTTATTAGAGGGCGGCATTAATTACAAATGTTTAGCTATAAGTGCTGCGTTTAATACAGGGTGGCGTTTATTAGAGGAGATACGGTATATATGCAAGAAAAATATGTTACCTTATTCATAATTCATATAAATTGTTTGTTGGAGAATTCATAACGGGACGAATTTCTGTGAATTGAACCTCATTATTTGCAGGATTTATTTTTGCAAACTTGCCAAACATCTTGGAATTTGTGGGAGAAACTTGCGCGACAAATTTGAAAAAATAAAATTTCTTTTATCCTTCACTCATTAATGGTGGAGCAAATTTTGCGATTTCATGGCAAAATTGCAATATTAACTAATAGTGCTGCAAGAAATTCGCCAGCATTTATAAGTACGAAAGGTAGTAACTGTTTTTGCTTGTGTTTTTGTTTTGATGTTCTTTTCTCTGATCTCGTCTTTTTATGTGCTGATGTGTGCTATTGCTACTGTAATTGGATTTCTGCGAAAGCAAGAAATACCTTAAAACCGGCTTTGGTTTTTCTTCTTTTTTTTCTTACTGTCCAAACCTAGCGGTTTTTTGAAATCTCGTGCGAATGTTTACACGAAACCAAAACCACGCATTTCAGGCAAGAAAGCTCATAATGAACCGACAGGATACGAAAGTATCTTTAGTCAGTATTTAATGGATTTAATGTAAAGAAGATCCTCATTTCCATAACTGAAGATGAAGAATGATATATCTAGCATTAATTTATTATTATCTTGAAATGATTCAATGATGATCATTCGTTTCCAAGGAAAAGTTTTTAATGTTTTGTAAACAGAACGAAAAAGGTATGCCTTTGTTTTTGAGATTAAATGCCTGAGATTGTTTCTAAAAAAAGATGGTTGTTTGTTTCATGTGTGGGCTTTTTAGGCTGTGGATACGTACTGCTCAGCTTACTGTCCTCCTCAGCTCCATCATTAAAAATGTGTGTCAACTCTGTACCACACTTTTAAAGGGAAATTAAGCCTTTATCAAAAACTTTTTATATTAGCTGCAGAAAGGTCTCATTAATCTTCTGTGATCATTAAAAATTATTTTAAATGATAATTATACTCAGTTTTCGTTATTTAGTATCTAACAACGGACGCCATTGCAGTGCTCTGAGATGGAAATTTTGACGTCACAGCGCGATCGCTGTTTTTGTAAAGATTACATAAACTGCAATATTTTGTTTTTGTTGATTAGATGAAAGTTATTAAGTTCTTCGTGATATAAAACCTTTATTAAAAAGTATTACGTTTTAGATTTATAGCAGGTATATATACGTGCGTAAGTGAGTTTTTGAACAAATGTGTATATTTTGGATGTATAAAAATGAAATCTTCGGTAATGACTGTTTTTATTTTTCTTGAATCGTTGCTGATAAACTTATTTTACATTTATGTTGATGAATGATAGATATTTTCGTGTTTATGTTGTTTTTCTACCTTTCTCGCATCTTTAGAACATAGACGTAAAAAACATGCCACCATGTGCTGCCTACGTCTGATATTTCTGCAAATGAAATTCGCTCTGTGACGTCATGATATTTATAACGAAAGCTGTAATGGCGATTTGACTAAGTTGTTTTTTTAGCAGTTTTTTTCATTTGGAATACCTTTTATACATAAAAAGGTGTTCCTGTAGGATAAATGAAGCATTTCATGCTCAAAATCAGAAAAGAAATTTTAAGGCTTAATTTCCCTTTAATGTTTGATGCTAATGTTCATGTTTTAATGCTTGATCAGTTTTTAAGTTTTATATACTGCTAATGTCCTTTATTACAAATAGCCTTTCCTAACCACAATAGCAAATTGAAACATCTTCCAACTGCCTGTAAATGCAATACACCAGTACATCTTGAAACACACAAAGAAAATTTTCCTTTCAGTTATAAAATTGTGTGTGGTGAGTTTAGAGCTTAGGTATTTATTTTGGTTTACTTTTTGTGTTTGCAATATTGGGAATTATGTACGTAATTAAGTACATGCACATGTTAAGTGTTTAAAGAAAATGATTTACGTACGTAACCACTGTGATATCTGAAAAGCTTAAAATGAACTTAATCTTGTTTTGCATCCCCAAAAGAAGGGATGTTTTATGTCATTCAGATGTAATTAAGTTTAATGGTGGTGTATATATATATGAAATGAAGTTTCGCATAGTGTCAATAACAATTTTGCAATGCCCTGAGGTGCATACCGTAATGCTTCGATTAGACGCCCGGGGCGTTTATTAAATTTTTTGAATTTTTAGGGGGCGTCTATTCGAGGGGGCGTTTAAAAGAGGGGGGCGTCTATTGAATTTTTGTGAAACTTTTCTTTTTCGTAAATACAAACTAAATATAAACATCGATAAAAAATATACAAAATTAAACTTCAAGATCTTCGTCAATAAAGACAAAGTTTCCAACTGTTAGTTTAAAATTTAAAAATAAAGGCGTCTATCGCAAATTTCCATATTTTTATACAAAAGAAAACTTTGAGGATGAAACAATGCAAGAACAAGAATGTAAGTGCATTTCATATTGTTTATCAATGTAAGTTATATATAAATATATGCTGATTTTCTTTAGTCTATAAGAATGTATTTTGCATACCCACAATTGATGTGTAATTGGAAAAATGTTTTGAGTTTATGAGTTACGAGCATACTCATTAGGATATCTGAAAGGATCAATATATTGTTGATATTAACTGTATTAATAAATATATCATTCAGTTTATTGGCAGTATATACATTATAAGAAAGTTTTGCATTGTGTCAATTATACATGCCTGGGAATGTAATACATATTGTAGAAATTCTTCCACCATTCAATGATTCAAAATCATTCAAGTTTCAAGAAAGTTGTTATAGTATTTCATTTTTCAGCTGATCTTGCAGAAATCCTTCTGCCCGTAAGGGCATCTTGTTATGTTTATATACAGTGTGTCCTAAAGAATTTCGGTCTGAGATTTTAACAAGCTATAACTTTTCACACATATATCAGATTTTAAAGATTTTTACATTATTTGATAGCATTTCTTTCAAGGATTTTAAAAACCTATAACTTAAATAATTTAGTCTAACACCTTTGCAGTAAAAAGGATTTCTTTAAACTGCCACAGTCATTAACTCCTTAATGGTTAATTAAAGTAAGTTTTCACGTGCGATTATTCTTTTGTTTATTAAGAACATGTCATGGTGTTATTGAACACACTAAAATTATAATCTCATCACAAAGTTAGAAATTGTCGACGGGGACTTCTCGACATCATATGTGCAATCTTTATTTGCTACAAAAACTTTTCTGCACTGAGATTCAGAGTCAATCAGAGTTGAGAAGTAAAATTGTTAATGCAGCAAATAATCTTAGACAAAATCAAAATTTTATTCGCCACTTTTTATGACAGCAACAGCAAATCGCTGTGTCCAGAGAAATGGGGGACATATTGAGCTTAGTTTTGTTTTTAACGACTCTTGTGTTTTACAGCCACTTGACTTGTTATTGTTTTTGATAACGACCTTTGATAGCTGTTATTGAAAGATGTGTTAATTAACCATTAAGAAGATAATTGGATTTTTTCATGGTAAAGTCCTTAATTATTTCCAAACTAAGAGGTTTTGGAGAACAAAATGTATATTTTTAAAATCTATAATAAAATCCTATCGAATGATGTAAAAATTGCTAAAATCTGATATATGCGTAAAAAGTTATGAGCTGTTAAAATCTCAGACCGAAATTCTCTGGGATACACTGTACATTTACTTTACGTATTTTAGAGCACTTTGTCTAATTAATTAATATTCAACCTTTGTATCTTAACATGAAATAAGGCTTACTATTTAATTTCTTGCTTTATACATATACGCTACTCGTCAGTGATTTAGCTTGTAATCTAATTTTACTACTAATGATGACAACAGAAATGTCGAAACATGTTTTAGAAAAAAGGTTGTAACTTATGGTCTTTTAGATAGGAGACTCAGCTACATGCAGCTCGTTGAGTAGGCAGGTTAAGAGTAGATGGTTCTCCTGGAAAGTGGCCTTTTGAATAATAATAACGTTTCATTCCATTTAAAATTTCAAGCTACAAAATTAAAGTGAACACAATAAAATTGAATAATTCAGCAAGAATCATCTAGTCTTCCCTTAAAGGGAAATTAAGCCTTAAAATTTCTTTTCTGATTTTGAGCATGAAATGCTTCATTTATCCTACAGGAACACCTTTTTATGTATAAAAGGTATTCCAAATGAAAAAAACTGCTAAAAAAACAACTTAGTCAAATCGCCATTACAGCTTTCGTTATAAATATCATGACGTCACAGAGCGAATTTCATTTGCAGAAATATCAGACGTAGGCAGCACATGGTGGCATGTTTTTTACGTCTATGTTCTAAAGATGCGAGAAAGGTAGAAAAACAACATAAACACGAAAATATCTATCATTCATCAACATAAATGTAAAATAAGTTTATCAGCAACGATTCAAGAAAAATAAAAACAGTCATTACCGAAGATTTCATTTTTATACATCCAAAATATACACATTTGTTCAAAAACTCACTTACGCACGTATATATACCTGCTATAAATCTAAAACGTAATACTTTTTAATAAAGGTTTTATATCACGAAGAACTTAATAACTTTCATCTAATCAACAAAAACAAAATATTGCAGTTTATGTAATCTTTACAAAAACAGCGATCGCGCTGTGACGTCAAAATTTCCATCTCAGAGCACTGCAATGGCGTCCGTTGTTAGATACTAAATAACGAAAACTGAGTATAATTATCATTTAAAATAATTTTTAATGATCACAGAAGATTAATGAGACCTTTCTGCAGCTAATATAAAAAGTTTTTGATAAAGGCTTAATTTCCCTTTAAGGTATGGTATGTAAGCTAGCATCCTATCTTTAAATATACATAATGTTTTTCGAGAAAAGGAAACATGTGACAAGAAATATAATCTTGCAACAATTTGACTTTTTCTTCCTCCTATCCAATTAGCATATATGACTGTTAATATCTTGATTCAATACACTTCAATATAAGATTATATTGTTATTATATTATCTGTTCAAAATAATCCACTTCTTGGTTCTTGTTGATAAGTTTTAGCAGCTTTTCACTCCGAGAATGCACTTCATTAAAATAAAGGGCGGGGAGAGTGCACATTAAAACAAATAATTTATTTATTCATGCGAATGAAGAGAACTCTTTTTGGTTTGTAATATATTTACTTCGTCACACATTAGCGATAAATATCCGCGTTCTGCTTAAAACTTTCTGTTTTTGAACTGTAAAATTTAAAGTTAGCAATAACGGGTGCATAAAATGGGCGTGAAGAACTGCGATCTTACATACGGACGGACTGACTGACGGACACGGGGAAATGAAAGATCAGCTACCTTGCAGCGCTGACTAAAAAGCAAAAAGGTGAACAAAATCAAAAGCATGCTAAAACGTTATTGTAAATAGTGATTTGTAAATATTTATTTTTTTAATCACCAACAGTAGGCCATAGGGAAATAAATAAACGCCAAGTGTAGTATCTGTTCATGACAGCTTAATATTTGGCACCCTAGCAATTGCTAGCTTATATGTTAATCTTATTTTGTTAACAGCTCTAGGGAGCGAGGTTTACATCACTGTGACTACGACGCACCAAAGCCAACGGAAAAAGCCAAAGCACATCGCATCACTTGAAATAAACGAACATTTAACACTTATTTTCCCTTTTTGCAGTTGCAGCGTGATAGGCATCGTGGCATGTGAGTTATTCCATAGGTTGCTTTACGAAAGGGGAATCAAGATGACCGGTCACGCTATAGCAGAGGTCACACTTACCAGCTGAGAAAGTTAAACCACATCAGGTCCGGTATAGTTACTGTTTGGACCAACTGAACGGTTTATCATAAGGCGTGTAAATGGTCTTTTCCTTAGAAAAATAAAGACCAAAGTAACCAAATGAGGAAGATTCAGGGAAACCACTTCCATTCATTCTATGAGAAAAGTAATTGACGATGTTGCTACGTTTAATAGAAAGAAGCTTCGTCTTAGAAACACACCAGTGATAGCCCCATCCCAGAATGGCAGAGAGATCATGCTCCAGCAAACCAGCTAGTTCAGTCTGATCATGGAGTTCAGGTTTACCATTAGAGTATCATCACCAAAAATACTGACATTACAGAGCAGACGTGAAGGATTAGGAAGGTCATTGTTGAAAATAAAGAAAAACAAGACAAAGTATGGAGCCTTGAAGAACACCAGCATTAATCGATAAGAAAGAACAGATGTTTGGCTATCCAAGATGTTAAAGATGTTAAAGACCTTTCGGCGAACGCCATAGGCCGACAACTTACGCCTTAGAAATATCAGGAGAAACAGCTCTAACCACTCCATTTTTGTCTAGAGTACGATAGATTCTTTCTGCAAAGACAGACAGGAGATCAGCAGTGGAACATGCCTTACGAAAGTCATACTGATAATCTGAGAAAAGACCATAAGATTCCAGATGAAACACTAGGGAAAAATTAATGTGATTCAAAGATCTTGCTAACAAATGCAAGCTAAAGTCTATGTCAACCGATTTGGCAGTTCGAACATTATTTATTATTTCTAAGTTAAAATAAATGATTTTAAAATAATTTTTTTTTTTTGTATCATCAAGAGCAGGTTGATCTCGCTCTTATGTAAATTTCAATGATTTTGGGTTACTAGAAAAAAAGTTGGTTTTTTTCTAACGCGAATTTTAACGCTAAAATTTTAATATTTTTTCCCAAAAAGTCATTTATAGTATTGTGCTTTTTATGCTCTTGATGACACAAAAAAAATTATTTCAAAATCATTTATTTTGACTTAAAAATCATATAAAATGTTCGAGCTGCCAAATCGGTTGACATTGACTTTAATAGGAAGATAATACACGGGTACATGCGACTAATATTTCCTCTTACGCAACTGAATATAAATAACCGCATCAATGTGCAAAGAATTACATCATAACAAACATATGATCTATATTCCTGCAGAAGATAAGTTAAAGGACAGGCTTATAAACCATAAAAACAAAGGAAACAATGTAATTCAACAGAACACTTGCTTTTCGTAACTTGGATAAAATTAGTTTACATTATACAATCACATTTGTATAATACAGGTTTACAAAAGAAAATTGTCAAACCTAATTTTAATACTAATATGCTCTAGTATTAAAAACACTTTGCAGTAGACAACAATCAAAGGAATCAAAATATCTAGTAACAAGTGATATATATACGTAACATTTCAAATTAGGACAGAAAATTTATTTTCAAAAAAGAGATGTCCTTAAAGAGATAATTTTTAAAATTAAATTCAGACATCTCTATTCAAAAAAAAATTATTCATACTCAATGTTTATTAAAAAGAGAATAAGTTTCATTTTTGATTTTTAACTCAATATTTTGTCCTGCACCTCAGAAAATTGTCAGGAACTTTATAGGCCCTGAAGAATATCTTCAATATCTAATATCTGATTAAAATGACCTTCGTGGAAAAAAACAACAGAATTTGGTAGTGAAAATACACATCTATAACTAAATCACTACAAAGCTGAAAGTAGAAATTCGTGTTTTGGGTTTGGATTGTGTTTTGATTTATGTTCCATGTTTGTACAAGAAAAATTGACAGTATTACTAATTTTTACAAAACATATCTATACATATCAATATATTTTGATATATATATCAAAACAGTATACGTGATCATGAAATAAATCCATAGTAAATTATGTTTCTGTTGTCAGAGTAAATGACTATCCAGGGAAGCACACTCGACCGGATTCTTTCACAAGTTATGCATCACAATCCTGCGTTTTAAAATATTATACGTAATTAGTACTCTGAACATCTTATTGCATTAATACGACATCACGTTTTTACTTCTAGTTTTTGTAATGTATACTCTTTGAATTTACAAAACTGGTTGAACTGATTGTTCTCCACACCACATAAAAAGGTTTCCTTTATATGGCTGTATACATCCATGTGCTTTCCAGTTCACTTTCAGTTCAGTTGTATTTGGGCTATATCAATAACAATAAATCTTCAGCTTGGCTATTAATAATAAATTTTCGCCTTTGCATTGAAATCACAGCTTCAATGTTTTGCTGCATTTAATCACCAATCATCATAACAACCAGTAGAGTGGCTGCTCCCCTTACCGCTATGTGCCGCTTGCCGCTAACTTTGAGTTTGATGGTTTATTTCCTTCATTTAAAGACAACAAATCAAACCAAACTAATTATTATCTAAAAGTATATTCATTCAGCCATTGTTATGGAAAGTTTCAAAGTGAATTGCCAAATACTTACTGATTAATACACCAATTCGACACGATTGTTCCGCGTTTATTTTTAGAGGTCTGGATCTAATTAGCTTGGCTAATTAAAAATAAGCCATTTTAACTTGAGAAGATGAAGTAAAATCATCTCTCTCTTACTTGAATTTACAGTTACTGTTTTTATATATTTCCCCATAGGGCGAAATATATGTTAAAACCGGCATTTTCCTTCTCCTTCTTCTCCTTCTCCGTTCACTTTTATAGCCGCGGCTCGGTATTGAATTTTTGCCTAGCCGCCAAAGTAGATAAGAATAGAGGCTAGTCTACAGCACGCCATTTTTTTCAGTCAGTGCAGATGAGTGGAAAATTTTTGGTTTATTTCTGCTAGCTCTTAAAATGATTCAATAGATGAAACGTTAAATGATGGAAATGAATCGTGTTAGTTCAGTGTTGTCTTAAAAAGCTTTGTAGAAACTTTTGAATGAACGTGTAAAACCAGAAAAAATTGATGGATCAATGCAATGATGTTTTGTTTTTGTTGATAACATTGTTATGATGATTGGTAATTAGTATGCTTCGAACAGCAAACCATTGAAGCTGTGGTTTCAGTGCAAAGGTGAAAATTCATTATCAATAGCCAGGCTGAAGATTTATTTTTATTTTACATCCTGATGTAGAGCTCAACTGAACTGAAAGCACGATGTACCAGCCATAAAGCAAAGAAAGGAAACCCTTTTCATGTGGTGGGGAGAGCGACCAGTTCAACCAGTTTTAAAAAGTACATACAAAAATAGCTAGTAAAAACATGATGTCGTATATGCAACAAGAAGTACAGAAAACCTATTGCGTATAATATTTTAAAACGTATTATATAGTCATTTAATCCAACAACGGAAACATAGTTTACTATGGATGAATTCCATGATCACGTATACTGTTTTGATACTGTATATCATATTTTATTTTGCAAAATTTAATATATGTACTGTCAATTTTCCTGTACGAACAACGAACGTAATTCAAAACACAACACAAATGACAGTCTGTAATTCAAATCAAGACGGAGCACGAACTTCTACTCACAGCTATGTAGTGATTTGGTTATTGATATACTACCAAAGTTTTTTTTTCCATTTGGGATTTATATATGAAGGTCATTTTTACCACAAAATAAACAAAAAATAAATATTTCTGCTATTCTGAATACTTGAATTTAGTTTTATAAATTGCCACTTTAAGAGTGCGTTTACATGAGAGCCTTAGTGAACTCAAACCGGTTTGAAATTTCAATCCTCCCGTTACGAGTTTCGATATGGGTAATTATTTCACTACGGTTCCTGGTCAAACCTTTAGCGATGTTTACATGATAACGGCCGTACTGAAATTTTACCCGTGATGATTTCAAACCTACTTCTTAAGCTTGGAAAGGTGTGAAAGTTTTCACATTTCATTTTTTTATCATAAAATGTGTTAACAAGCATGTGCATGTTAATTAAATTTTGCTGACACATGAAATAAAAATATAGAATGTGCTAAATTTATTCCATCGTGCATAGAAAATATTTCTACCCGTATTGAAATCTCAAACCGGTGTGAGTTTAGTATAGCTCTCGTGTAAAAACGCACTCGTATAGAGAGCTAGAAACTAGTAAATCTATTGTTTCGATTTTTACTCGACAAAACTCTCCAAGACCGTATCGAAATTTCTCATGTAAACAGAATGGCGATTTCAAACAGCTAAAAATTTCAAACTGGTTTGAGGTCACTACGGCCCTCATGTAAACGCACTCTAAGGCCATCTTTATTTAAAAAATAACTATTCTGTCCTAGTTTGAAATGTTACACGTAATATTTGTTAGTAGAGATTTTGATTTACTTTTGATAGTTATTTGCTTATATGTCTACCCCAAAGTAAACTGTGGTATCAAAATTAGGTTTAACAATTTTCTTTTCTTCTTTTGTACAGAAAACCTGTATACAAATTTGATTGTATGATGTTGTAAGATAAATTTATTTGAGTTACAAATACGAAACTTTTCAAGCTTCTGCAAAAATAAAGATCATACATCTTATATTAAGATGAAATTGTCTTACACATTGATGAGTTTGTTGATATGCAGTTGTTTAAGGAAAAATATTAGTCGCATTTAGGTCTTCTAATTTTTAGCTACGTGTCCATAGTAACTTCTCAGTCACTTTTTAACTCCTCAGCAAAAAAAGAGAAACCTTATCATTTGACCGTGAACAATTTCATTTCATAATAACTTCAAAGTAAGTTTTTTTGTGGCATTAAATTCAACCTGAGTATCAGGTCGATGGTAGTTATACTGTAATTATTTAACGATACATTTTTCTTATGGTTATCAATGTACACACAATAATTGGTAAAATATTTGCAACTTTGGGGAAATATATAGTCGCATTTTTGCGAATCTTGTTATCTTTAAAAAAGGGATTACGATATGATATCTCGTATGAGTGTAGAAGAACTAAAGAAATGTTTAAAACTCAGAGCGCGGAAGGTTACTGGAAGAAAGCAAGAATTGGTTGCTCGTGTTTTTGCTGCTGCTGAGCTGAGATGTTCAGCCTGTTATATCTTCACTGAAATTGAGAAGGAATTGAAAATGGAATACCAACACAAGTTGAAGCTGGATGACATTACAGTTCCTGGTCCTAATTCCCTTACTGATAACTGGTTAAATGAACAAGAGGGGATTAAATTCTGGCCTAATGTTATTGTATCCAGATATATTTAACTTTTTATGTTTTTTTTCCACCGAAACCTGGAAGCAAAGGCTTATATATGATTACAAAAACTCAAAAGCTTATAGTTACTACAAATCTGGTTGTCATCAGCCACTTTCTTATCATGATATAGATATTGCTAGCAAGTTCTGAATCTTGAAAGCTGACTGAAGAAAATCTCAGAAGATTCGTGATGCATTACTCTTAATCACTTGATGATCCTGAAGCAAAGCTGCCATACTTATAGAGAGAAGAAGACAAGCTTGTGTTGAGTAAGTCATTGATGCTACACACTATGCCTTGTCCAGACAGCCACTACAGAGTGGAATGTTCTTATTTTATGATATGGATACCCTCACAGTTATGTTATCGATCACAAGATTTTGACGGCAACATGTGGTATTTGGTTAAACTTGAACTAGTTTCCTGCAATCAAAGCAGTATTTAAAGCATATTTTGATCAACTAAAAATCCAAGGGGAAAGAATCAACTCAAGAAAAATGGCTATTTTTATAGCCACACATTTATAAAAATACGTTATTTTGATTCAAAGTAAGGCTTGGCACCCTTACTTCTTTGTTTTTGTTATTTCTTTCCCATCCCTTGAGGGCTTAGGCTTTTCATATCATAAGATAAACATTCTTCTATTGACCAATAAAAAAGGTCTAAACATTTTTCTCTATAAAATTTTTTTCAATATCTCATATTTTGTTTGTACGAGCGATATTTTGATATTTTCTTGCAAGATGATAGGCCAACTTTTTTTGGTCTTGAGTTTGATTGGTTAAAGGAATAATTCTTAGCTTTCTGAAATTCAGAGTAAGAAATATCACTTTGTTCACCTTTTATTTAAGTCTGATTGGATTAAAATGTCTGAGAGTGTGTGAATGAAAAAAACCGGAGTTTTTGTAAGAATAACAACATTTATGCTTTCAACACATGTCATGTAACATAAAAAGGAATGATTTGGCAACTAGCAAAGAGGACAGGGGATAAAAATAACACTTTCATTCACAAGTGTGTCCATACATAACTGTTTGTCATGTATTTAGCCAAAATAATGTGTTTTTGATATTTGCAATCATTATATTTTTTTGTTGACAGCTGGACCAGATGACAGGAAGTTCTCCTTGTCTTTTTCACAGGTTTATCATAACCTAACTTTAAAGTAGGATCATAGTTTAGTAGTTAGCTGTGGTGGGATACCATTTTGATGATGATGCTGATATCAATAATCAGAGAAAACAGATCACTTGAACAAGGTTTCCAAGCCGATCTATCCGCTTTAAAGTTTGTATCCATCTCCTCCTAGCTTCGCCATTCCTCAAAACACTAGGGAATCAACAAAGTTTGTATGGTGGTTCTAACACAAAAACAACAACATTCCTTTCTAGTTTTCCCTCCATTGATGGGAAAAGATTCAGCTCTCCCATTTTCAATCCTTGATGTGTCGTCACAACAACTGTTTACTGCACAATTTCATCATTCCATAATACTGTATTGATAGTAATTAATACCGACTTAGGCATAATATTTCTACTTTATAAAGCATCTTAACAGCAACTGAAGTTTTCTAGCCAAAACTCTTAGTTCCCAGATCTTGACCGCGCAGAAATTAAAAATGGTAGAATGCCGTGTCGTATTGGTGTATAGAGTAAAGTCTAACACCGGGTCGCGATCATTGTGAAAAAAATATTAAAAATGGCTTCCTCGAAAAATAAATGCTTCAAAATTCATTGTCATAGATAACGGAGCATATCAATTCCTTGTTATTCCTCTGCTGTCTTGAATGCTACCAACATCTGAGAATTTATCCACACAAACAGTTTTCTTGTATATATCGCATACGCGAGCAAATCATCTAAAATTTACAGCAAGGTAATTCTGTAACCACGTGTCCTTTCTCCGCTATAGCAACAAAATTTGTTCTTGTTAGCACTGATTTCAGCTTGATTATTCAATCAGTTAAATTTTTTTTGCAGACATTCAATTAGCGTGAAATCCCACGTTGATAATATCACCCATAGACTTATCATTCAAGAAAACGTGAAACTTGTTTCGTAGACCTTTTCACCCAAAGGACCAACTGTCATTAAAAATTTTTTATTGCGTTAACACTTTTTAGCAATTGCAACTGCGTTGAATTCTATAGGATCATTCTAGCGTGTATCCTCCGCATGTTGAAAATCTCCACCACAAGTGTAGAAACAATTGATGTTGCGAGTGTAAAAAATAATTCAAACATGTTGATAATTACATTCGCCGTTCATGCTTTTAACAAAATTAACGATGTCTGTGTTTACTGTATAATTACTCTAGGCTCACAATAGGGCAATTCCCTTCACGTGTGTAGATTTTTGCGATCAAAAGTTGACTTGTCGAGACGGCACTATTGTTTTCTAAAAAAACTTCGCTCATAAAAATATGGCTGCCTTCGATTTGTAAACAGTAAAGGCATGCATTTTTATTAAGCCTGTGGTTGTCTTATATCTGCAGCAGCAAGGGAGGAAAGCACTTAAATTGAGAGAAAAGGGATTAAACTGTTACTATGAACACTAAATTCCATAAAATTTTGTTATTTGCATCACTTTTGACGAACGTGAAATTAGTTAGCGGAAAGAGGAACAAGTTAGCAGAAAGAGGAGCATCACCCCGATGATGTTTACGATTACAGTATTTGTTATCAATCTTATTCTCCTTGTTTGTTCTTGTTGATTTAGTATCTAGAATGACCAATTGTGGTGCTAAATCCATTTAACTGTGTTTTTACGTTTGCATTGACGAATTTTGCAACATTATAATTAAAGTTAGCGGTAAGGGAAGCATGCACTCTAACAACATTGTTATATCAACACACAAAAACAAAACATCATTGATATCAATTTTCTTCTGTATTTTGCACGTTCATTCAAAAATTTTTACATAACCTTTTAATACAACACCGAACTAAGAATTTATTTCCATCATTTAATGTTTTTCGTATTGAATCATTTATGTTCCAAGTCTGTAAGAACCATTACTACATCCTTTCACCACACAAATGATTAGTCATTTTGATTTTACATCGAAAGTTTACTTTTTGTGCCAAATTCACATGAAGTTGTTTCTATGGAGACGCGCTTATTTTGAAACCCGTGTATTGAAAAGATTAGATCGGTCAACGAGCAGCTGCGAGGGAAAGTGCGAGCAAAGAACTTCAACTTCTTTTGGGCAGTTCAGATTACATTCAGGCCATCAAAGAGATCGAGAGCCAAGTTTTTGAGTGGATATCTTGGTTTTAATTGATTCCTGATAGATGCTTTTAGCAGTCTTAAAATATTTCTACAGCGGCTACAAGCGAAAGAGAAGAGCTCTTATTTTAAGCAGATCTATCTCGCCGAAAGAGGCGAAAATAGTGATTGGGATTAGCAATGGCTGCTACACAAGAAGGAAAGAACCCAGGAGAAGAATGTCATTTGACCTGGTACTTACGATGAGGCATAAAAGCATCGATGCCAGCCTGGATCCACTCAGTTGCAGCCGCAATGCAACAGTCGACCAGAAGAGAAAAGTCAGGGAGCCAGGGAGCATCATGAACAAAATTCCAGAAGGAATCCCAGTCAGCAAGCTGGAAGCTGTAGGAAGCTCGATGAGAGGGATGGTCAGCAGTATGATTAGCTTTCTGCTGTAAGGACATGGATACCACAATATGATCGAAACTACCGAAAAAAGGCCTCAGGAGAAGCTTTACAACTTCTACAGTCAGAAACCAGGCAAAGGTCAAGTAAAAAAGAGAGTGAGCACCAATTTCAGAAAAACGACTAGAGAAGGTTACACTGCCAGAGGGATACTGAGATACAAAAATAGAGCAATCCTGGGTAGAAGCAAATCGATAGAGGAAATAAAGAAAGAGGTACCATTTTACCGGGTGATAACGAATAAGGAGATAAAACAAGAGTTTTTAACGTTTATTTTTTTTTTTGGAGAACAAAATAATTCTGAAAAGGTTGAAAACAATCGAGGCTCATTTTTTCAAAAAATGGAGATAGAATAAAATAATTCTCAGCTAACAATATGAATAATATGATGGAAAAGAAGGCAACAATGAATCAGAATCAAATTCAGATGAGTAAATGAACGTGAATCTTCAGATGAGAGTGACATGGAAGTCATAAGGAATCCACGGGAAAAGAGAAAAGCACCAGTAATACCAGAAACTTCCGATGAAAGTGATAGCGAGGTACTTCAAAAGAATACAATAGATAATAGAAGAATAGAAGAAACGCCTGAAACCAATGCGGGAATCAAAAAGGATTTTTATACTGATCAGGATTATGACATTGAAATTGAAAAATAAAATTATACTATTAAGTAAATAAAGTATTGCAATTTTGTTTAATTGCCTCCCAAAATTAAGTAAGTTATGAAATTTTAGAAAAGAACCAAAATTTTAGTCGGACAAAATTATTGGTCGGACAAAAGTGACTAAAATATTCGGAGGTGACTAACATTTTGTCCGACTAATATTTTCGTCCGATTAGAATTTTGTCCGACTAAGTTATGTCCGATAAGGTAGTTCAAGTTATGTGCCATTTCGGCGAAGTCTATATCGAAGAGTTCAATGGGGTTTATATTCGTTCTTGTTCCCCTAATACATAACAAACATGAGCGTAATAATGAAAAGTTCAATTTCGCTCGAAGAGAGTTGACCACGATGTATTTTACAACGTTTCGTTTTTCGGCAATTTGATTTGCTGCGTGAGAGAAGAAACGATTGCACTCACGACTCGTTCCTCCGAAGCACACGAAGACAAGGGATGTAAAGGAACCAGCCTTGATTGTTTGGATTCGATAGTGCTGTCAACCACAGTGATGCGCCATTTTCAGTGGATGCCACAATTGACTTCTTCTTCAATGGACATTGCACTTCATTTTTGATCTCCTCGAGCCGCTTTTGATTTTCTTTATCCTTGACTGCTTGGATTTTCAGTTTGATTTTGATCTGATCTTGGGGGATCTCTTCATTGACTGTCTGGCGGTTCTTCAGTTTCCCTTTGATCGATTGGGTGATGTTGATGGAGTTCTCATACTCAGTGTCACACATCTGAGATGGAATGATGAGTCCCATTCCACCGAGACTTGGTGGAAGGAAGAGGAGTTGACGATCCACGGTATTGAATTCGTGACTTTGGAAGAGTGTCTTTATAGCTTTGTCCAGACGTATCAGTTTTTCCTTGATGTTGGGTGTTGTTCTCATGATGTAGACGTAGCGATGTCGTAGACCATGGATGAAAGCGGCAAAGGCAAGATGAAGTTGAGGTTGATTCAACTCGGTAGTCCAATCTACGACTTTTTTCTCGATGAAGCTCTTGGTGGTCATGTCATTGCCTATCACGGTACCGAGATGTTTTCTGCCATGGGTTGTTATTTTGATGGACGAGCTGTCAAACATCTCTTTGGCAGTATTGATGTTTTCTTCCTTGACAACTAGCCACGATTTTGATTCTTCAAGGTGATATCCGAGGAGTGGACCATGTTTAATGATTGCGTCCCATCAGACTTTAAGTGATTTTAATCGTCCAGCGTCAGTGATATCGTTGGCGAATGCAACTTGAAGGATTTCGTTCGTTTGCAAGGTCGATAGAAGTGGTGTTAGACCGATTGCGTACATAGACATTGCAACCGGATCACCTTGAGTGGTGCCTTCATTTGACTTGATTTCTCCTCCGCCATTGATGAATAGACGAGCAGGTCTTGAGTAGCAATTTACAAGGTAGGTTGCCAATTCTGGACATAAGATTTTGATGTTATGAAGGGCATTTTGACAATTTAAAGGATTGAAGGCGTTGCTCGCATCGACTTGGATGAATGCTTCAGTTTCGTTTTCGCCATACGTTTCGCGCAGTGCGTGAACTGCGACTTCCACTCCTGCTTGTTGACCGGCGCATAGTTGTTGGTATCCAGCTGCGTTTATTATGTCTTGTTTCATGATTTGCGACACAGCTTTCCCCATTATTCGCCTTGGCACTTCGCCTATTCCAATGGGTCTGATTCCTGGTGATTTATTGAGTAGAATGAGGCGACAGGATAGAAGAGCTTCGGTGGAACCAGGGTTTTTTATCTCGTACGAACAAAGTTTTCGAATCATAAAAGCGATAGAATGACAGAGATCGTTTGATGACGTTCCGAAGATCATGTTGTTTGTCATTCTCTTCCATCGGAATCAAGGTTTGATTGGCCGTGATATCCTTTCGTTTGAAGCGCACACTTTCTTATCAAGTCAGCGTTTATACCATCTTAGATAATCACATCGATATCGCGGATTAGACCAGCTAGGGTCATATCGTCATTCAAAGGTGAGGCTTCTAGGTGTTTCTCCATCAAACCGTTGATGACTTCAGATGTAGGTGGTAGAACTCCTTTAGATGATTTTGATAGGAGTCTTTTCGCTGATTGAACTTTCCCCATTTAAGATTAGCTTTGTAAACATGTAAACATTTTGATCATGTCGTCAGGGTTCGAATGCTTTATTTGTTGCAATCTTCTCTGAATGCTTTCAGTTTCTTTCAACAGAGTATCAATATTTCCTTCCTGCCAGAGTTTCATTCTTCGTTTTACCTTCCTCTTTGATCTCGGGCGTTTTACACTTCTTAGCTGTTCTTTGAAGAACAAGGTTAGGAAGCACCATTGCAGCTTTAATTTCCCAGTGATGCGATGATGCTTCTGTGGTCCATTCGTTGATTAATCGGGAGATCTCGTCGACGTACATTTTGGGACATCGAAAAGGTTGTGCCTCCAATAGAATCGCAGGGATAAGCTTCGGGTCGACTCTGCGTTGGTTGGGATAACGGTATTATTTTGTCGGCTAAGGAGGGTTCTTGGTTTCCACGGGATTCGGTCTTTTGAGGGTAATGTTGGAAAAAAGACTTCCCCTGTGGTAAACGTTTTGTCGGTGGAAAAACGGAATTTTCAGTAGGATTGTTGGTGTTGCGTTTAGGATCGGTAGTTGATATGTCTTTGGTGTCGTCACCTCTACATCCAGTTGCCATTTTTGATGTCGATCGGTAACCCAAAACGATCCTCTCCAAAGCAAATCGGGACAGAAAAGGCTTGAATGAAGGCAGGAACACTTCAACTCAACAGAGAGTCCCCCAGAAACAAGTCCTGGTCTTCTTGCAGAGGCCGAATGAGTCAGAAAGAAAAAGATTGCGTTAAGTGTAAAAACCGGCTCACAAGAATAAGATGACCTGTTTCCATTTGAAGTCTTGATTTCGTTGAAAAAATGAATGCAGAGGTGAATGGGTGTGTAGTGGTCGATGAAGTAGAAGCAGTTTGGTATCAATCAGTTTTCCGTCTTTCGCGAACAATTGATTTCCAATGATTCTTTTCGCCACGATTGCTATACGTCTGTTACATCCGCCATCTTTTAATTTTCCTGACACCGTTCACTTTTTTCTCTTTTCTCACTTTTGTATGTATGCATGTATCTTATTGATAACCTTGCTATTTTGGTTTTTGACACTTTTCGATAATTTCTTTTTGTATCTAAAAATCGGAGGCCATCCTATATATCGTAAAAGTAATACGCCATTAATATGTTTCGTGTGTAGCTGCAAAGATGGTGTCAAGAACTGCAGAACTAAAATGTAAGCAGAGCATACCAGGAAAGGAGGAAAACAGTGGCAGAATATCAATAAAAAAAGGGTTTATTTGAAATTTTTTTATTTTGTTTCCATCATTTTTCGCGTGCTGGAACCTTTTGTTTCTAACTGTCTTGTTTCTTTTTTGTTGTGGCTGCTTCCCTTTATTTCTAGCACGTTCTAGAATATTTGGAAGAAAGAATAGAAAGAGCCGAAGAACAGCGTGTTGTTTTCTTTGCATTTTCAAATTTCGAACATTCCTTTGGCTCATATTAGCAGGTATATATGTATGAATCTCGTTTAGTTACTTACTTTGTAAAAAGTTAAATAGTCCATATATATAAACATTGATGAATTTGTAGCTATTTACTTTTTCATATTGAACAGGTTTTCATTTATATTAATACTAGTATCCGGGTAAAAACTTTTTACCGAACTTAACTTCGAAAACATTAGGTCAAAATCACCTTTCCCGTGAACGATCCCCGTGACGAAAAAATAAATCATGGAATCGCAACTCAAAAGTGTACCCATGTTGTAGAGCTCGAAAGACTGATCAAAAAAATGTATGGGATCGTTTCGCTACGACCAACCGTTGCAGAGATATCGTCGATCAAAGATTTCGATGACGTCATATCCGCAGTACCAAATAAAATTTAGGCCCAAATGTTGCGTCTCCCGTTCACCCGTATCGCGGACCCCAAAAAACGTCAGTTATCCCTATTGGTTCTTGAGATATTTCCCCAAAAACGTCGCGTTCGATTGGGGATGCAATGCAATGATTCCCCGTGTGATCATAAAAAACTGACGTCAAATGATGCCACGTGCTTTTGGAATGATCGTGAAAAAAGTGTCTCTCGGCTCTACGTGGTTTTACGCGCACATAAGAGGACGATGACCGTAAATTAAAACTAAATATGTCACTCTCTAAAATAAAAGTGGTATGCACAACGCGGATTATTATAATAAGACTAGTATCCCGGGTAAAACCTTTTTACCGAACTTAACTTCGAATTAGGTCAAATCCACCATTCCCGTGTACGTACCCCGTGACGAAAAAATAAATCATTGAATCGCAACTCAAAAGTGTACCCATGTTGTAGAGCTCGAAAAGCTGATCAAAAATGTGTATGGGATCGTTTCGCTACGACCAACCGTTGCGGAGATATCGCTGATCAAAGATTTCGATGACGTCATATCCGCAGTACCAAATAAAATTTAGGCCCAAATGATGCGTCACCCCATCGCCCGTATCAATGACCCCAAAAAACGTCAGTTATCCCTATTGGTTCTTGAGATATTTCCCCAAAAACGTCGCGTTCGATTGGGGATCCAATGCAATGATTCCCCGTGATCTTAAAAAACTGACGTCAAATGATGCCACGTGCTTTTAGAATGATCGTGAAAAAAGTGTCTCTCGCCACTACGTGGTTTTACGCGCACATAAGAGGACGATGACCGTAAAAATTAAACAAATATGTCACTCTCTAAAATAAAAGTGGTATGCACAATGCGAATTAGTATATACTAGTATCTAGCGTAAAAGTTTTTTACGACTTTGATTTCGAAAAGAATCTGCAGAAATACGACCCGTTCACGTGTGTGTACCGCATGGCGAAAATTTCAATTACGGAATTGGGACTGGAAAATGTGCCCATGTTGTAGATTTTGAAAAACTGATCAAATAAATGTATGGGATCGTTTGGCTACGACCATCCGTTGCAGAGATACGGTCGATCAAAGATTTTGATGACGTCATAGCCTCAGTACCAAATAAAATTTAGGCCCAAATTTTGTGTCATCCCATCACCCGTATCACGGACCCTAAAAAACGTCAGTTATCGCTATTGGTTCTCGAGATATTTCCCCAAAAACGTCGCGTTCGATTGGGGTTGCAATGCAATGATTCCCCCGTGATGCGATAAAAATAACTGACGTCACGCCGCGTGCTATTATACTAATCGTCAATTGTCAATGGTCTAACGAAAAAATGACCACGATTAAGAAGATTTTGACCGTTAAAAAGCATAAAAACAAACACTCTCTAAGTTAAATGTGTTGCACACAACGCGAATTAGTATATATAGATAGACTAGTATCTCGCGTAAAAGTTTTTTACGACTTTAATTTCGAAAAGAATTTGCAGAAATACGACGCGTTCCCGTGTGTGTACCCGTGACGAAAATTTCAATTACGGAATCGGGACTGGAAAATGTACCCATGTTGTAGAGCTGGAAAAACTGATCAAAAAAATGTATCGGATCGTTTTGCTACGATCAACCGTTGCAGAGATATCGTTGATTAAAGATTTTAATGACGTCATATCCGCAGTACCAAATTAAATTTAGGCCCAGATGATGCGTCACCCCATCACCCGTATCGCGGACCCTAAAAAACGTCAGTTATCCCTATTGGTTCTCCAGATATTTCCCCAAAAACGTTGCGTTCGATTGGGGATGCAATGCAATGATTCCCCGTGATCATAAAAACATCTGACGTCAAATGCCACGTGCTATTATACTAATCGCGAATGTGTCTTGCGTGGTCGAACTGCCGCTATATCACCACGATTAAGAAGATTTTGACCATTAAAAAACAGAAAAACAAACACTCTCTAAGTTAAATGTGTTGCACACAACGCGAATTAGTATATACTAGTACCCCGGGTAAAAACTTTTTACCGAACTTAACTTCGAAAACATTAGGACAAATCCACCATTCCCGTGTATGTACCCCGTGACGAAAAAATAAATCATGGAATCGCAACTCAAAAGTGTACCTATGTTGTAGAGCTCGAAAAACTGATCAAAAAAATGTATGGGATCGTTTCGCTACGACCAACCGTTAGAGAGATATCGCTGATCAAAGTATTCGATGACGTCATAGCCGCAGTACCAAATAAAATTTAGGCCCAAATGATGCGTCACCGCATTACCCGTATCGCTGACCCCAAAAAACGTCAGTTATCCCTATTGGTTCTTGAGATATTTCCCCAAAAACGTCGCGTTCGATTGGGGATGCAATGCAATGATTCCCTGTGATCATAAAAAACTGACGTCAAATGATGCCACGTGCTTTTGGAATGATCGTGAAAAAAGTGTCTCTCGCTTCTACGTGGTTTTACGCGCACATAAGAAGACGATGACCGTAAAAATTAAACAAATATGTCACTCTCTAAAATAAAAGTGTGACACACAACGCGAATTAGTATAATAAGATAGACTAGTATCCCGGGTAAAAACTTTTTACCGAACTTAACTTCGAAAACATTAGGTCAAATCCACCATTCTCGTGTACGTACCCCGTGACGAAAAAATAAGTCATGGAATCGCAACTCAAAAGTGCACCCATGTTGTAGAGCTTGAAAAACTGATCAAAAAAGTGTATGGGATCGTTTCGCTACGACCAACCATTGCAGAGATATACTCGGTCAAAGATTGTGATGACGTCATATCCGCAGTACCAAATAAAATTTAGGACCAAATGTAGCGTCACTCCATCACCCGTGTCACCGACCCTTGAAAACGTCAGTTATCCCTATTGGTTCTCCAGATATTTCCCCAAAAATGTCGCGTTCGATTGGGGATGCAATGCAATGGTTCCCCGTGATCATAAAAACATCTGACGTCAAATGCCACGTGCTATTATACTAATCGTGAATGTGTCTTGCGTGGTCGAACTGCCCCTATATGACCACGATTAAGAAGATTTTGACCGTTAAAAAGCATAAAAACAAACACTCTCTAAGTTAAATGTGTTGCACACAACGCGAATTAGTATATATAGACTAGTATCTCGCGTAAAAGTTTTTTACGGCTTTAATTTCGTAAAAGAATCTGCAAAAATACGACGCGTTCCCGTGTACGTACCCCGTGACGAAAAAATAAATCATTGAATCGCAACTCAAAAGTGTACCCATGTTGTAGAGCTTGAAAAGCTGATCAAAAAAGTGTATGGGATCGTTTCGCTACGACCAACCGTTGCGGAGATATCGCTGATCAAAGATTTCGATGACGTCATATCCGCAGTACCAAATAAAATTTAGGCCCTCATGATGCGTCACCCCATCACCCGTATCGCTGACCCCAATAAACGTCAGTTATCCCTATTGGTTCTCGAGATATTTCCCCAAAAACGTTGCGTTCGATTGGGGATGCAATGCAATGGTTCCCCGTGATAATAAAAACATCTGACGTCAAATGCCACGTGCTATTATACTAATCGTGAATGTGTCTTGCGTGGGCGAACTGCCGCTATATGACCACGATTAAGAAGATTTTGACCGTTAAAAGAACAAAAACAAAACACTCTCTAAGTTAAATGTGTTGCACACGATTGCGAATTAGTATAAGTAGACTAGTATCCCGGGTAAAAACTTTTTACCGAACTTAACTTCGAAAACATTAGGTCAAATCCACCATTCCCGTGTACGTACCCCGTGACGAAAAAATAAATCATAGAATCGCAACTCAAAAACATCCCAGGCGGCGTCGCTCGCCACCCATGTTCAGTATGCGTTGTGTTGCAAAATTTAACTCGTGTAAAAGTTTCTACAGGCATTAATTTTTTAATTCATTTCTTACATTCAGAAGATTAAAAACAGAAACAAATAGCAACATGGCTCAGAATAATATATTTATACGCAGAAGAGAAGTAACTTTAATGTAAAAAAAATGGCAATATATAACACAGAACTGTTTACCCAGACATACGAAACCAAACATTACAAAATGTTAATTCAAAACAAATTGATACCTTCCAACTTTTTCTTTTGTTCCAAAGTTACTACTCGACTGCAACCATTAATGAATTTTTGAAATGATATGTAGTCTGCTCTTCCCAAAACCATCAACGTCATGATTAAAACCATGAGTTTCATTTCTTTATGCTTTTTTTATTATTACCTAAAAAATTAATACTTGAATTGCAATACCGAAAACCTAATCATGCTATAACAATATTAAAATAAAAAATAAAACAAAAAGAAAGAAAAAACAAAAAGAAAATTCAAGTACGCATTTATCCTAAAGATAACAATTAAAAACAAAATTTGGTCTATAAAGTCAACCGATACTGTGAGTCAATACGGATTCACTCAACACTGGAGCTGAACAGAATAAAGACTTTTACCTGGCATACACAACCAAACATCAAATTAATAAAAATAATTGAAACTACAAAATGCCCTACTTTGACCAAAACCATAATTGAATACCCCGAAGATATTAAAAGCAACAAATAAAAACATAATGCTAAACTTATATACCTAGCAAGTATGTATGTAGCAATTAACATAACACAACATAATGAATGCCGTAAACAAATATAAACTGAAGAAAAATATACCCCAGCAATGCTTCTTTCTTAAATAACCTTCTCAACATACCATGTGTTTCATTTATACATTATACATCGTTTATAAATAGCTACACGTTTTCTTTTCTGACCTAAAAGAAAAAGATTTCAGTAAAGAACAGCTACAATACTTACTACTACTGCAACCATATTTAAGCAAACCAAAACAAAAGGCATAAATGGCTGGCAGAAAGGCATGCAGACAAAGCATCAAACATCGTCAATAGATACAATTTGACAGCATAACACGTTCCCTACTTCCACAGCCATGAGAAGGTTGCAAGATAAAATCATACTTTGAAAGGAGAACAACAAAATTCGATACTTTCGGTCACCGTGTGTTTGATATTAGTCTGAATTTTTATGCGCGCGCGCACTCTTTTACTGACTGATGCAATTTTTACGCGCGAACCACGTGTTTATGTACACTTTTAGTTTTAGATTGCGAATCGGTGAAAATGGAGGTATTGGAGTACTTTTAAGCTAAGTTTCCACTGAAAGCCATAGAAACTATTGCAAATTTTTTTACGATGGACAAATTGTCGCAAACACCGTAAACACCTGTTATGTATGTGTCCACTGAAAGGAATAAATTTTTAAAAATAATTTCTTTTCAATTCTAAACCATGGATAGTGAAGACAAACTGTTGTGTGTTCTCGGTGCTACTTTGCTTTTAAACAAAAAGAAAAAAGAAAAAGAAAACGCATGTATTGGATTCGGGAAATTTATCGTGAACGTACGACAGGGATATTTCCTTATCAGCAAGAGATGATTCTTCCTCCACAACAAATTCAGTTGCTTTTTTCTACCCGTTCTTACTATAACTTGTTGCTTATCTTATATTTTACAACACACAGTCACTTTGAAACAATAGACCTATTCAATTTTTCAGTTGCTTTTATAATCGACTTTTCTGTGATATCAATTTTGCAATTGAAAACTTTTTCATTTCCTATCGCAAAAAATATGCGACAGAAATTAACGATAAACAGGTGTTTTTGATTCCAAAAGTGTGTCCACTAAAGCTTGGTCCCCACTACACGGCGATGAATCTTCGTCGCTTTCATATTTCGCGGCGATGGTTTTTAATGCCATTGGCGGGGATGAAAAGTGACAGGATTTTAAAATTTTATCGCTTTTTCTATCGCCTTATTTTCATTGTTTTTCAATCTCAAAGAAATACCGCCTATAAATTCAAGGGAGATTAATAATCATTTAAATGCAAAAGTATTGTTTTTAAGCACGTGGTACCTGAAGCTCAACATTTTGGTTTTGTTTTGTTGGGCAATAAAAACATTCCGTAATACTTCAGAAGTAAGGATAACTGTAATAATAATCAAAAAGAAATCAACACAACGGTCGTAATTTGCTTTCATATTTCGCTTTCATATTTCGATTTTCTCTATCCGTCGTTCAGGAGTATATATAGTGCCAACCTATACCTGGTTACCTTGTACAACACAATCTGATGTGTGGTACCATCATGAATTGAGATTATACGGTACCCTCAGATGACGTAATCTTTCTTCCTCCTTTCAAAGTATGATTTTATCTTGCAACCCCATGAGAAAGGAAAACAGTTATAGCTGTGGAACCATTTTTAATTGATCTGTAAATAAATAAATCAAGTCAAATCTTCTTTGCTAACTATAAAAATAATAATAGCGCGCGTTACCAAAACAAACTACTCTCATCTTCGTTTTTCATACAGTAGCATATAAACTAAACGAAAGAACTCATATAATAAGATATCTATTCAAAGCTATAGTATTTAATCTTTCAAAACTAAATTAAAACCATTCCTTACTGTGTAAATAAACATCATTTTGTTCTGCATTTCTTCACTACACTTTCTTCTGTATAGCGATATTTGATAACTAAAACGTAAACAAACATTTAAATACATTTAAATACAAATACATGTACACGCTTTTTTTTTTATAAGAACAATTTTATAAGAACACGAGCCTCAGATTTGGCAAAGAAATAAGAACAAAATAAGAACAACCCGAGGCTCAAATCATTGTTCCAAAAATTAAGAACAGCCTGAGCCTGAACTTTCTTGTAAAATAAGAACAGTTCATGATGTGAATTCTCTCACTGGTAAATGGTTTAAAAGTTTATTGGTTTTTTTTCACCTCCAATAAATGTGCGAATGAGTCATTACCGAACAGCAACCATACTATTTACCAGTTGTTTTTAAAAAATATTTCTATTTTACTGGAAGTTCCATAAATAAGAAGAACAAAATGAGGCTGAAATTTGAAACTGTGTTCTTAAAGCAAAGAACAAAATAAGAACAATTCAGGCTAAAAAAGGCTCCAAAAATAAGAACAGCCAGCCTCAGGTCAGATTTTACTGGTTCTTATAAAAAAAAAAGCGTGTACCTAACTTGTTCTTTTATTAATCAAAAATAAAAGTTTTATAATAATACCTTTTGTTCGTTCGATCTTTCTGCAGCTAGTTTTTAAAAACTTCACTGCACTTCTTCTGTATATCTAAATATGATTTTTCATTGTAAACAAACAACTAGCTCACTTACACGTGCCACCCGTGTTCTTTTATTAATAAGAGTAAAAGTTTAGCAATAAACACGATAATAAAACGTTTTATAATAATAACAATACCTTCGTACATACAAACCTGTGTTTCTTCGTCAGTTCTTTCGTCGATTTGCTGCCTAAAACAATCAAATTTAAATTAAAATATTCGTATACAAAAAGAAACACTTCGCGAAGAAGATTTCTTGCTCACGAAATGATCGTTGACAAATTTCGAACGAAGAAGATTGCATTGCTCGCACTCCTCCAAAGACGTTTTTCGGCTGATTTCCACTGCGCAAACCAAAAATAACAAAACGGAGGAGCATATACTAATCGCGGAAAATCAAAAAAAAAGCTCTCGCCTCTGCGTGGCTTTACGACGAAAAGGGAAAAAATAAGAAGGTTTTGACCGTGAAAGAAAAACCAAATATATCACTCTCTAAAATAAAAACCGGATGCACAATCGCGAATTAGTATAATAAGACTAGTAACTGGCGTAAAAGTTTTTTACGGCTTTAATTTCGTAAAAGAATCTGCAAAAATACGACGCGTTCCCGTGTACGTACCCCGTGACGAAAAAATAAATCATAGAATCGCAACTCAAAAGTGTACCCATGTTGTAGAGCTCAAAAAGCTGATCAAAAAAATGTATGGGATCGTTTCGCTACGATCAACCGTTGCAGAGATATCGTCGATCAAAGATTTTAATGACGTCATATCCGCAGTACCAAATAAAATTTAGGCCCAAGTGTTGCGTCACCCCGTCACCCGTATCGCCGACCCTCAAAAACGTCAGTTATCGCTATTGGTTCTCGAGATTTCCCCAAAAACGTCGCGTTCGATTGGGGATGCAATGCAATGAATCCCCCGTGATACGGCAAAAATAACTGACGTCACGCCGCGTGCTATTATACTAATCGTCAATTATCAATGGTCTAACGAAAAAATGACCACGATTAAGAAGATTTTGACCGTAAATTTTAAAAAAACACAACACTCTCTAAAATAAAAGTGGGATGCACACACGCGGATTAGTATAAGTAGACTAGTATCCAGCGTAAAAGCTTTTTACGGTTTTATGTTCGAAAATGGATGTGCAAGAATCCTGGGTTCCCGTGTGCAAACCCCGTGACGAAAAATTAAACCACGGAATTGTAAGTGGAAGGTGTATCCATGTTGTAGAGCTCGAAAAACTGATAAAAAAAATGTATGGAATCGTGGAATAGATAGACAATTTACTCTTCTTCGCCTGGGCAAAGTGCATGTCAAGAATCCGTCCAATGTGATTTGCATAGGATTGAACATGTTCTCCATCATTTGAAAATAAGGAGAACCGTTTCATTTGCTCCACCATCTGTAAAAGTTCATTTTGTTTGGGGCAATCAACGGGTTCTTCTTCAGCTTCGACTTCGCCATCATAATCATCATCATCTTCGTTGCCGACATCTTCTGAACCCAAAACATCTGCAATGATTTCCGCGTCAGTGAATAAAACTGGCTGCACAACGGCAACTCCATCATCAACATCAGTAAAGTAAGCGGCATCCATTGTGTCACAAACAAGATCGGGTTGCACTCCACGAAGTTTCTCCATCTCCTCTTCAAAGTCTTTGAAAGGGTTATCATCTTCAGCAATAGCAGCGTTCTGGTTTTCAACTGATATCTTAGACTTCCGAAAACAATTCACTACTGTCTTAACCGTCACTGCCTCCCAAGCTGAAACTAACATTTGCATTCCTTGAAGTAAAGAAACATTTGGAAGTGATTTTATTCTTCTCAATAGATTGGATGATCTTACGAACAACTTGTTTGCGATAAATTGCTTTAAGAGAGCGAATCACGCCCTGGTCCATTGGCTGGGTCTGAGAAGTGGTGTTTGGTGGTAGGAAAAACAACTTCGTGGCTTTCAGATTTTCAATTTCCGGATGTGCTGGGCAATTGTCGATAATCAATGCAACATGTCTTCCTTCAGTATGAAATTTCTTGTCCATCTCTCTGACTCACTCTTCAAACAACACGCAATCCATCCAGCTTTTGCGTTGATTTCTGTAGCGGCATGGCAAAAACCTGATGTTCTTGAAGCACCGCGGATTTTTGGCTTTTCCAATAACGAACATTGGAAGCTTTTCTCCGACTGCATTAGCTGCTGCCAATCCAGTAATTCTAATCTTACTCATTTTTCAGATTTGAATTGATATGTCTTATTTGGAAGGCATTGGTAAAATAATCCAAATTCATCCGCGTTATAAATGTTGTTAAGCTCGTAGTTTGATAGAAGAGTGGGAAGAGAGGTTTCTCACCAACCGGCTACCATGTTTGGCGTAACTGATTTTGATTCACCTGATACGGTTTTGAATGTAATGTGGTTTCGTTCCTTCCAGCGCCGTAGCCAGCCATCCGTTGCCTGGAAGTTTTCAACGTTTAGCTGCTTGGCGAATGCAATCGCTTTCTCTTGGATCATGGCTGCAGATAATGGAACTTTTTGACTTCGCATGCTTTTAAACCAATTCACAACAGCCTTGTCTACCAATTCGAAGCTACCTGTTCTCAACTTTTGTCGTTTAGCGTTCGCTCCTATTTCTAGTGGACCCATAAGTTTCTCTTTGTTCTTGACCCAAGTTGACAAAGTATTTTTTGGTACATGATATTTTGCAGCTACATCTTTATTACTCATCCCTTTTTCAAGGTCCTTTAATGGCATTTCTCCCACAGACTTTTGTGGTTGTACTTGCGTTTTTCAGCGATTAACATCTTTCTTGCACGTTGGCAGAAAACGAAAAGAATGAATAAAAACATTCCATCTTCAAGTTTTCAAAATCAAACGTTTTTAAAATCGAACGTTTTCAAAATCGAATGTTTCCAGAATCAGATTTCAGACGCGACGGCAGAAATAAGAAAAATATGGTTTCTTCATTACAATTTTAGATTGATAGTGCGCAAAAGTTCGAATTAACGAGTGGTTTTTTAGCCTAGGGACCGAAAAAACTGTTCGAATTAACGAAATGTTCGAATTAACGGAGTTCGAATTAAGCGGCACAAAATATAAGTCTTTATTAGACCAAACTCAAAGGACCGGAAAATTTGTTCGAAATAAAGAATGTTCGAATTAAGCGGCTTTCGAATTAACGGATGTGTACTGTAGTTGGTTCTCTTTCTAGGAATCCATTTCCACGTATATATGTTTTTTGTAGGTAGGATGTTAGTATTTTTTTCTTCTGTCTATTTTTTATACCCACTATTCGGGTGATCAAAGAGACTGAAATAAAAACAAGATTCGCAAAAATGCGATTATATATTTCCGCTAACTTGCGAAAATTTTGGCAATTTTTGTACGCATTTATAACCATAAGAAAAATGTATCATTAAATAGTTACAATGATATAACTCATAAGCCTGAATCTCAGATAAAAAATACCAGAAAAGAACTTATTTTGAACTTATTCTGAAATGGAAATGTTCGTGGTAAAAAACGATAAGTTTCTCTTACAATTTTTGCGGAGAAGTTAAAAAGTGACTGTGAAGTTACTAGGGGCATAGGTAAAAACTATAACTGAAGTTACTTAACATTTCCCCTTAAGCAACTGAATATTAGCAACCACATCATTGTGTAAAGCGATTCTGTCATAATAAATCTTTATTCTTGCTGACTTATGACAGGTTCCTTATCCTTTATGCCATAAAATCAAAGGAAACAATGTAATTCAAAATAACAATTGCTTTTTGTAATTCAGATAAAACATAAGCATACAATCAAGTTTGTCTACAGGTTTACAAAAGAAGAAAAGAAAACTTAATGCTTAATACTACTATATATAATATTAAAAATAATTTGAGATAGACATATAAGCAAATAACTATCAAAGGCAATCAGAACCCAATCTCTGCTAACAAAGTATTACGTGTAAAGAAAGAAGAGTATTTTCAAAAAAAAGAAGAGCTTAAAATGACAAATGAAATTAAAATTAAGTTCAAGTACACCCTTTCTTTACAAGAACCAGTAAAACTTGACCTGAGGCTTTTCCAGCCTGAATATGAAAATAACAAACTTCAAAACTATTTACGACTGCTCGAGAAAAAATTCACATCCTGAACTGTTCGTATTTTACACGAAAATTCAGGCTCAGGCTGTTCTTGATTTTTGGAACAGTAACTTGAGTCTCAGGTTGCTCTTAATGTTGTTCTTATTTTGGCTAAATCTGAGGCTTGTGTTCTTATAAAACTGTTCTTACAAAACAAAGCATGTATATATTCAAAATAAACATGTCTTTTTCAAAAAAAATATGTTCACACACATTATTTATTATGTGATAAAGAGATCTTTATTGTAAATCCCAAATGAAAAAAAAAAACATTTACATTTTTCCAAGACATTTTCCTTATTTTTTCAAAAACCACTTTTTCATTTTTCACAAAAATATACTAGCTGAAAGAGCTTGAAAATGGCTTTCCATTGATGTAAAACTATTATGAAATTCGGTATATTCATTTAAAAAAACAGCTTTAAAATTTCCATTTCCAACATTACGAAACACACTGTATATAGCTGAAAAGATACGGCAAAATACGGTTTGGTGTTGTTCTCCACAAAGAAGAAAGGGTTTCCTTCATCATGATGATTATGTATGTGCATGTTTTCATGAAAATAAATCTTCAGTTTGGCTTTTTAATAATGAATTTTTGCACTGAAATCACAGCTTCAATGCTTTCCAAGCATTTAATTACTAATCATCGTATAGGTATAGCTACAATAGTGAAACCAAAGAAAACATGACATTGATATCACGTTTTTTCTCTGTTTTTCACATGTCCATTCAAAATATTTTTACAAAACTTTTTAGCACAACACTTAAACAATTTATTTCCATCATTTTAATGTTTTGAATCATCTCAAAAAAGCTAGCAGAAAGCAAAAATCTTCCACTGTCTAACTGCACTGACTAAAAAAAGATGGCGTACAACTTTACTGAAAACTAGCCTCTATTCTTATCTACCTTGGCTAAGCCAGAGTTCAATATTGAACTGCGGCTATAAAAGTGAACAGAAAAGGAAGAGGAAGAGGAGAAGGGAAAGGCCGATTCTAACATATATTTCGCCCTATCGGGAAATATATAAATAGTTTGCTGTGTCATTATATATATATATATATATATATATATGTGAAGAGATGTGTTTTTAATTGAAGAAAGGAAATAATAAAGTGCTTCTGGCGGTTGTATCCTTCAAGTTTAAATGCTTTGCTTCATATCCAAGGCAAAGTCTTGCTGGTGTTATTCAGAATTCTTCGAAGACAGCGAGAAATGTTTCATTCTGCAAGAGAAGAACGTAACGTAGCACTCAAAATGTTTCACGATCAGAGGAGAAAGTGTGTCAGGAAAAGGTTAATAGAAACTTGCATTGTACAAAATAGTGTGTTTATCTTGAATATACGATTTATATTGAAGAAAAAACCTTCTTGTACTGTCATTTTTTATTATTCAGGAATGCAGGCATAAGAAGAACATCATTTTAAAATATTGTGTATCAGTGCATCAGTCATTGCCTGGTCCCACTTCCAACGCTTTGCTGATTTGGTCTCTTTATTATTTCGTGGTGGCTGCAAGGGTAGTGAAACAGATTTGTTTGTGACACAACCTGATTGTGTTATGACACTGCTCATGCTGGCACTATCAGCATCATCGAATATTCCCTCATTTAATTCATTAAGATTAATGGTTTCCAGTTGGTCTTGCTGATGTTCACAAAATTGCTGTATGTTAACATAATTGTCAGTAATGTTATTTTCATTTACTGCATTATTTTCGGTTGCTTCCTGCTCACCTTCACTCTCAGGGTCACACCAATTGCTGAGCTCTCTCAATAATTTCCGGGTGCTTGCAGGTGTCAACCGTGTCTTTTTCTTCTCTGTGTTTAGATCATTAAATCTAAAAAATAATAACATAAACCATTAGGAGTCATTCTGACTAGCAAACAACAGCGCCACGTGTCCTTCATACATTCATAGCTGTTTAAATAAAAAAAATATTTTTTAAACATTTTCTTTGATTTGGAGGCTTACACTTTGTCCAAGAGCAACGAAAATTTCATGCTTCCCTATCCTTGTATCAAAGAAAAAGTCATGAACGTCAAAATGCTAAGCAGCTGCTCTCTGGAGAACACTTTCATCGTAGCTACAATGCACGAAAAAACTTACTTCATCCCCAACCTCTTTCTATTTTTAAATCTGTTGTCAGGATCCAACGTATTATTGCTGCTTTCCTGAATTTCCATCTCTCTTTTATATCAATCACCAATCAACACAATTAATTCAACTCAACTTGGCAATGCACATCTGCTCCTCGTGTTTACCTTCACTGCTGTCGTCGTCGGCAATGTTTACAACTCTTTGCGCATGACGCATAGGAGCAAACGTTGATGCGCATGCTCACAACGAATGTTCGGTCCGGCCTGAGATTGCGATCCTGTGCTGTTGGAAAACTCGGACCTGTCGTTGAAATTTCAGATCCGTTTACATTGCGTGACCGTACTGAAATCTCTGACCGGTCTGAGTTCAGTATGGCGCTTTCATGTAAACAGCCCCTTAGGTTTATGTTTCTAGTTCCCACGTATCTTTTTCCACCAATCTAAAGAAAAGCATTTCAAAAATTTCTTCTTGCCGCCAACCATGGTGGCGGCCTTAAACCTAAGTTCGTCTTCCTTTTTTGGATCCTCCACTTTTGAAATCATTGCATAGGCCCTGTATATCCTTACATATAAAATCTTCTGTGTTTGAACAGCTTGTCAGTGCGTAAGTTCGCTTCGTTTCTATGCAGTCTATTACTTTTACCATTATTCATTATTACCAATATTCGCGTCCTTAACAGCGTACGTTTCAAAAGTGAAAGTTTTCTTTTTCAATTTTTTTTGACAAATACAATCATCAGGTTATTATAACACTGCATTTAAAGTTATAGCGAAAAATAATGCTTTTTGAGAAAGTTATGGGCATTTTTTGTTATTCAACATTTCTAAATTATGACAACCTTTAATACAATCTGTTATATACTCAAAAGGCGATTAATTAAATTAGCAGCTCACTTTGTGAATTTATTAAAGGCTGTCATATTGTCGTTTATGTCATGAAAAATTATTAGTGTTGTACCTTCTATGAGCACCAACTTTCCAGCAAGTGGCTCCTTTCCTTTAAAACTTTGCACAGCGGTAAATGAAAGCCTATTTACGAAAAGTGTGCCCGCGATTTGAGAGAAAATTCCTGATTGACTCAAAATCCGAGATTGTGTTCAACTATCCAATAGCGCAAAAGTGTAGAAAAAACAAAAAAACTGTTTTTCTCCTGAACTAAACCATTAATTGAGATTCGCGGGCATACTTTGTTTCCACTAATTGTGAGGAATCGACACAAACAAAAAAACATGTAAAAAACCTTTTTCTTGGGGATTTGAGCTCAAAAAAGCAAACAAAAGTCCGTATTTTTGATCGTTTTCGCAGACTAATTTCTTCCTTATTATTTATGTAAATATATCATTTTATACACTGTTGGAAAGAAATTTATTGCTTTACACAAATTCACGAAATATTTACTTAAAATGTAATGGTAAGAAGAAATAACGGAAAAAGTTATGCAATGCATATGTGAGTAAAACGTACGCTGAGCCCTTAAATCTGGAATATAATGCCCGACCATATGAAAATGGCAAAAAACCTTTAAAAAATTTTAAGAGTGTAAACCAACAAAATGACTCTATAGAAAATTCATACCAAAATGAAGTTTATTTAACCTGTCATGTTTATAAAAACGTGTTATTGTTGTTCCTTTATGTTCGGTGTAAAAAGACTATCTTTTAGTATGTGTTTGTGAAACCGAATTGAACTAAATGAAAAAAAATTGCATTAAAAAATTTTCGTGATCAGCACATCATGAAAACTCTCTCCAAGATGTGCAGCATGGTAGTGCTATGTTAACCATGCAAGCACGTCGATATCCTTTGTTATATTTACATCACGTGTCAGTCAGTTATTACAAATACGCTACCAAGCTCTATTTTCAGTTTTCGTGTTCATAATGATATCCATTGTTCTCTGCTTGTCATGTGAATAAAAAGTAAATAAATAAATTTATATGTAAAAATAAACAATGATTTGTTTTCAGATGAAAAATTATTTAAATGACCATAATGAAATGAATGAACCAGAAATTAACGAAAGAAAAATTTTCACACCAACTAATTGGAATAACTTTCAAAATCTCGCAAGTTCTTTGAAGATTGTCTTCTCTCAAAACTGATCGATTTTATTGCTATGTTTATTCAATTCTATTGTTTCAATTGACATTTATGGTTTTCTCAATTAGTTTCTCAATTAGTATTAATAGAGATTTAAAAGAATTAATTTATGATGCAAAACGTGTAAGTTTTTTCTCACTTATCGTTGAATGTCACTTGGGAGATGTCACACCTGACTATCGCGTGAATCGCTCATGGTTTTTTTCCTTCGTATTTAACTAAGAACACAAAAAATGTTTGTATCACTATTCATTAACAGTTTGTAAATGAAACATATACAGCAATCAAAGGTAAACTCGTTATCGTATCGGTAACTTTTGTGTATTCTTCTGAAAAGACAAAGAAAGAGAATATATTACATCACTGTGAGTTTGCATCGCCAAATTTATATAAGTTGCTACATGCAAGGATTACATGCAAGGTTGTGGAATAGTGAGTGAATAAAAATTGCTATTACATTTTATAATTATAATTACTATATACACTTTATCATTTGATCAGAAGGTAAGAAAATTTCAAACATTTATCATTTCTTCTATCTTTTTTCTGAACAGCAAAAGCGTTTGAAAGATATCACTGAGGATGACAAAACACACTTCTTTATCTTTCATATTACCTTCAATATTCAGACTTTTTAACGTGAACGCATGCACAGAGAATATAAAACAATGTCAAGACACTCCTTATCTTGTTACGGTAGCAGCGATAGCGAATACCGTATTAAAACACCCATGGACTCCTACTCCTACTACTCCTCCTCCTCTTTCTCCTACTACTCCGGCCGAAATGGCAATTAGTCTGCGATTTAGAGTCTGCGAGTCCCCGTTAAAATCTCAACATACATTCTAATGAACGAACGCAGCCTTTTGAATTTTCGAAGGTTTTAAATCACATACATTTAAAATACGTTTTCTTTGATATTTTATCACTTAATTGATGAAGGAATGGATATTAATCAAATAGGTCTACATAAAGCTGGGACTTTTAGTTACTTATGGTACTGAATCAATGTACTTTGGCACTTGAAAATAGATATGTTTTTCGTGTCAATAAAGCACAGATCAGACTTTCTTGTTACTTTCTACGTTTGTTAGCTATCTGTTCTGTCTTTTATCATCAAGGTTTTCAAAAATCGAGTTAAAAAAGGCAGTTATCTGTTCGAATTCATTTTTCGGTTTCAAGAAATTATAATTCAAAACATACATTTGTTTTTCGAAGAAACGAGTTTTTTTTTCTACATAAGCTCTTATAAAAAAACGTACGTTATAAACAGCTCATGCATGTATAATTCTTTTGTCCTCTAATAAATTAAATTGCTGGTGTGTCACAATTAGACCCTATTTACACGAGTTAGTAATTTTAAACATTATTATCGTTTATGCCTGTTTTCCACCAGTAAGATATTTCAAGAAATAACGTTTACAGAACTTTTAAGAACTTTAAGTAAAATTTCGAAAGTATTCTTGTGGCAAGTACTTTTGCTGCTACCGTTTTGCGCCATCTGGCTCTTGTTTAGATTACGTTTGATCCAAGACGACAGCAACGCAAATGATCATTTCAAAAGCCAAGGTAGAATTTGTGATATTGGAACCAGGTTCAATACCCGATGTTCAGGAACCACCATTTACTTGGATTCGTAAGCGAAAGCAAACACAATATGTGTTCTTTCTTCAAACATTTTCCTTGGGGATTGAGTATTCTGTGTTTTTTTTGACACTCTGGCTTTACATAGAGGATCTAATCAAACCACAAAACCCAAAGTTAATTTATAGTTTAACATCGGCTTCATACTTAGTAGCTGCTGTGGTATTATCCGTGGTTATCGCTCCCATTGCTGACAAATATCGATGTATTCGAAAATCATTCTTAATTTGTAACACATTCGTGATTATTGGGAACTTAATTTATGCATTGCCTTTTTCACCAGCTTGCTTAATTGTTGGTCGTTTGATAGCAGGTGCAGGAGCTCCTCTTAAAGCCGTGATTACTGGGGAAATAGCTCGATCGTATCTACCTAAAGAAGCTGTATCGAAATTTTCATTGATTGGATTGGCGTTTAGCACTGGATTTATTTGCGGTCCTGCAATTAATATAGCTTTTACCGGCACTAACTTTTACATCAATAATTGGCATATCACAGCAGTAAACATACCAGGGCTTTACATGGCCGTTTTGTTTATTTTGTTGCAAATTGTTGTTTTCTTTTTTGCCCATGATCTGTCCAAGGAATACGATCTGAAGATGATGCTTGCTAAAAAGGAAGAAAACGAAAATGGTAAAAAAGGGTGTGATAACGAACGAAAGCCTCTACTTTCAAAGAACGAATTCCGCTCAGTGCAGTCAGTATTGATTTTATTCAAAAGATTAGATTCTGGTGTGATTCTTTTCTTTTCATATTTCTTTATGTATTTGATGGTGACATTTGACATGTGGATGCCAATAATGGTAGTAGATGTATTAAAATGGAAACCACTGGCATTGAATCTGATAATATTTGGCAGTGCTTTTGTTGGTGGACTTGTGTTAATAGCAATGATGTTAAAGCCGCTCTCTGAAACTTCATTAAATTACCTGATGTTAACAGCTTTGATAGCAATGATCATCATGCAAGGGATTTTTGTTTCGTTGAAAACATATCTCAATCACAACATTATTGTTATTCCTTTGTGGTGTCTTTGGATTCCATTGTTCACTATAGTCTGTGTGATGGAAAACGTTTATCTTGTGAACACGCTAGCGAGGATGGTTTCGTCAGCAAAACAGGCCACTGCTGAGAGCATACGACTTGGATTCGCAAGATCAGGATCTTTAACAGCTCTGTTAACGTCTGCTTATTTGTTTGATTGGTTGAACATTTATGCTGTGATAATGACATGCTTGTGTGTATTAGGGACCATCGTTTTTTTAGCAAGATGGAAAAAATTAAAAAACCCGGAGGAAATACTGAATTGAAACATTACACAGATATAGTTATCTAATGAATGATATCATGATATTTTCATATTGAACTAATCACTGCTATATTTCTTTTTACCTATTGCGATATATTACCATATGTATTACGATATGTCGTGATATAATATAATAGTTCAAAATTATTTTGTCTTTTTTGTTACGTTTCCCGAAACGGTATATATGCTATAATATAGCAAAATACCCAACCTCGAACCCAGGGTCTCTTGCCTTTTCTATATACGGATGCCGCCATCCGTATATCGAAAAGGCAAGAGACCCTGGGTTCGAGGTTGCAAAATACCTGATAAAAACGTCTCCGAATAGATTTGAAAACAACAAATAACTTCCGTTTATGCTGAGTTTCGAACACCTTTTACGTCATTAATGTAACCTTTTAAAGTTATACAATTTGCTTGATTTTGTGGTCTAATTATAATACTAATTATATTATTTTGGTGCTAAATTATTCAATGAATTACCACTAAATATCAGAAAATGTTTAATTTTTAATGAGTATCACTCTCAGTTGCAAATTTATTATAGGATTTAGTTTGTTGTAGGTTCTTATGTGCACACTACTTTTGTTGCCTATGAATTCCTCAGATACTTTATCACCTTCTTGCTATTTCTTATTTATGGCACAGTTTGAATCTTTCTTCTCGTTTTACAAGAAAGTGTGTTTTTATCTATTTAGTGTGTATATATGTAAATTTATTGCTTCTATTTTGCTTTCTAATATTACTAACATTTAACAGGAGAAACATTGATAACAGTTGTGTATATATGTATATATTATCCACAGCTGAAGTTTTATGCCTGTATAAATATTCTTTAAATAAATAAATAAATAAATTATATTCACATACATTTATTCACATATGATTAACGTAACTGATTGACTTAAAGAAGTTAAAAATATTGTAACCATTATTCTAACGAGATTCAAGGAAAGAATGTAATTCAACAGAGCAATTCTCGTATAAAATCTCTCACGTTATAAAATCAAAGTTGTAGGCTTACAAAAGAACAAAAGAACTACATTGACCACAGCGACTACAGTGTATTAAAAATACTTTGGGGTAGACATTAAGAAGTAGTTTATACGGCCACTTTCGCCTTGTCTAATGTGAATCAATTGATCTGCGATTAGACATTGTCAATACTTTTACTTAAGAATGCAAGAGTCTAGGTCATTAGATTTACAATAGACAAGGCAAATGTTCGACCAGATAAACTACACTTACGCAAATATCTATCAAAGGCATTCAAAAACCAACCTTTATAATAAATACTATATGTATCTAACAACTCAAATAAGGAAACTATTTTCAAAAACAGAGAAGGGCTTATAATGCCAATTTATAAAATTAAATTCAAGTATTCCGAAAAAGCATCACTGATTCAAAAAAACATGCTCACACAAATTATTTCTTCAGAATAAGAACTACTAAACATTTACTGTCAATGTGATGAATGACCTTCCTAAATCCCAAATGAAAATAAAATATAATTTTATTGCCCCCGCAGCGAGCGTAAGCGAGCGAGGAGGCATAGTAGTTTCACGAGATAGGCGAATATCTCTTTCCTAATTTATTATTATATTATACTATGTTATTTAGGAAGATCGTATGCTAAAATTGCTTAGACATTTTTCGTGTTACTTTTGTGTTGTTTTAGTGAAGTGAACGACAAGGATTTTGAAGCACAGCTTGAAATCCGAAATTTTGCCAGCCATACATTTTATTTTTGTATATATTTTAACTCTAAATTTTTCTTTCAATAATTTTGTTTAATGCACTGATTTTTGGCTTCTGATGTTGATGTTGCCTTCAAAAGATTTTAATTGGATTTCTGTGTATACAAGAAAGCCATATTACAAATTGTCGTTCTTCGTGTTTTTCTTCTTTGACTGTCTTCCAAACCTAGTGTGATCATGATCAATAAAACCTATATATTTTTTTCTTGTTTTTTTATGTAAACTTTGGCTATTTTTTGTTTTAAATCAAAGTTTGAAACACAATGGATTTTTCTCTTTAATTTTTTTTTTTTGAAAAAGTTTTTTTTTTTTTTGGCTCTTACAGAATGTTTTTAACAAATCTTATTTTAATTATAAAATTATAAAATATGTATCCATGGTTTCAATTCACACATTTCTCTTGTTTGTAGCAAATACTTTCTGATATTACTTGTAAAGCCTTATTTACACTTTTTGAAAGGTATATTAGCATCAGTGTAACTTACACCTAAGAAATCACAAAAAGTAACAAAGTTTTGTGCATATTTTCATCTGTTTAAGTGTAGATCTATTTGGTTTGCATATTGCAAGTTGGTTTTGAAATGCCGAAAATTGATTTTGTGGAAATATTTAAGCATATAACTTTGCCTCATATCAGGTCCCAAATCAACCCAAACATTCTTTTTTCGGCCAAAAACTTGTTTTCGTTTCCGCTGTTAATGTATAGCTTGCTGTCTGTACAAATTGGAATGCTTGAGCGCGGGGGCATTTTAGCTAAAGCTACATGCTAGTTTAAAGTATAAACAGTATATATGATTATAGAATTCATCCATAGTAAATATTTGGCGGATTGGTTCAAAGACCGCAAAAATCCGCCAATATTTCTTCCCGCCAAAAATAATTAATTTTCGGATCTGTCAAAATAAATTCCGCCATTATTGTAGAATTGGTAACAGACGGGCTGCGTGTTGTTATATTACAATTTCATACTCGATCTCGTTGCCAGGGCTTCTTGTCTTTTTGATACACAGACGCCGTTTCATACCCCATATAATGCAAGGTACATGTCATATGCAATGAAGCAATAAATTCGCGTAATCCGGATGAAATGATGAAGCGCTTGTGTAGAAAAAACTAAGACGATAAAAATCCAGAATTTCTTGAGGGTACACGTATTAAGATTGTGTTTACACAAAGTTACGCAACAGAAAATTGGACTGATACAAAAAGAAAACTGGGCCCTCTCTGGAAAACAGATAAATACATTGCTACAACCAAAGCTGGTAGTACCAAAACCAATGATGATGCGACATGAGAGAGCTGATAATATTTTGTAAAATTTATGAAGACCAGGAAAAAATCGTTTGGTGGACAACATCAAAAAGGTTCCAACAAACCACTTAGAGAAAATTTAAATATTACTTACATATTATCAGCGGTGGATTAGAAAGATCTCAAAAGTGCGGAGAAAGAGTGGTTTCAAAAAGTTTCCAGCAATCTATAGATTGGGGCTGTTTATGGTTATATGTAAATGGTTATATATTTTATGTAACTATATATTATAAATTTCCAAAATAAAATGTTTTGAAATAACATGCAAACAAGATGCCCTTGCAGGCATAAGGATTTCTGCAAAATCAGCTGAAGTATGAAAAAAGAAAGACTACAACATTCTTGAAATTCAAGAAAAGTTTAATCTGCAATTATTAAATTTCTGATCATGTACTCCCCAAAAATCTGGAAAAACATAATTGTCACTATGCAAAACTTTATACCAATAAACATCAATAAACTTGATTATATCTGAATGACATAAGTTCTTTATTTTGTTGGTACGAAATGATATTAAGTATTCAGTGATCACTTCAGATAAGACAATGAGTATGCATGTAAGTCAATGTAAATGTTATGAATTTAAATATGTATTGTCAATCTTCCTAACAGAATTCCTAAGGACAAAAAGGCAAGCGTAGATTTTAATGATACGAAATACATCCATATACATACAAAATCAACATACATAACTGAAACTTAAACTTATGAAACTTACGTTAACTGCCAATAAACTTAATGAACAAAAGAACAATAAATTTAAATAGATGCTGTAAGATATCACAGTGATTACGTAAGTCTTTCAATATATACGGTCAATCTTCCTAATAACGAAAAGACTTCCCAAACAAAAAAAAGTAAACAAAGATTTGGATTATGTAAATATGTGATTTAAATTAGCAAACATAACTGAAAGCAGTTAAAATTTACAGACAGTCAAGATAAGTTTCCTATTTGCTATCGTAAATAGGGAGTCCCATTCCTAATTAAGGGCATTGATAATAATACAGCCAAGAACTAAACAAGTAAATATGCTAACATAGATAGCTAGAGAAATATCAAAAACATTAAATAATGCAGGCAGAGGTTAGACAGATATTCTTGTTGTTGGAGCTGAAGAGGAAAGTGAGCTGAGCTGTACGTATCCAGAACTTAAAAGGCATTACAGCCCACAAATGAAACAAACGAGCTTTTGTATTTAGAAAAGCTTAAAAGAATACCAGACATTTTCAAAAAAAAAAAAAAAAACTTTCCTTTTTGACAGACTGTTTTTATAAAACATTGAGAACTTGTTTTTAAAAAAGAATGAACACAGTAGAATCTTTGTAAGATAATCATAAATTTCTACCCTCTACCCTCGGTCTTGGAACTGTAAATCTATTCAACATTGATCAATCAACTTTTGGAAGTTTCTTCGGTCACGCTGTAGTGTACCATTTTGCGAACGGCGTGCAAATGTAAGTCGAAAAATACCCGGATGATCACATGGCGGAAATTCAAGCCAATAAACTAGCGCTACTAAAGATAATTAGCACCCTTGCGAAATAGTGGCGCCTTATGCACCAATGAACATTAAGACGGCTTTTGTATGAACCAATCAAATTGGAGAAACAAATATGACTAGGTTTGGACAGTAAGATGAAAAAAAAACAAACAAGATGCCCTACCGGGCAGAAGGATTTCTGCAAGCTTTGCTGCTGAAAATGCCACAAAAATGCAACACTAGCACACTAGTCCTGCAAAACTAAGACAGTCACATCATTCAGCTCGAGAAGCATCACCATTAAATAAACAAAAATATTGATGCGACTGACAATGTTCGTCAAGAAAGTCAGCCTACCATAACATAAAAAAGGGGCTTTTCTTTATGCTATCGCGGAGATCATTTATGAAGATCTGTTTTTTTGTACGAATAAGCTGAATGATTGTTACTGGATATTTGCAACCCACGTACTCCAAAAAAGTGCATTGACACAATACGAAACTTTAATTTAACCACATTAAATATAACGAATCCTATAAAAAGATTGTGTATACTGGCGGTAACCAACATATCGTTTGGGCAGCACAAACTAGTATATAAAGTTTCTATATTGATCTCCTCAGAATGAAAAATATAAATATCACAATAATAATTACTTAGAAATTAAAGCTCATATCAAATCTAAAAGTTAAAAAAAATACAACATACGTAGGGAGAAAAGAGATAAGTTGATATAGCCAGAATACATCCAAAAATTGCTAATAAATAGCTGTATAAAGTGCATATGTTGGTGATGTTGGGGAGGAGCTGAAAGGAAGCTAAGCTGAGCTTAAAAAATCCAAAAGCTTCTAAAAATTGACTTCAAACATGCATACACATACAAAATACACGAAGGTCTTTCATATTTGAAAAGGCTTGGAGCAAAAATAAAACAAGAAATACCTTTTCTTCCACACACCATCATGTATTGGCACTGTTTTCATATTTTATACTTCAAGAAAACTTCTTTCAAAAAACAGAATAACCACACTGTAATTTAATTTTGTGAACATGATAAGTTCGCAACAGTAATGCAATTCTTTATATAAAATTATAAGCTGTATTAACTTCTTTTAAAGCCATATTTCCACCAAAGAAACTTTTAGCAAACTACACACGTTCTTTTGCTGCCATTTTAAAACGTTTTGTGGACGATCACATGGCATGGCGAAAATCAGCCAATAAACTATCGCTATTTAAGTGGAGGTGGCTAAATTAGCACCCTTTCGTAGAAATCGGGCATTATGCACCAATCACGATTGAGACGGCTTTTTTATGAACCAATGAAATTTAAGAAACAAAAATGCGTAGGTTTGGACAGTAAGATGAAAAACAAGATGCCCTACCGGGCAGAAGGATTTCTGCAAGCTTTGCTGCTGAAAATGCCACAAAAATGCAACACTAGCACACTAGTCCTGCAAAACTAAGACAGTCACATCATTCAGCTCGAGAAGCATCAGCATTAGATAAACAAAAATATTGATGCGACTGACAATGTTCGTCAAGAAAGTCAGCCTACCATAACATAAAAAAGGGGCTTTTCTTTATGCTATCGCGGAGATCATTTATGAAGATCTGTTTTTTTGTACGAATAAGCTGAATGATTGTTACTGGATATTTGCCACCCACGTACTCCAAAAAAGTGCATTGACACAATACGAAACTTTAATTTAACCACATTAAATATAACGAATCCTATAAAAAGATTGTGTATACTGGCGGTAACCAACATATCGTTTGGGCAGCACAAACTAATATATAAAGTTTCTATAATATTGATCTCCTCAGAATGAAAAATATAAATATCACAATAATAATTACTTAGAAATTAAAGCTCATATGTAATCTAAAAGTTAAAAAAAATACAACATACGTAGGGAGAAAAGAGATAAGCTGATATAGCCAGAATACATCCAAAAATTGCTACTAAATATAGTATAAATAGCTGTATAAAGTGCATAATATGTTGGTGATGTTGGGGAGGAGCTGAAAGGAAGCAAAGCTGAGCTTTAAAAATCCAAAAGCTTCTAAAAATTGACTTCAAACATGCATACACATACAAAATACACGAAGGTCTTTCATATTTAAAAAGCCTTGGAGCAAAAATAAAACAAGAAATACCTTTTCTTCCACACACCATGTATTGGCACTGTTTTCATATTTTAAACTTCAAGAAAACTTCTTTCAAAAAACAGAATAACCACACTGTAATTTAATTTTGTGAACATGATAAGTTCCCAACAGTAATGCAATTCTTTATATAAAATTATAAGCTGTATATATTAACTTCTTTTAAAGCCATATTTCCATCAAAGAAACTTTTAGCAAACTACACACGTTCTTTCGCTGCCATTTTTAAAACGTTTTGTGGACGATCACATGGCATGGCGAAAATCAGCCAATAAACTATCGCTATTAAGTGGAGGTGGCTAAATTAGCACCTTTTCGTAGAAATCGGGCATTATGCACCAATGACAATTAAGACGGCTTTTTTATGAACCAATGAAATTTAAGAAACAAAAATGCGTAGGTTTGGACAGTAAGATGAACAAGATGCCCTACCGGGCAGAAGGATTTCTGCAAGCTTTGCTGCTGAAAATGCCACAAAAATGCAACACTAGTCCTGCAAAACTAAGACAGTCACATCATTCAGGTCGAGAAGCATCAGCATTAAATAAACAAAAATATTGATGCGACTGACAATGTTCGTCAAGAAAGTCAGCTTACCATAACATAAAAAAGGGGCTTTTCTTCATGCTATCGCGGAGATCATTTATGAAGATCTGTTTTTTGCACGAATAAGCTGAATGTTACTGGATATTTGCCACCCACGTACCCCAAAAAAGTGCATCGACACAATACGAAACTTTAATTTAACCACATTAAATATAACGAATCCTATAAAAAGATTGTGTGTACTACTGGCGGTAACCACAAATTAATATATAAAGTTTTATATTGATCTCCTCAGAATGAAAAATATAAATATCACAATAATAATTACTTAGAAATTAAAGCTCATATCTAATCTAAAAGTTAAAAACATACGTAGGGAGAAAAGAGATAAGCTGATATAGCCAGAATACATCCAAAAATTGCTACTAAATATAGTATAAATAGCTGTATAAAGTGCATAATGTTGATGGTGATGTTGTTGGGGAGGAGCTGAAAGGAAGCTAAGCTGAGCTTTAAAAATCCAAAAGCTTCTAAAAATTGACTTCAAACATGCATACACATACAAAATACACGAAGGTCTTTCATATTTAAAAAGGCTTCGAGCAAAAATAAAACAAGAAATACCTTTTCTTCCACACACCATGGCACTGCTTTCATATTTTAAACTTCAAGAAAACTTCTTTCAAAAAACAGAATAACCACACTGTAATTTAATTTTGTGAACATGATAAGTTCCCAACAGTAATGCAATTCTTTACATAAAATTATAAGCTGTATTAACTTCTTTTAAAGCCATATTTCCATCAAAGAAACTTTTAGCAAACTACACACGTCCTTTCGCTGCCATTTTTAAAACGTTTTGTGGACGATCACATGGCATGGCGAAAATCAGCCAATAAACTATCGCTATTTAGTGGAGGTGGCTAAATTAGCACCCTTTTGAGAAATCGGGCATTATGCACCAATGACAATTAAGACGGCTTTTTTATGAACCAATGAAATTCGAGAAACAAATATGCGCCGGTTTGGACAGGATGAAAAAAAAAACAAGATGCCCTACAGGGCAGAAGGATTTCTGCAAGCTTTGCTGCTGAAAATGCCACAAAAATGCAACACTAGCACACTAGTCCTGCAAAACTAAGACAGTCACATCATTCAGCTCGAGAAGCATCAGCATTAAATAAACAAAAATATTGATGCGACTGACAATGTTCGTCAAGAAAGTCAGCCTACCATAACATAAAAAAGGGGCTTTTCTTTATGCTATCGCAGAGATCATTTATGAAGATCTGTTTTTTTGTACGAATAAGCTGAATGATTGTTACTGGATATTTGCCACCCACGTACTCCAAAAAAGTGCATCGACACAATACGAAACTTTAATTTAACCACATTAAATATAACGAATTCTATAAAAAGATTGTGTATACTGGCGGTAACCAACATATCGTTTGGGCAGCACAAACTAATATATAAAGTTTCTATATTGATCTCCTCAGAATGAAAAATATAAATATCACAATAATAATTACTTAGAAATTAAAGCTCATATCTAATCTAAAAGTTAAAAAAAATACAACATACGTAGGGAGAAAAGGGATAAGCTGATATAGCCAGAATACATCCAAAAATTGCTATTAAATATAGTATAAATAGCTGTATAAAGTGCATATGTTGGTGATGTTGGGGAGGAGCTGAAAGGAAGCTAAGCTGAGCTTTAAAAATCCAAAAGCTTCAAACATGCATACACATACAAAATACACGAAGGTCTTTCATATTTAAAAAGCCTTGGAGCAAAAATAAAACAAGAAATACCTTTTCTTCCACACCA
>BQMF02000518.1:0-273860 GCA_027922465.2 Turritopsis dohrnii
CTCATCAGCTTATACCCATTTTATTAATCAATAGATGACCACTTTTTTAATTGACTAGTCGAATTTAAAATATTGTATGATTCTAAAATTTGTATACTATCAAGCTGACGATAAAAAGGAAACACAGATATTTTTATTATTTCGCAAGGCCAAGTAAAAGTTTTTATTATGAAGTTCAGGTACAAACAACATAAAGATTTTCATACTGTATAGTTTTAAAAGGAGTATTTTGAAACGTCCACGGAAGAGTGTTCTCTAATGGATTTTTAAACTGACGGTGTTCCTTTTTAAGCTTGATCTCCGGCAAAATTTTTCAAAGTCTCTTAACGTTTATGATGCTCTCGGGAATGTAATTAAATGAATTAGAAGTTATTACTATTTACGCCACAGATTTTCCATTCAAAACTTAATGTGACAAAGTTTTCATTACTTAATTACTTTTTGAAGATGCTTTAGGGAATATAACTATGAATAAAAAAGTTTTTGAAAAAATCTCTAAATGATGAAAACAATGCAGTTTCTAGAAATAACAAATATTACTTCTTTCACATTCACCTTTTAAAGCACAGATTATTCTTAACACGATAATCTTTTAATTAGTTAATTGCTTCTTGAAGATACTTTAGGGAGTACAACTTCGAATGGAAATCTTTTTTAAAAAATCTCGAAATTGATGCAAGACTGAAATTTTATATGAAACAACAGAGTTTAATAGTTATCGTAGCTAAAAGGTAAAATGTAAAATACTGCAAACATCATTCCGCATTATGCATATGGTTTTAAAGCGTGAACTAACACTCATTTCTTTCTGAAAAGGCTCCAGAAAGTCTTACAGTCATCCGCAGGAATACTTCTGCCCGGTAGGGCATCTTGTTTGTATTCCTGCGTAAGCAAGGAATACTTTGAAACCGTTCGTGTTTTTTTTGTTTTTTTTTTTTTTCACTGTCCAAACCTAGACCAATTTTTGTCGATGGGAAATAGCCACTCAAATCATTAATGTTACCAACTTACATTCTTTTTATGATTTAACAGTCTAAACTCACACTATATTCATTGTATACAAGTACTTTGCTTGAAAAGACTCTAAAAAGTGTAAAATATAAGCTCTAGTGAAAGGAATAACTAACATATGGCTAAATCGCAGATGCCAGGTAGAAATGTTGTTTCATGTGAGTCTTATGCAACGTTCTTAAGTTTTCCGTAGTTGTTTTAAAAATGGAAGCGAAGAAGCATGCGTAGATCTGTGAAAGTTTCTTTATTGAATATATGGATATAGAAGAGGTTGTAGTACAGCTGTAAAACTTAAAAGAATCAAGAAAATTTATGATCCAAGCTGATAATCTACGTGAAACTAATATTCTTAGTAGTCATTCTTGACAAATAAGCAGTTCTTGATGCTTCAACACAGATATGAACGACTACCAATAGGGTATGTTTATATCGATTTAATGCGTAAGGTTTCTATTAGTCTTTCTAAATGTAATACAATTTTTTAATTCATGTTCCTAGATAAGCTACCCTGTTTTTATAAAGCTCTGCAATCTTGAAGCACAGCTTATCTTCCTCATCAGCTTATACCCATTTTATTAATCAATAGATGACCACTTTTTTAATTGACTAGTCGAATGTAAAATATTGTATGATTTTAAAATTTGTATACTATCAAGCTGACGATAAAAAGGAAACACAGATATTTTTATTATTTCGCAAGGCCAAGTAAAAGTTTTTATTATGAAGTTCAGGTACAAACAACATAAAGATTTTCATACTGTATAGTTTTAAAAGTAGTATTTTGAAACGTCCACGGAAGAGTGTTCTCTAATGGATTTTTAAACTGACGGTGTTCCTTTATAAGCTTGATCTCCGGCAAAATTTTTCAAAGTCTCTTAACGTTTATGATGCTCTCGGGAATGTAATTAAATGAATTAGAAGTTATTACTATTTACGCCACAGATTTTCCCTTCAAAACTTAATGTGACAAAGTTTTCATTACTTAATTACTTTTTGAAGATGCTTTAGGGAATATAACTATGAATAAAAAAGTTTTTGAAAAAATCTCTAAATGATGAAAACAGTGCAGTTTCTAGAAATAACAAATATTACTTCTTTCACATTCACCTTTTAAAGCACAGATTATTCTTAACACGATAATCTTTTAATTAGTTAATTGCTTCTTGAAGATACTTTAGGAAGTACAACTTCGAATGGAAATCTTTTTAAAAAAATCTCGAAATTGATGCAAGACTGAAATTTTATATGAAACAACACAGTTTAATAGTTATCGTAGCTAAAAGGTAAAATGTAAAATACTGCAAACATCATTCCGCATTATGCATATGGTTTTAAAGCGTGAACTAACACTCATTTCTTTCTGAAAAGGCTCCAGAAAGTCTTACAGTCATCCGCAGGAATACTTCTGCCCGGTAGGGCATCTTGTTTTGTTTTTTTTTTTTTCACTGTCCAAACCTAGACCAATTTTTGTCGATGGGAAATAGCCACTCAAATCATTAATGTTACCAACTTACATTCTTTTCATGATTTAACAGTCTAAACTCACACTATATTCATTGTATACAAGTACTTTGCTTGAAAAGACTCTAAAAGTGTAAAATATAAGCTCTAGTGAAAGGAATAATTAACATATGGCTAAATCGCAGATGCCAGGTAGAAATGTTGTTTCATGTGAGTCTTATGTAACGTTCTTAAGTTTTCCGTAGTTGTTTTAAAAATGGAAGCGAAGAAGCATGCGTAGATCTGTGAAAGTTTCTTTGTTGAATATATGGATATAGAAGAGGTTGTAGTACGGCTGTAAAACTTAAAAGAATCAAGAACATTTATGATCCAAGGTGATAATCTACGTGAAACTAATATTCTCAGTAGTCATTCTTGATAAATAAGCAGTTCTCGATGCTTCAAAACAGATATGAACGACTACCAATAGGGTATGTTTATATCGATTTAATGCGTAAGGTTTCTATTAGTCTTTCTAAATGTAATACAATTTTTTAATTCATGTTCCTAGATAAGCTACCCTGTTTTTATAAAGCTCTGGAATCTTGAAGCACAGCTTATCTTCCTCATCAGCTTATACCCATTTTATTAATCAATAGATGACCACTTTTTTAATTGACTAGTCGAATGTAAAATATTGTATGATTCTAAAATTTGTATACTATCAAGCTGACGATAAAAAGGAAACACAGGTATTTTTATTATTTCGCAAGGCCAAGTAAAAGTTTTTATTATGAAGTTCAGGTACAAACAACATAAAGATTTTCATACTGTATAGTTTTAAAAGGAGTATTTTGAAACGTCCACGGAAGAGTGTTCTCTAATGGATTTTTAAACTGACGGTGTTCCATTTTAAGCTTGATCTCCGGCAAAATTTTTCAAAGTCTCTTAACGTTTATGATGCTCTCGGGAATGTAATTAAATGTATTCGAAGTTATTACTTCTTAAGCACTGACTTTTCTTGACGCGACAAACTTTTTATTACTGAACAAGAGCCAGATGGTGCAAAACGGTAGCAGCAATTTTACTTAAAGTTATGAAAAGTTACTACAAAGTTCTTTGAGGCTTGTGCTTTTTTATATTTCACTGGTGGAAAACAGGCATAAACGATAAATTTGTTAAAGTTATTAGTTAGTGTAAAAAGGGTCTAATCATAAACCAACAGAAATTAATTTATTAAAGACAAAAGAATTATACATGCTTGATATGAGCTGTATATGATTTTTTTATAAGAAAATTTTTTGTAAGACTATGTGTAGAAAAAAAACACGCGTTTCGAAAAAAAAAATATGTTTTTAATTATAATTTCATGAAACCAAAAATGAATTCAAACAAATAACTGCCTTTTCGAACTAGATCTTTGAAAGCCTTAATACAGAAACATATAGTGTATAGTTAGCTAACAACTGAGGTAATATGAAATTTTGAACTGATAAGCTTTACCGTCAAGAAAAGCAACATATCAAGTATTTTCAGTTAGCGTAATGAACTGAAAGTCCCATTTTTATGTAGGGCTATTTGATAAGAATTCATTCTTTCATGGATTAAGCTACAAAATATCAGATTATGTACTTTTGAAACAAAACGCAATCTACTTTTAAATGTTTGTTACAGAAAAGCTTCCAAAATTCGAAGGCTGCGTTCCTTCATTAAAACTTACATTGCGTTATTAGTAGAGTCTGGAGGAGTAGGAGTCCGCGGGTGTTTTAATACGGTATTTGCTATCGCTGCTACCGTAATAACTTCTTGAAAATTCTTTAGGGAATACAACTTTGAATTAAAATCTTTTTTAAAAAATCTCTAAATTGAAGCAAGACTGAAGTTTTATATGAGACAACAAAGTTTAATTGTTATCGTTGTTAAAAGGTAAAATGTAAAATACCGCAACATCATTCTGCATTATGCATATCTTTTTAAAGCGTGAACTAATATCAGTTCTTTCTGAAAAGGCTCCAGAAAGTCTTACAGTCATCCGCAGGAATACTTCTGCCCGGTAGGGCATCTTGTTTTTGTTTTTTTTTTTTTCACTGTCCAAACCTAGACCAATTTTTGTCGATGGGAAATAGCCACTCAAATCATTAATGTTCCCAACTTACATTCTTTTTATGATTTAACAGTCTAAACTCACACTATATTCATTGTATACAAGTACTTTGCTTGAAAAGACTCTAAAAGTGCAAAATATAAGCTCTAGTGAAAGGAATAATTAACATATGGCTAAATCGCAGATGCCAGGTAGAAATGTTGTTTCATGCGAGTCTTATGCAACGTTCTAACGTTTTCCGTAGTTGTTTTAAAAATGGAAGCGAAGAAGTATGCGTAGATCTGTGAAAGTTTCTTTGTTGAATATATTGATATAGAAGAGGTTGTAGTACGGCTGTAAAACTTAAAAGAATCAAGAACATTTATGATCCAAGGTGATAATCTACGTGAAACTAATATTCTCAGTAGTCATTCTTGATAAATAAGCAGTTCTCGATGCTTCAAAACAGATATGAACGACTACCAATAGGGTATGTTTATATCGATTTAATGCGTAAGGTTTCTATTAGTCTTTCTAAATGTAATACAATTTTTTAATTCATGTTCCTAGATAAGCTACCCTGTTTTTATAAAGCTCTGGAATCTTGAACCACAGCTTATCTTCCTCATCAGCTTATACTCATTTTATTAATCAATAGATGACCACTTTTTTAATTGACTAGTCGAATTTAAAATATTGTATGATTCTAAAATTTGTATACTATCAAGCTGACGATAAAAAGGAAACACAGATATTTTTATTATTTCGCAAGGCCAAGTAAAAGTTTTTATTATGAAGTTCAGGTACAAACAACATAAAGATTTTCATACTGTATAGTTTTAAAAGGAGTATTTTGAAACGTCCACGGAAGAGTGTTCTCTAATGGATTTTTAAACTGACGGTGTTCCATTTTAAGCTTGATCTCCGGCAAAATTTTTCAAAGTCTCTTAACGTTTATGATGCTCTCGGGAATGTAATTAAATGTATTCGAAGTTATTACTTCTTAAGCACTGACTTTTCTTGACGCGACAAACTTTTTATTACTGAACAAGAGCCAGATGGTGCAAAACGGTAGCAGCAATTTTACTTAAAGTTATGAAAAGTTACTACAAAGTTCTTTGAGGCTTGTGCTTTTTTATATTTCACTGGTGGAAAACAGGCATAAACGATAAATTTGTTAAAATTATTAGTTAGTGTAAAAAGGGTCTAATCATAAACCACCAGAAATTAATTTATTAGAGACAAAAGAATTATACATGCGTGATATGAGCTGTATATGATTTTTTTATAAGAAAATTTTTTGTAAGACTATGTGTAGAAAAAAAACACGCGTTTCGAAAAAAAAAAATATGTTTTTAATTATAATTTCATGAAACCAAAAATGAATTCAAACAAATAACTGCCTTTTCGAACTAGATCTTTGAAAGCCTTAATACAGAAACATATAGTGTATAGTTAGCTAACAACTGAGGTAATATGAAATTTTGAACTGATAAGCTTTACCGTCAAGAAAAGCAAGATATCAAGTATTTTCAGTTAGCGTAATGAACTAAAAGTCCCATTTTTATGTACGGCTATTTGATAAGAATTCATTCTTTCATGGATTAAGCTACAAAATATCAGATTATGTACTTTTGAAACAAAACGCAATCTACTTTTAAATGTTTGTTACAGAAAATCTTCCAAAGATCGAAGGCTGCGTTCCTTCATTAAAACTTACATTGCGTTATTAGTAGAGTCTCGCAGACTCTAAATCACAGACTAATTGCCATTTCGCCCGGAGTAGTAGGAGGAGTAGTAGAGTAGGAGTCCGCGGGTGTTTTAATACGGTATTTGCTATCGCTACTACCGTAATTACTTCTTGAAGATTCTTTAGGGAATACAACTTTGAATTAAAATCTTTTTCAAAAAATCTTTGAATTAAAGCAAGACTGAAGTTTTATATGAGACAACAAAGTTTAATTGTTATCGTTGTTAAAAGGTAAAATGTAAAATACCGCAACATCATTCTGCATTATGCATATCTTTTTAAAGCGTGAACTAATATCAGTTCTTTCTGAAATCTTTCTAGAAAGTCTTCCAGTCATCTCCAGGAATACTTCTGCCCGGTAGGGAATCTTGTTTGTTTGTTTGTTTGTTTTTTTTTCACTGTCCAAACCTAGACCAATTTTTGTCGATGGGAAATAGCCACTCAAATCATTAATGTTCCCAACTTACATTCTTTTTATGATTTAACAGTCTAAACTCACACTATATTCATTGTATACAAGTACTTTGCTTGAAAAGACTCTAAAAGTGTAAAATATAAGCTCTAGTGAAAGGAATAATTAACATATGGCTAAATTGCAGATGCCAAGGTAAAAATGTTGTTTCATGTGAGTCTTATGCAACGTTCTTACGTTTTCCGTAGTTGTTTTAAAAATGGAAGCGAAGAAGCATGCGTAGATCTGTGAAAGTTTCTTTGTTGAATATATGGATATAGAAGAGGTTGTAGTACGGCTGTAAAACTTAAAAGAATCAAGAACATTTATGATCCAAACTGATAATCTACGTGAAACTAATATTCTTAGTAGTCATTCTTGATAAATAAGCAGTTCTTGATGCTTCAAAACAGATACCGTCAACCAACAAAACTTTGAACAGCGTCAGAACTTTGAACAGCTAACCAACCGTATCAACAAAATAAACATACCACATCGAACCACATTCAAAGTTTTGATGCTGTTCAAAGTTTTGTTGGTTGACGGTATTTAAGAAGTTCATTAGTTATTACTGTGCAATGAAACTGTCCTACAAAAAAGAAGCGTTATTATTTGGTGGATTTTTCTTAAGTTTATATTTCATCATGTTTATGCATTATTTTTTGTTATGGTAATCGTTTACGTACCTGGGTATATATATAAGTTTGGCATTATGATTTTATTTGTGACTTTTTATTTATTTATTTATTTATTTTTTGTTTTGTTTTTTGTTTTTAGGATAAATGCGTACTTGAATTTCATTTTTTTTTCTATTTTTTGTTGTTGTTTATTTCAATATTCTTATAACATGATTAGGTTTTCGGTATTACAATTCAAGTATTAATTTTTTAGGTAATAATAAAAAAAGCATAAAGAAATGAAACTCATGGTTTTAATCATGACGTTGATGGTTTTGGGAAGAACAGACTATATATCATTTCAAAACTTCATTAATGGTTGCTGTATAATGTAACTTCCGCACGAAAGAAACACAGTTGGAAGGTATTGATTTGTTTTCAATTCACATTTTGTAATTTTTGGTTTCGTATGTCTGGGTAAACAGTTCTGTGTTATATATTGCCATTTTTTTTACATTAAAGTTACTTCTCTTCTGCGTATAAATATATTGTTCTGAGCCATGTTGCTATTTGTTTCTGTTTTTAATCTTCTGAATGTAATAACAAATTAATGCCTGAAAAGAAACTTTTACACGAGTTAAATTCTGTGACACAACGCATACTGAACATGGGTGGCGAGCGACGCGTACGTACCATGGGAATGGTGGATTTGACCTAATGTTTTCGAAGCTAAATTCGGTAAAAAGTTTTTACCCGGGATACTAGTCTTATTATAATAATCCGCGTTGTGCATACCACTTTTATTTTAGAGAGTGATATATTTGTTTAATTTTTACGGTCATCGTCCTCTTATGTGCGCGTAAAACCACGTAGATGCGAGAGACACTTTTTTCACGATCATTCCAAAAGCACGTGGCATCATTTGACGTCAGTTTTTATGATCACAGGGAATCATTGCATTGCATCCCCAATCGAACGCAACGTTTTCGGGGAAATATCTCGAGAGCCAATAGGGATAACTGACGTTTTTTAGGGTCAGCGATACGGGTGATGGGGTGACGCATCATTTGGGTCAAAATTTTATTTGGAACTGCGGATATGACGTCATCGAAATCTTTGATCGACGATATCTCTGCAACGGTTGATCGTAGCGAAACGATCCCATATATTTTTTTGATCAGCTTTTCGAGCACTAAAACATGGTTACATTTTCCGTTTCCAATTCCTGAATTGAAATTTTCATGACGGGGAACGTTCACGGGAAAGGCGATTTTGACCCATCCTTTTCGAAGTTAAGTTCGGTAAAAAGTTTTTACCCGGGATGCTAGTAAGTAATATAAGATAAATGCTCACAAATGTTTTACCAATGACACAACGCAGGCTGAACATGAGTGGCGAGTGTCATTTTTCGACACCATTTTTGAGACGTCATTTTCAGAATTAAAACCCGTAAAAAATTTTTACACGGGATACTAGTCTACTTATACTAATTCGCAATCGTGTGCAACACATTTAATTTAGACAGTGTTGTGTTTTTGTTTTTTTAATGGTCAAAATCTTCTTAATCGTGGTCATATAGCGGCAGTTCGCCCACGCAAGACACATTCACAATTAGTATAATAGCACGTGACATTTGACGTCAAATGTTTTTATGATCACGGGGGAACCATTGCATTGCATCCCCAATCGAACGCGACGTTTTTGGGGAAATATCTCGAGAACCAATAGGGATAACTGACGTTTTTTGGGGTCCACGATGCGGGTGACGGGGTGACGCAACATTTGGGCCTTAATTTTATTTGGTACTGCGGATATGACGTCATTGAAATCTTTGATCGACGATATCTCTGCAACGGTTGATCGTAGCGAAACGATCCCATACACTTTTTTAATCAGCTTTTCGAGCTCTACAACATGGGAACTCTTTCCAGTCACGATTTTGCGATTTAATTTTTTGTCACCTATTTTCGACACATACTTTTCGAAATTTTAGCCGTAAAAAACTTTTACGCCAGTTACTAGTCTATATATACTAATTCGCGTTGTGTGCAACACATTTAACTTAGAGAGTGTTTGTTTGTTTGTTTTTTAATGGTCAAAATCTTCTTAATCGTGGTCATATAGCGGCAGTTCGCCCACGCAAGACACATTCACGATTAGTATAATAGCACATGGCATCATTTGATGTCAGTTTTTTATGATCACGGGGAATCATTGCATTGCATCCCCAATCGAACGCGACGTTTTTGGGGAAATATCTCAAGAACCAATAGGGATAACTGACGTTTTCGGGGGATCAGCGATACGGGTGATGGGGTGACGCATCATTTGGGACTAAATTTTATTTGGTACTGCGGATATGACGTCATCGAAATCATTGATCAGCGATATCGCTCTAACGGTTGGTCGTAGCGAAACGATCCCATACATTTTTTTGATCAGTTTTTCGAGCTCTACAACATGGTTACATTTTCCGTTTCCAATTCCTAAATTGAAATTTTCATCACAGGGATCGGTCACGGGAAAGGCGATTTTGACCCATCCTTTTCAAAATTAAGTTCGGTAAAAAGTTTTTACCCGGGATACTAGTCTACTTATACTAATCCGCGTAGTGTGTAACACATTTAACTTAGAGAGTGTTTTGTTTTTGTTCTTTTAATGGTCAAAATCTTCTTAATCGTGGTCATATAGCGGCAGTTCGACCACGTAAGACACATTCACGATTAGTATAATAGCACGTGGCATTTGACGTCACATGTTTTATGATCACGGGGCACGTCCGTTTAAATCATGTTGCAACTGATTATTTTATTATGCGCATGCGTGGAATTTTCAAAAATTTGTTTACGAATCGCCTAGGGTGAATCCGCCATATTTGGTCACATGTACCCTAAAAAAAACATTCAATTTGGGCTCTTTAAAGTATTATTTCAATTAAAAAAGTAATTTGTCCAATTTCAGTTGGACCAAGGATTTATATTCTGTGAATGTTGCATAATAACAGCACGTTCTACGAATATTATAGCGCGAAATCTACCAAGAAAGCAAACCAGCCACATGCTAACTTACCTTCACTTTGTATTGGTAATTTACAAATTCAAGAGTTTTTCAGGCACTAAGTCCAACTGATCCTCAAACATATACCTTTTCTCTACACTGTGTGCAAGTATCTTGGTAGGCCCAATTTTTTTAAAGAAAATAATCTCGATTGTCTAAGTGGTACTGTAGCCCCACATAAAACATGGCGTCCCTAAGTACACACATGGAAAAGCTAGCTTTGCTATGCAGAATTTGCAGTAACTGTATCGAAGAAAAGCCTAAAGCAGTTAAGGGATTGTCAGTAGAAATAAAATCAGCTTTCTATATCGATATTACCAACGATTCGATCGAAACCCACCCACCCAACATGTGCAACAAGTGCTTGAAAAAAATGAGGAACATAATTTCAAGAAATACCACTTTCGAAAACAACCTTAAAATAAGTCAGTGGACTGAACATACAGAAGACTGTTTAATCTGCAAGCTACCCACTACCCAATACAAAAAAGGTGGACGACCAGTCAAAAAAAAAGGAAGAGGAGGGAGACCCAGTCGGACAATTCAATATGGACCAGACCTGTTTTAAATTGTTTGAAGGAAACCATCAAAGTAGTTCATATACCTAACTACAGCATTTCGGAAAATATCAATCCCCATTTGCACTTGTGTGTGTGCAAATTATGCAACAACATTATTAAACAGGCTGTTACCCTATCCTGTCAGCATTCGTTTTGTTTGGAATGCATTTTTCCATACATCGAGGGAAAACAAAAAGAAAGTACAGTTTGTCCAACATGTGGCAGTAATTTTCATAATATTGTTGAAGCAAAGACAGTCAACGAAATGTTACTGTGCTTGAAAGTTGAATGCCACAAAAAATGTGGAGCTACGTTTTCAATGACCGAAGATGACAAAAAAACACTCCATCAAAATATTTGTAATGGCCCACATAAAGCAACAGAAATGAAGGTTTCGGAAATATTCCAGCTTAATGAACAAACACCAATTCCTCGGGAAGTAGAAGATGCAGTGCTACATGTCGTGAAAAATAAAATATCAAAAAGTAGCACCGGTTTGGCAGAATTCAAGTCGGGTGGACCGAGGGTAAGAATCTCATAGTATTAAATAAAATTATATCATAAATTTTAAAAACACAGACATAAACAATACTCTCAAGTTCCAATAAATCAGGCCAGGATGCTTTTTCAAAGAAAAAATCCACTAATGACCAGTGAAATTATCTAACCTCTGTTTATTCCACAGACTCTTACTATTCAGAGCTTGAGAGTATCATTCAAAAATAAAATGCTAAAGTGCAAATATTTCTACATTATATTTACTCTATCTTAGCCTTTATTTATCCAAACAACACCAAAAGCTTACACACCTAACTCCACAGCATCCAAAAGCACCTTGCGCAATAGAAACAAGAACGCTTCACCAAGATTTAAGTCATTCCTCAGGAAGTGATGGAAAATTGAATCAAACATCGTTGTTGGTTAAATCCTTCACAGAAGAGGATAGACGAAAAATTTTAGAAGCAGCGCATATTTCACCTATTGAAATTGGGCCAGAAGCTTTGGTGGCTTTAAAAGCAGACATGGGCATTCCCTGGACTAAATTGCAAACAATGGCCAGGCAAGTACATATTCTATTACTTCCATTTATCATTGATGCAGCTCATAACAGTATTACATTAAATTTAGATGGCTTAAATCTTTCAACATTAAAGCTGCATCTTCTGCTAAACAGAGACAAGTAGCATCTTTTTGGTCATCGGATAACCTGAAAGTGGAAGAAACACCTTTGAGCTTTGAATCCAAAATAAAAAAGGCATCTATGAAATCCGTTCCGCACCCTGGGCATATATTGAAAATTTGCCAGAGAATATTACCAACTATATAGATAATTTAAGCAAGTAGGTTTTCTGGGCTATTTTGACATAAATGTTCATGCATGCATGCATACTTTATGTATTATAATATTGTTACATAAATATCACTAGATTTGATCGTTTGATTGAATTACCTTCGTTTAATGATGAGATTCACTTGAAAGTTGGTGGAGATCATGGCGGAGGGTCTTTCAAAATGAGCTACCAGGTTGCCAACATTGATAAACCAAATAGCAAGAATAACACGGTTGTCTTCTCCCTATTTGAAGCAAAAGACAGACGAATTAATTTAAGCATTACATTGTCTCGCTTCAAAGCAGAAATTGAACAATTGCAAAGATCATTTTGGCAGTAGGTATTCTTCAAAGGTTTTCTTACGTCACTCCACCAACTTCTGATAAGACAAAATTTTCTTTCCAGAACAAAATCAATACGGACATTCATGTTTGGCGACTACGAATTTCTTTGTGTCATGTATGGCTTAACTGGTGCAAATGGTAAGTCTTTTGGCATGATCATTCATCTTTACAAAGAGCGTAGAACAGAATTTATGAACAATTATATCTGATACAGGACGTCACTGTTGCCTGTTTTGCAATATCACCACCTCTGAAATGCAGAAAGCTCTCCATGAACGTGGAAGATTCCAAAACCGCACATTGGATTCACTCAAAAGAGATCATGAGAATTTTCAAACTGGTGGAAGTAATGTTAAACAAGCTAAATTGTTTAACAATGTGATAAGCGAACCAATCTTTGATATCCCTATTGATCAGGTACAACATATAGTAATATTTTTAAAAGAAATTATGCAATTCCAAATTTAACTGTTCATCAAAATATAGGTTGCACCACCAGGTCTCCATATATCTCTTGGGATATATTTGAAATTCTTCAATATGTTTGAAGACCGTTGCCATCTTCTTGACTTAAAGATTGCTGAATCGAGTAATGTAGGATTTGCAGAAATCCAAGAATTTGCAAAACTACAATCCCAAATTAAAGATTTACAACGTTCCGTCAATGACTGTCATGAAAAAATAATCTTAGGTATTATAAATCAATATTATCCTTTTGTTAAAACCAGAATGAAAAGATTATCCTTTGTTGATAATTATTGGAAAATTTTAGTACATGATGCGATCGCCCAAAATATCCTTAAATCACCAGATGAGGAAAGTATCATTAAAGGCATTTATCTCCCCAGATTAGAGCATCTGCAGAAAAAAATGCAAGAAAAGGTAGGCATTAGTTCTAGACATTTTTAAATGACAGAGATAGAGATAATTGACACTGTTTTAAAAATATTAAGTATCTTCTTAACAGGAAAAAGAAATGGATAAACAGATAAAACAAAGTGAAGTCAACCGAAATGTAGGCCCGTGTGTGAAACGTGTTGATGACCTTTTGTCAGAGGTCCATGTCCACAGACAAGCGTACCACGGAAAAAGCTTTGTTGGCAACCATGTACATAAAATGCTGAAGGTAAATGTCATACCATAATCAAGAATTTATTTGAACACTTTCCAAGTTTTCTTGACTTCTTTTTTTCATCGTTTAGAGCATTTTGATTATTCAAGCCTATAGAAAATAATTTACATATTCATATATGTTCATATATATATATATATATATATATATATCTAGGAGGAGAACATTATCAAACTCTGTAACTCCATGCCAATTCTAGTCAAACATTTGGGGTTTGCTGGTACTGATATCCATCATGAATCGGTGACATTATGCCAGCAATTTAAACAGCTTTTTTTAAAGTACAGTAGATGTCACATGTTAATGAATTCTACAAGTCACTTCAATGATGAGAAGTTAACTCAATTAGGTTTGCATATTTTACATGATGTATTTAGCTGCCTGCAACATTATAAGATTTTTTATCATGTTACTTTTCCTCATTTAGATAATGCAATTAAAAGTTTGATGAGTTATTTCCGTGTTCACTGGCCAACTGAAAGCATCACTCCAAAAATGCACATACTTGAGGACCATGTGGTGCCTTTTATTGCAAAATGGAAGTCAGGACTTGGCCTGTATGCAGAACAGGGGGCGAAAGCATTCACCCTGAGTTTAACAACCTAAAAGCTGTATATTGCAGAATGCCGTCGAGTGTTTGTAGGTTGAAGGCTATGATGAAGGAGCACTTCATCAGAACCTCTCCAGCTAGTCAAGTGTTAAGACCAGAAAAAGTTTCAAGAAAACGAAAAGAAAGGGAAGAGTGACATAGAGAGAAACAGCATATTAGTGCTGAGTATCAGTTCAATAATTATTAGTTAATTCTTAAAGAAAATAACATATTTACCATCGCATTTCTATATTTTTCGATCTTCTCAGTGTCTCCAAATTTTCAATAACTTCCACATCTTCGTGAGTCAAGAAAAAAATTGGGCCTATAACAAGTTTGGTATCAATGTTTAGGACATTTAATACTCTTCCAAAATATGTTTGGTTCAATGCAAGGAAAACTTCAGGAAACCCGTAAATCCACTCTCCCTGCAATGTACTAAAAACTCACTTCTTCGACCAACATGCCTTCAAAACTTCAAAACTAAATTACCTCGTGTATATTGTTCCAGATGATTGCTCACGTGCTTTGTATGATAGTTGTGCCAGCGAAATAAAACGGTCAGCGGTTCTAATTATGCGCAAGTATTAAATAAGAGGCAGTCATAAATTAACAAAATTTTTGCTATATTTTCCTGACTCGAAACCCGAGGCAGAGGCCATTATGAAAATCGCGTGTTTTTAGCGCGTGCGCATAATAACTTGTGCATTGCAAACGGACGTGGGGGAATCATTGCATTGCATCCCCAATCGAACGCGACGTTTTTGGGGAAATATCTCGAGAACCAATAGGGAAAACTGACGTTTTTTAGGGTCCGTGATACGGGTGATTTGGGCCTAAATTTAATTTGGTACTGCGGATATGACGTCATTAAAATCTTTAATTCACGATATCTCTGCAACGGTTGATCGTAGCAAAACGATCCCATACATTTTTTTGCTCAGTCTTTCAAGCCCTACAACATGGGTACATTTTCCAGTCCCGATTCGATAATTGACATTTTCGTCACGGGGTACGCACACGGGAACGCGTCGTATTTCTGCAGATTCTTTTCGAAATTAAAGTCGTAAAAAACTTTTACGCGAGATGCTAGTCTACTTATACTAATTCGCAATGTGTGTAACACATTTAACTTAGAGAGTGTTGTGTTTTTTGAAAATTTACGGTCAAAATCTTCTTAATCGTGGTCATTTTTTCGTTAGACCATTGATAATTGACAATTAGTATAATAGCACGCGGCGTGACGTCAGTTATTTTTGTCGTATCACGGGGGAGCCATTGCATTGCATCCCCAATCGAACGCGGCAATTTTGGGGAAATATCTCGAGAACCAATAGCGATAACTGACGTTTTTTAGGGTCGGCAACACGGGTGATGGGGTGACGCAACATTTGGGCCTAAATTCTATTTGGTACTGCGGCTATGACGTCATTAAAATCTTTGACCGACCATATCTCCGGAACGGTTGGTCGTACCGAAACGATCCCATACATTTTTTTGATCAGTTTTTCAAGCTCTACAGCATGGGTACACTTTCCATTTCCAATTCCGTCATTAAAATTTTCGTCACGGGGTACACAAGGGAACGCGTCGTATTTCTGCAGATTTTTTTCGAAATTAAAGTCGTAAAAAACTTTTACGCGAGATACTAGTCTATATATACTAATTCGCGTTGTGTGTCACACTTTTATTTTAGAGAGTGACATATTTAGTTTAAATTTACGGTCATCGTCCTCTTATGTGCGCGTAAAACCACGTAGAGGCGAGAGACACTTTTTCACGATCATTCCAAAAGCACGTGGCATCATTTGACGTCAGTTTTTTATAATCACGGGGAATCATTGCATTGCATCCCTAATCGAACACGACGTTTTTGGGGAAATATCTCAAGAACCAATAGGGATAACTGACGTTTTTTGGGGTCAGCGATACGGGTGATGGGGAGACGCATCATTTGGGCCTAAATTTTATTTGGTACTGTGGATATGACGTCATCGAAATCTTTGATCAGCGATATCTCCGCAACGGTTGGTCGTAGCGAAACGATCCCATACACTTTTTTGATCAGCTTTTCGAGCTCTACAACATGGGTAAACTTTCCATTTCCAATTCCGTAATTAAAATTTTCGTCACGGGGTACACACGGGAACGCGTCGTATTTCTGCAGATTTTTTTCGAAATTAAAGTCGTAAAAAACTTTTACGCGAGATACTAGTCTACTTATACTAATCCGCAATAGTGTGTCACACTTTTATTTTAGAGAGTGATATATTTGTTTAATTTTTACGGTCATCGTCCTCTTATGTGCGCGTAAAACCACGTAGAGGCGAGAGACACTTTTTCACGATCATTCCAAAAGCACGTGGCATCATTTGACGTCAGTTTTTTATGATCACGGGGAATCATTGCATTGCATCCCCAATCGAACGCGACGTTTTTGGGGAAATATCTCGAGAACCAATAGGGATAACTGACGTTTTTTGGGGTCAGCGATACGGGTGATGGGGTGACGCATCATTTGGGCCTAAATTTTATTTGGTACTGCGGATATGACGTCATCGAAATTTTTGATCAGCGATATCTCCGCAACGGTTGGTCGTAGCGAAACGATCCCATACATTTTTTTGATCAGTTTTTCGAGCTCTACAACATGGTTACATTTTCGGTTTCCAATTCCTAAATTGAAATTTTCATCACGGGGATTGTTCACAGGAAAGGCGATTTTGACCCATCCTTTTCGAAGTTAAGTTCGGTAAAAAGTTTTTAACCGGGATACTAGTCTTATTATACTAATTCGCAATTGTGCATCCCACTTTTATTTTAGAGAGTGATATATTTGTTTAATTTTTACGGTCATCGTCCTCTTATGTGCGCGTAAAACCACGTAGATGCGAGATACACATTTTTCACGATCATTCCAAAAGCACGTGGCATCATTTGACGTCAGTTTTTTATGATCACGGGGAATCATTGCATTGCATCCCCAATCGAACGCGACGTTTTTGGGGAAATATCTCGAGAACCAATAGGGATAACTGACGTGTTTTGGGGTCAGCGATACGGGTGATTTGGGCCTAAATTTTATTTGGTACTGCGGATATGACGTCATCGAAATCTTTGATCAACGATATCTCCGCAACGGTTGGTCGTAGCGAAACGATCCCATACACTTTTTTGATCAGTTTTTCGAGCTCTACAACATGATTACATTTTTTACCCGGGATACTAGTATGCTTCACTAAAAGCAGTTCTGTTCAAAATATTATAGAATTCGAATGTTTTATTTTGCATTCAAACAAGAAATATACACTGCAATGTCTTCTTCGATTGGCATAGTTATGCTTGCTTTGCATTCCAGGGGAAAAATGGCTCGTACAAGAGGACTACAATTTAGTTTTGAAATGGTTTACAAGATAGAATTTACAGGGCCTATTCGCGGACACCATGTTTATAAAGATTGCTGGACGCCATTTATTGGAGAGAAACTTAATTTTAAGCCAGACCCGAGAGATGAAGCGTTAACCTTTGACAGGTATGCTTTAGGTGTTTACAAAAGGACAGATGGTAACGATGCTCTAATTGGACATGTACCGATTGAAATTACACAACTTTAAAATCATTTTCTAACAACTGGAGGGGATGAAAACTACTTGAAGGCAGAAGTTCTCGGAAAAAGAAAAAGAGAAATCGGCTTGATCGTACCAGCCAAATACAAAGCAACAACCAAAGACAAACGATTTGCTAAAATTTTGCGAGAGAAGTTAGAGGAAAAGAAGAAGATACTCAATATTGACATAGTGGAAGACGGTGAGACGGAGTTTCCTGATAAGAAAAACAAAAAAGAATAAAAATTGTCAAAGAAAAAGTGTTTTCTTTTCCAAGGTGTTCTCTTCCCTCCCTTCAAGATAGAGGGGCGCTTATTAGAACGATTATGGTAAGGAGATTTCTTTATTATAAAAATAATTTACAAAAGTCTTCATAACAAAACTGTCACATGATGACGTTTCACACAAATATTAATAGAAACAAATATTCAGTATAAAAATAAGCAAAAACATGGTGCTCTGCAATGTTGAACAAGACGTTTGTCGAAAGTAAACATGAAACAGTAGGATCAGATAGATCTTTCAAACCTATGCAAGCAATAAAAACCGTGGCTTGTTGCTGTTTCTTGGTATACAACGAGCTTAAGCAACTGCAACGGCAACGTAGACGACGACGTGAGCAAAAGCAACGAAATAAATAATTACTACCAAACAAAAGTTTGAAAAACTTATTTTTGTTAGAGAAACAACTAAATTTATAAATTTATATCGACTGGAAAGTTATGAAGTTACTATAAAATCTATATAAGAGAAAACGGCTTATCTCTGTAATCACGTTTCCGTTCTCAGCACGACTTCAAAACATGACTTTTCACGTTGAGCATAGAACGTGCAAACATGTTAATGATGTAATTATCTTCCCAATGGTGTCATAAGCGGTAGACTCTCTTTCTAAACAAATTCCACATAGAAAACCAAGCTTTTGCTTTAGACACGTCGCCGTCTTCGTTGCCGTTGTGATTGCTTAAGCTCCCTATTATCAGTTTGAAACCGAAACGATTGCCAGCAATTGTTAGGGAATTCTTTTCAGCTGCATTATGAGAAGCTCACTGCGATAATTCATCACATAAACAATACACAATTCCCCTTTAAAAATAGAACAATAAATGCGTTCACGAAAAAAACTGAAAATATGGGTGTCATTAGAAATTCTTAAGCCTCAAATTATATAACCGAGCAAGTTGATAAGGTAAAAGTTTTGGAAATTAAATGTGCGCACTTCTGCTTAACAAGTTCAAAAGAATTTATGATCAGAACAAAATAAAATTACTTTATCAAAATGTCATTAAGGAACTGTTTTTAAGTTTTTAAGAAATTAATGCTTCAAATCTGTGTTTTTCTTCAATAACTGTCCGAAGAATAATCATTTTCTTGAAAAGTTTATATCAATAGAAAGTAATAAAAAAGAGCTTTCTTGTGATGTAAATTTCGCAATACTTTGACAAGTAATTGTTGCGCAATAGACACTGAAAGTTTGCGAATACCTTATTACATGAAATGTGAAGCAAGTAAATTTGAAAATTTCGCGTTAATGTACCGTTAATTAATGTATGGCGTAATTTTCTCCTACATTAATTTTATCAAACCTTAATTTTCTATGAAAATTATTTCCAGTGTTCCAGCTTTCCCTGGATACTCTGTAGGCTCATGGAAAAATAACAGTTGATTGGTCTCACTTTTTGATCTATTGACTATAATCATTCCTACGGAAAAAGTATAAAAAAATTATAACATTTTTGTATCTTCTCTTGCCACCTTTTCTGTCTCAAAGTCAGTATCCGCTTCGTAATCACTGTCATCATATTGATCATCACGTTAATTACTACACACTTTTAAATCTTGATGACGATTCGCGTTAATTTCTGATCTTGTTAATTTTTTGACCGTTAATTACTTGCTTTACACATTTCATGTAATAAGGTAAGTCTTTCTGAGACACCCCGCATATCGTTAAGACAGTAAATCAGCAAACCCACATTTAAAAAACAGTGCTTAAAGTAATCAAGGGACTGACAATTGCAATGCAATGAACAGTAAAAAAAAAAAAAAAAACGACAAACAAAACAAACTTTCTACACAAAGAAAACAAGAACTAAACTAGCATGTAGCTTTAGCTAAAATTGCCCCCGCGCGCAAGCATTCCAATTTATACAGACAGCAAGCTATACATTAACAGCGGAAACGAAAACAAGTTTTTGGCCGAAAAAAAAATGTTTGGGTTGATTTGGGACCTGATATGAGGCAAAATTATATGCTTAAATATTTCGACAAAATCAGTTTTTGGCATTTCAAAACCAACTTGCAATATGCAAACCAAATAGATCTACACTTAAACAGATGAAAATATGCACAAAAATTTGTTACTTTTTGTTATGTCTTAGGTCTAAGTTACACTGATGTTAATATACCTTTCAAAAAGTGTAAATAAGGCTTAACAAGTAATATTAGAAAGTATTTGCTACAAACAAAAGAAATGTGTGAATTGAAACCATGGATACATATTTTATAATTTTTATAATTAAAATAAAATTTGTTAAAAACATTCTGTAAGAGCCAAAAAAAAACAAACTTTTTCAAAAAAAAAATTAAAGCGAAAAATCCATTGCGTTTCAAACTTTGATTTAAAACAAAAAATAGCCAAAGTTTACATAAAAAAACAAGAAAAAAATATATAGGTTTTATTGATCATGATCACACTAGGTTTGGAAGACAGTCAAAGAAGAAAAACACGAAGAACGACAATTTGTAATATGGCTTTTTTGTATACACAAAAATCCAATTAAAATCTTTTGAAGGCAAGATCCGCCAAAAATCAGTGCATTAAACAAAATTATTGAAAGAAAAATTTAGAGTTAAAATATATACAAAAATAAAATGTATGGTTGGCAAAATTTCGGATATCAAGCTGTGCTTCAAAATCCTTGTCGTTCACTTCACTAAAACAACACAAAAGTAACACGTCTAAGTAAAATGTCTAAGCAATTTTAGCATACGATCTTCCTAAATAACGTAGTATAATATAATAATCAATTAGGAAAGAGAAAAACATTCTGTCTCCCACTTACAGTACCATGCTTTGAAACGGGAAAAAAACAAAGTCAGCTAATAATTGTATTCCACCATGTAACGTCCACACGAAAGTTGGAGGATGAAGATGATGATGATGATGATGATGATGAAGAACAAAATCGGAAACTGACATTCGCCTGTCTCGTGAAACTACTATGCCTCCTCGCTCGCTTACGCTCGCTGCGGGGGCAATAAAGCTATATGAATGGAAATGTAATATCTTTTTTCTAGAATCTACCAGAATAAAGATTTTAATATGAAGTTGTATAGAAACAAATATTTTACCCAGATATTAAACCATCATATATCAAATGCAATCTAGTCCAATTTGGGTTAAAAATAATTTTCCCTAAGATAATGATTTTACAATGCAATACTTGGCCCATCTTCAGTTGCTTTTGTCGATCAAGTAGAAGGTTTTGAAAACATATATTTGTTTACATAGTCACACTCAAATAATTGTTATTTCTAAAAAACCCAAAACATTTCATATAAAACTATATCTTCTTCATAGTGAAGCTTGTTGATACAAGATGAAAGGACAACAGCAAGTGTAATATGTTTATTTTATAAATGAAATCTTTAATTAACACATAGCGCTATTTGATGTTGTCCTTTATATCCATCTTCATGTTATTAGCTACCATATGACATGCTTGTTTTGTATTATAACTTATTTCAAGAAAGTTATCCATCCAACAATATTCGACCGGTCATATATTAAAACACAACTACAAAGAAGCTGCTGTCTCACAACAGAAAAGTTAAATTCTGCTGAAAACAGTTCATTATTTATTAAACCTGTACATCCGATCTGAGAAATAAAACCCCTTTCCTTGTAATCAGCAGCACACAAATTTAATTCGTCTGCATCTTCCAATTTTGTAAGAAATATAAGGAACCAAAAATTTCCAAATGAGAATCCACTGACAAGATTCACAATTAAAACAAGCCACGCAGAATGATAATAAACTTGAAATCGAGATAGCAATAATGACTGCATCGTAGTGAATTGAATGTTTTTTGTGTATCACTCATTGATTGATCATCGCTTGTTTCTATCTGAAAACGTAAGACATTTATTCATCATTAAAATAATTACAAAGTAGCCTTTGATTTTCAGAACTACATGTACATATTTCCAAAAGGAGAGCACTGTTCCAGGACAAAGAAACGCTGAATCAGGCGGAGTTCGCAGCATTGGCATCATTTGTGTGCTTTCTGTCCATCGCTAAAGACAAGAATTTCGTTACCCGAGCGTTAAAATATTTGAAATACCGTATTACCTCTAATATATTATTACAGATTTTTCGCCAGTACAGTGGAACCTCTAATAGCGGCCACTTCAAGGGACCAAACCTCAATGGCCGTTGTGTGGAGGTGGCTGCTGAATAGAGGTTTTGTGAAAAAACATATTTCATAGCCTAAAAACGTGTTTTACAATAGGTTTTTCAATGCAAATTTCTCATTTAAAGAAAACAACCAAACGTTTTAGATGCTCAATATGTTTTTATCCTTTTTGCCTTTTAAAGAGAAAAAGAATATGTACAGTGTTAATTTTTATTCGTTTTTACTGCCAAAAACCATATGTGGCTATTGAATAGAGGTTAAATTGTCCACGAAAAAAGTGGACGTTAGTCCGTTGTTGAGAGGTTGACTAGGAAAACGGCAGGGACTTTTTTTACTGGCCGTTAAATAGAGGTGGTCACTATTAGAGGTTTCACTGTACTATAGATGTTTATGGGTTTCTTTACATAAGCCTTTGTAGTTCACAATCAGGCGGCCGGACAGCGGGAGAACATTGAACAATTTCGAGGCTACATGATCGGGTTTTTGCTGTCGTAGTTTGATGATTAGCTTTTCACATTTCTTGTACACTGAAGAGGAATGGTGAAAGTACTCAACTTAGCGAATGCCCCAAAGCTTTCTGCAAGTCTAACAGCTTGTTACACAATTAAGAAAAACGAATGCTTTGGTGTATGGTGTTTCAAAGCCGCATGTAACATGCTTTGTTCAAAGAAATTTTCACGGAAATTCAATTTCGTGGTTGATCAAAATAATTTTTTTTAAATCCCAAATCAGAAAACATTTTTTTGCGAGAATTTAATTTCGTGAATTTGAACAAGTAAAATTTTTCGCGAGAAACACAGAACACAGAAAAATATTTCCTAGTGACTAAGAACTTTTCATTACTGGCATGACTTCAAGTACATGCTCTACAACTTTTAGATCTACTTTTACATATTCGCACATCGTAGCTGGAAAAAGAAAAAAAAATAATACTATTTATGGAAACAATTTGTCTTTAAATTAGTTTTAATTAATTAATTTTCATTATACTTACTTTTTTACTGTTTCCAAAATTTTAATAAGAATACAAATCTTGGTTTTGTCAGAATGGCATCCATTATTTCTGCCTGGAGTCACTTTTGTGGCTGATCAATTTTACTTGTTTATACATTGCATCTGGATAATCATTAAAAATAACTTGTGTGTTTCTACTAAACGTTTCGAATTGTAATGGGTCTTTTTTTGTCATTTTTGGAGATTTGATTTTTATTCTTTCTAGTCTTTCCATATCGAAATAACGACCCTTTCCCAAATAAACGCCCGTTCAAACGCCAATCATTTCTCAAGAAAAGGGCGGCACCAAATAATGCAATGCGTTTTTTTAAAAAGTTTATTATTATATTACAGGCTATCGGGAGGTTCAACCACCATGCACGTACAACAAAATTTTTCCAAAATGTTAAGTATTTATTGATAAAATGCATATTTATAATTTCTAGGAGATTTGATTGCTTACTGGATATGAAAGAATGATCATATTCTTACGATGGCTCCATACATGGTTTATTTTATAAACATTTGTCTTTTCGATTCATTCAGATGTAAGATTTCCAATATGGTCATAGCTGGTTTCACTGCGTGCAATACGAAGAAGGAAGAACACCGATTCAATCTGCGAAAAAACATTATTTGCCAACTTGAATTGTTGTTATCTTGTCTCTTCCCATCCCCACTGCGTTTTTATAGGAAAGAACAGATTTAAAAAAGTATCAAAAATCTAAGTATAATGCTTGTGTAAAATATTATTTGAGTTACATTTACATTGCTACCAATCGAACGCAACGTTTTTTGGGAAATACCTTCAGGGGATTTTTTTTTGTGTGTGGATTAATTTTGCGACTTTTGGCCAAATTCGCAAAAATAAATCCACGCAAAACGTCAAGACGCGAAATTTTATGATTTTATTCGTTCATTTTTTTGGCCCTTGTACCTTCGTATATTAACTATTTCTTGTACTAGCTAATCAAGCACCCAATTGCAATGTGGCAAGCATGGAAATGGTGATTTTCGCTGCTATTTCTAAGCTATATTTTAAAATACACGCATTGCACTTTGTTCACATTCGCAAAAATAAATCCAAACATTTTCCTTGAGAAGCTCTGACTTGCAAAAATTGATCCACGCAAAACGCTCTCAAACTGTGGCTCGCAAAAATTAGTCCACGCAAAAATAAATCCCCTTAAAGTATCTCGAGAACCAATGGGGATAACTGACGTTTTTTGGGTTCCACGATACAAGCGATTGGGTGACGAAATATTAGTGCTTAAATTTTTTGGGGGGTGATGCGGCTATGGCGTCATCAAAATCTTTGATCGACGATACTCTACATTTTTTTATCAGTTTTTCGACCTCTACAATGTAGGTACACTTTCCGTTTCCAAGTCGGCGATTTAATTTTTACGCTAGACAACCAAGAGGGATAACTGACGTTTTTTAGGGTTCACGATACAAGTGATGGGGTGACGCAACATTTGGGCCTAAATTTTATTTGGTACTGCAGCTATGACTTCATCAAAATCTTTTGATCGTCGATATTTTTGCAACGGTTGGTCATAGCGAAACGATCCAATACATTTTTTTGATCAGTTTTTCGACCTCTACAACATAGATACACTTTCCATTTCCAATTCGGCGATTTAATTTTTCGGCACCTATTTTCGAAACAGGATTTCCGCAAATCCTATTCGAAATTAAAACACGTATAAAAAACTTTTATGCGAGATGCTAGTCTTATTATACTAATTCGCTTTGTGCATATCACTTTTATTTTAGAGAATGATATATTTCGTTTTCTTTAACAGTCAAAACCTTATTTTTTCCCTTTTCGTCGTAAAACCACGCAGAGGCGACAGTGTTTTTTTTACGATTAGTATATGGGGAAATCCCGCCGCTGATCGATTTCATTTGCTAATAAAGGAAAACTCTTAAAATGCGCTGTTTTGATTGGCTGATGATTTCCAAAAAATTAGTTCGTTAATAACGGATTTTCATTATAGCTGTTATTAGTGAAAAGTTATTGAAAAGTAGCTAGCTAATATACATAAGTACATGAGTCAAACGGATTTAATAAAAACAACGTTAAAACGACCAAATCATAAAGATGCATGTCCTATGAGAAGTTACTGAGTTGTTTTGGTAACGAACTTGCTGCTATATTTAGCAAAAAATAATGTCTGATTTACGTTTTTCAGTACAACATGGCAGCGAAAGAGTGGGCAGAAAGAAAGTATAAATTTAGTACATGTTTGCAGTAGAAAATATGGATGGATGTAGAAACTTGCTGGGAAGTAAAGTTTGCAGAGGTATTTATAGTGTTTATAGTACAAAATCTAGAGAAAATACAGAAAGTTTAGTAGTTTTGTCAAACAAAGAGAGCCGCTTTATGTATTTCACTTTATAAAAATGGTAGCGAAAGTGTTTTATAAATACCAATGTATGTTTGTGCTGGAAAGTAAATAAAGTATTAGTAATTTGTTTACAGGTATGAATATAGAAGAAAAGAGTTTAGAAGTGTTTGAAAATGGCTGCAGAAGTTGATCAATGCTGTTTACTAACATGTGAATTGGCAGTGAAAGATATCCTATTTTGTTTAAAGAGTCTATTGACGGATGAAAAATGTAAATATTATGATCACGTGATCATAACACAAAATAAAAACAAAACGTGGCTGGCAGAATGCGTTTCAGTTCTTTTATTTATTAAAACGAATCTACAGGTAAAAAATTCATTTTTGCAGCTGCTTTTTCAAAGGAAGTTATTTATGTGCATAAACAAAGTAATTTTGTTACAAAAGAGAAAAGAGATGTGTCAAACATTATACCGCATGTTCACAAAATTCGCAACTTGCTGTTTAAACAGAGATTCTTTGCTTTTCAATATCAAAGTGAAAGATTTTACACAAGAGCTTAGGAGTGGTATTTCAATGGCAATAATTATAGGAAAGCATCCTACAGGCAATTCTGTGGAAATATGGGGGCACTTGGGAAAATGAAATAGGCATGTTGTGCTATCATGTGTAGCTTTAGCAGTTAGGAAAAATAAGTCATGATGGGGTTTACAAGGACTAAAAACTGTTTCAATTTTGTATAATTGCACCATAAAAAACTATTTCAAAGTATTTATTTTCATTCCAAACCTTGTTATCATGTTACCTAAAAATTATAGCCAGATTTCAGTATATCTTCAAAAAATTTCACTATTTATTAGAAAGTAAAAACTGAACTCAGTATTTACAATTTGAGATTTCAACAATCCTGAAAGTTTTTCTAGATCAAGTTGACTATACAAAAACTTGGTCGATAGTATACAGGTGCATTTTTTCTCCATTAGTTGTTGTCACTTCTTAACGAAACAAGTGAGGAATTGTCATTATAATTTGATACATCTGGATCAACAAGTGTATCTTCAGAGATTGTTACTTCCTCTTCAGCAGTTCCCTCCTCAGCATTCTCTCTCTACATCAACAATATACATTTAGAAACGATTGCTTCTTCAACGGTTTTCTCTTCGATGATAATATAAGAATCACATATTTCTGATATATATTGATGTTCAAAGATAGAGTACAGACATCGTATTCCTTTTTTCTTGTGAACTGAAATTTTACTTCAAAACTTTCCATACTTTTAATATTGAATGTTTTTTATCTTTATTATGTTATTGGAGCGTTATAAACAACGAATACAACGAAACAACATTATATAAACATCTTCCACGACAATCAGAAATTATAAATGTATAAATCGTCTGTCGTCCATCCATCAATATCTTCGCAATCAGCATTTGTTAGGGATTAAATCGTATTTCTGATTCTTCTTAGATAAAGTATCAACCCCAGAAAGTAGATATATAAGTTCTGAGTTCAACATAAAGTGTATAAATAAGGCAATGAAGAATCCGTTTTTCAGAAAAACAATCTTTTTTTGACTCCGAAGCTTTCTTGTTCGAAAGATTTGTTTACATTAACTCGATTTACCAATTTAGAATTTAAATTGATCATCGGTTTTAAGAATAGCAATCGAGTTAAAAGTTAAACCGCTGTGCATTCTATTGTATTTCATCCGTCAATAGACTCTTTAAAGTTAAACTAAAGTTAAAATATCTGTATCTATTTAGTTAGAACACAGTTAGTATGCTGGATGAATAAAGAATAAAGGGTTGTTTAACTGTTGTGAATTAGCCAGAGGAGATTTGAACTCAGTTTAAAAATGTGAATGTTTTCATTTGTTATAAACTCTTTAGATATAGAAATTCTATCATTACGTTTGTGTTATTAATTATTATTCATAAGATAAATGCATTCTTGAAGTTTCTTTTAGTTTGTTTTGCTTTCTTTCAATATTGTCATAGTATGTTCAGGTTTTTTGTATATTATTTGAATGTTTTCATATGTTAAAAAATCTTTAATATCTTTAAAATCTTAAATATATATGTTCTCGAAATTCCTTTTTTGTTTGTTTGTTTGTTTGTCATTATACGATTAGGTATTTGAATCATTATGCATTCGAAATCTTTTTTCTTTTAGATAAGCAAAATAAAAAATACAATATACGGGAGTCAGACGCAGCTGAGTTAATTTGCTAACCACAAGAATAGGAAAATAAATAACACAAGATGCCTTAACAGGCTAAAGCATTTCTGCCAAAATCTGCTGAAATATGAAAGAAAAATGACATATGACATATTTGAAAGAGGTTATATGATTTCCAAAATAAAAAATCACATTTCTAATGTATATAATCCCTAGGACATTGTCAAAGAAAAAGTGACACTATGTGAGACTTATAATATACTGCTAATAAACTGGATTACATCTGAATGACATTAAAATATTCTTTAATTTCTTGATAAGAAATAATATCAAGGATATATTGATCCTTTCAGATATCACAATGGTCATGCAAAATACAAACCAAAATACAGACCAAAACCAACATTATAACTGTTGTAGTTTGTTTTGATTAGTAATACAGAAAGCACTTACAAACATTCTTGATTTGAGTAATCATTCATGACCTCTTTATAAAAATTCTTGAAGAAATTCAAAAAAAGGTTGAATGATTTTTACGACATAACATTGCATCTCTGATTTCATATGCACCCAAGGGCATTGCGAAAATATAGTTGACACTATGCGAAACTTTATTGTATACGTATATACACCACTGATATCTGAATGACATAAAACATTCTTCATTTTGGGGTACGAAATAATATTAAGTTTACATTGATTTTTTCGGATATTACAGTGATTACGTATGTAAATCATGTTCTTTAAGCATTTGATATGTACCGTCAATCTTTAATTTTGATCATTAACAGTTATATATATACTTATATATGTTCTAAAGCACACACATAACATAATTATATATATAACTGAAAGTTACCAAATAGCTACCTTTTTGACTCTTCTATTTACAAAACGTTGAAAACTTCTTTTTAATTAGAAAAGAATGATCACAGTTCAAGATAATTATAAGTTTCTTCTATGAAAATTCTTTTTTACGGTAGCAGCGCAAGCGAATACCGTATTAAAACAACCGTGGACTCCTACTCCTCCTACTACTCCGGCCGAAATGACAATTAGTCTGCGATTTAGAGTCTGCGAGACTCTGCTAATAACGCAATGTAAATTCTAATGAAGGAACGCAGCCTTCGAAAGGTTTCACATATCAAACATTTAAAAGGACGTTTTCTTTGATGTTATATATGAAATAATTCATGAAAGAATGAATATATCAAATAGATCTGCATAAAAATGGAAGTTTTAGCTATTTATGCTAACTGAAAATACATTGATACTTAAAATTTGGTTATATATAGTTTTTCTTGTTAGTAAGCCCATCAGTTCAAAACTTCTTATTACCTTGTTTGTTAGCTACAATAGTGTATTAAGAAGACTTTCGAAGATCTAGTTCAAAACGGCAGTTATTTGTTGGATTTCATTTTTGGTTTCATGAAATTATAATTAAAAACATATATATATTTTTTTTTCGAAACGCGTGTTTTTGGTCAGCGCGAAGCAACTGATCTTTCATTAGCGTTCGTCCTTCCTTCCGTCCGTTATTCCAGAATTTTTGTCCACAGTTCTAGCCTGGATTCCTCATTGAAGGCTGATATCACTAGAGGCTGTTTACTAATCGTGGCTTAATTTAGGTTTTTCAGGTAATTTATAATTACAGCTATTTTATCAGGGTGAGTGCGGCTTCAAATTAAAACATGGGTTTAATGGTTTTAAGTCCGTCACACAGATATCGTTTTGGAAATAAAAGCTAAAGGAAGGGTTATTTTTCACCAGAGAAGTAAAGGGATGGTAATATTATCACCGTATACTATAATTCTTGAACCTGTTTGTATACTTCAGTTAGATTTTGTGTTTTGTGCTATATTGGTCAGACCTGGAGATAGAGAGAGCTATGCTGCCTCCAAAACGACCTCCTACATTCAGTACATCGGATATGTGTTATTTTTTATGTATTCGTACAAATGTGTCCATCAATATAGTCGAGTTTTCAATGTTACTTTACCCTTTCTAAAATAAAAATTATAAAATGAGAAATTTATCTAGTCATCCACACAAAAATAAACAGACAACATCTTGAAGTTTATAAAGCATTTAAATACTCATGTAAATGTAATGTAATGTAGTATTTATCAAGCAAAAGAACGAAATATATATGTTTATAAACTCTACATCCCTTTTTCAACATTTTAATGAACAAAATACCCCTATGCGTATAGTCGTTTAAGCAGAAGAAAAGCTCTTAACGTATTTAAAAAGTCTTGTCATTTTTGTTTTCAATTTCGTCACGTATTTTTAAATTGTTTTTTACACTCTCTAAATGACCAGCAGTCTCTTTTGATTTTTTAATCTTTAAAATAATCTGCAGTTGTTTTTGCATGCTTTTTTTTCATTTTCGGTGAAGAAGGGCAAAAATTATGAATGGCATGACCACTCATACAAGCACTTGTATATATGTTTTTTTAATATATCAGTTATCTTTGTAATGTGTGTGAGACGTTTGTTTTTGAACTCTTGTCTTGTAACTTTGAACTCTTTGTTATCATTACGGTCTGCATGAAATTTACTTCAGAAGTACTCTAAGCATTTTTAAGGAATTGGTTACTTCTTTTGATTTTAATACAAGCCTGTTTTATTCGCAATCCGATTTTATTCAATTCACTTCAAAGATAATCCCATTTGTTTCATTGTAAAGACGTCCTTAGATATAGCATACATAAAACTGTACACAAAACTCAACGAGACATTGATATATAAGTGCTTGATATGCTTTGTATCTTTAATTTCTAGATAAACATTTTTTTGAATTAAGTTTCGTTACAATGACACTGGTACATGGACACAATTTTGAGAGCACACCTGTTTGGTTTTTATCATTGAATGTCTTATTCCCACTATTACATCACTATTACTTCAGTTATCTCATGAATTCCTATTTTGACCTTCCAGGAACAAAAACGTGATTACTCCATTCTGCTTCACAGTCAAACATTTTTCAACTTTGGTGAAAGTGCTGACCTTCAGGCCTCTTGGCCTCTTGTTTTTCTACACATGGTCTTACAAAAAATTTTCTTATAAAAAAATATACAGCTCACGCATGTATAATTCTTTTGTCTTTAATAAATTAATTTCTGGTGGCTTATGATTAGAAGCTTTTTACACTAACTAATTATTATAGCATATTTATTGTTTATGCCTGTTTTCCACCAGTGAGATATAAAAAAACACAAGCCTCAAAGAAATTTGTAGTAGCTTTTCATAACTTTAAATACAATTGCTGCTACCGTTTTGCACCATCTGGCTCTTGTTTATGTTCAGATACCCATATCTATCATTTTCAAGAAACTTTAGAAATTTTAAAATGGTTTCTACCCTCACATGCGTGGTAAGCATAAGTTTCATGTAAGCGCACACACGAAATTTCAAAAAACCGCTAGGTCTGGACAGCAGAAAAAAAACAAGATGCCCTTGCAGGCATAAGGATTTCTGCAAAACCAGCTGAAGCATGAAACCCTAGAAATCTATGAAAGCATCAATGATACATACTATAGATCCAAAAAATATTAAAGCTCCTCTTTCCTGTTGAGCATTTTGAACACTTTACACACAAACGTTAACAAGATTTTATACTACTTTTATGGTTATGGAGAGACGATTGCTTAATAAATGAAACTTTAAGTATCAAAATGAAAGTAGTTTTTTCTTGAAAACAAACATATTATATACTGTAGATCAAAAATAGATAAGACAAAAATACTTTTAAAAAGTGTGAATAAGGCTTAACTAAAAACAACATAAGCTATAACATACAAAGAAAAGAAAGGTGCGAATCATAACCATATATACGCGATTTATATGACAGTTTTTAAAAAAATAAAAGAATCTATGTATAAGAACGAAAGAAAAAAAAACACAAACTTTTTCGAAAATAATATTAGAAACAAATCAAAAAATTTATCGGAAATACTATGTTTTAAAGTAACTACGTATCTACCTAAGCTAGCTACGAAAGATTTAAAAATTTTACCTTTTAAAAGTTAAATATGAGCCACTTCGATGAATTTTTGTATTTCTCAAGTTTGCCTCAAAGCTTTGCTTGGTCAGCTAGGATTATCTAGGATAAGCTAGGATAGGCTAGGAAGCTAGGGTACGATAAGATCAGCTAGGATCAGCTAGAGGCTTGCTGACAAACCTCACACAGACCTCACTTTTACTCCGATGTACCCAGATATAAGCCTACAATTAAGCAAATGGGAAGATAAAAAAGCACTAAGAAGAAAGCTTACCAAAAGATAGAAGTTTCAAATACCAATGTTAGAAAAGAAAGTTTTCGATTTCTGTATTACCGCAATTACAACCAGTCGCCAGAAGTTCCTCGTGGAAGAAACTTCGTGCTACGAAAAAATGGCTTTACGCATAGATGTAATGAATCCATGTAGGCGCACGCACGAAATTTCAAAAAATCGCTAGGTTTGGACAGCAGAAGAAAAAAACCCAGAGCCGGTTTTAATGTATTTCTTGCTTTCGCAGAAATCCAAAAAAAGAAACAAGATGCCCTACCGGGCAGAAGTATTCCTGCAGATGACTGGAAGACTTTCTAGAAAGATTTCAGAAAGAACTGATATTAGTTGACGCTTTAAAAAGATATGCATAATGCAGAATACATTTTACCTTTTAACAACGATAACAATTAAACTTTGTTGTCTCATATAAAACTTTAGTCTTGCTTCAATTTAGAGATTTTTTAAAAAAGATTTTAATTCAAAGTTGTATTCGTACTAGTAATCACATGTTTGAGAGGGAAATTTGGGATAAATTTCACGAGGGTAATTTATCCGAAATTTCACGAAACTTAACATGTGATTACTGGTTAATCACTTGATGACAAATCATACAAATTGACTCTCCATTTTCAAAAATCAAAATAAACACAGACCTTCTACGAAAGAATGACAGCGTAAATCAAAACATTCGAAAGTTGTCAATTTCATGTTCGATCGGCTGTTCGAATGTTGAAAAAAGAAAACAGCAGGAAATTATAAATCATCAGCGGGAAATTACAAAACAGCGGGAAATTACAAAACAGCGGGAAATTTCAAAATAACGCCATTGACGACGTCAATCAAATTACATACAACAATGTGATTACCTAAAGAATCTTCAAGAAGTAATTAAGTAATAAAAAGCTTGTCGCGTCAAGAAAAGTCTGTGCTTAAGGACAGCTTTATACAGCCGCATAATCGCCGTGTCGAATTAAATTACTTTAATTCGGGTAAAATTCGACAAAAATGCGACAGTCACTTTATACAGGTTTTGTTGCCGCATATCAAATTCGACATGACTTTAGACAGCCGCATAAATGTCGAATAAATTATCATCGTGTGTTTCTTACACGCTGTCCACTACTTTCATGCACTTTTTTCACAAAGTTCAATCAAGCTGTTATTAAATTCGACGATTATGCGGCTGTATAAAGTGATGCCGAATTTATGTCGAAGATTGCCGTTTTATTCGACAAACTCTGCTGAACTTAATTCATTATGTCGCACTTAATTAAATTTTCACTTTATACAGTCGAATTTACGTCGCATTTAATAAAGAGTTTAATTCGACGCGGCGATTATACGGCTGTATAAAGCTGTCCTAAGAAGTAATAACTTCGAATTCATTTAATTACATTCCCGAGAGCATCATAAAAGTTAAGAGACTTTGAAAAATTTTGCCGGAGATCAAGCTTAAAAAGGAACACCGTCTGTTTAAAAATCCATTAGAAAACACTCTTCCGTGGACGTTTCAAAATACTCCTTTTAAAACTATGCAGTATGAAAATCTTTATGTTGTTTGTACCTGAACTTCATAATAAAAACTTTTACTTGGCCTTGCAAAATAATAAAAATATCTGTTTCCTTTTTATCGTCAGCTTGATAGTATACAAATTTTAGAATCATACAATATTTTAAATTCGACTAGTCAATTAAAAAAGTGGTCATCTATTGATTAATAAAATGGGTATAAGCTGATGAGGAAGATGAGCTGTGCTTCAAGATTCCAGAGCTTTATAAAAACAGGATAGCTTACCTAGGAACATGAAATAGAAAATTGTATTATATTTAGAAAAAGACTAATAGAAACCTTACGCATTTTTTTAAATCGATGTAAGCATACCGTTTTTGTAGTCGTTCATATCTGATTTGAAGTATCAAAAACTGCTTATTTATCACGAATAACTATTAGTTTCACGTAGATTATCAGTTTGGATCATAAATGTTCTTGATTCTTTTAAGTTTTACAGCCGTACTACAACCTCTTCTATATCCATATATTCAACAAAGAAACTTTCACAGATCTACGCATGCTTCTTCGCTTCCATTTTTAAAACAACTACGGAAAACGTAAGAACGTTGCATAAGACTCACGTGAAACAACATTTCTACCTTGGCATCTGCGATTTAGCCATATGTTAATTATTCCTTTCACTAGAGCTTATATTTTACACTTTTAGAGTCTTTTCAATCAAAGTACTTGTATACAATGAATATAGTGTGAGTTTAGACTGTTAAATCATAAAAAGAATGTAAGTTGGGAACATTAATGATTTGAGTGGCTATTTCCCATCGACAAAAATTGGTCTAGGTTTGGACAGTGAAAAAAAAACAAAACAAGATGCCCTACCGGGCAGAAGTATTCCTGCAGATGACTGGAAGACTTTCTAGAGGCTTTTGAAAAATAAATGAATGTTAGTTCACCCTTTAAAACGATATGCATAATGCAGAATGATGTTGCGGTATTTTACATTTTACCTTTTAACAACGATAACAATTAAACTTTGTTGTCTCTTATAAAACTTCACTCTTGCTGCAATTTAGAGATTTTTTGAAAAAGATTTTAATTCAAAGTTGTATTCCCTAAAGAATCTTCAAGAAGTAATTACGGTAGTAGCGATAGCGAATACCGTATTAAAACACCCGCGGACTCCTACTCCTACTACTCCTCCTCCTACTCCGGCCGAAATGGCAATTAGTCTGTGATTTAGAGTCTGCGAGACTCTACTAATAACACAATGTAAGTTTTAATGAAGGAACGCAGCCTTTGAATTTTGGAAGCTTTTCTGTAACAAACATTTAAAAGTAGATTGCGTTTTGTTTCAAAAGTACATAATCTGATATTTTGTAGCTTAATCCATGAAAGAATGAATTCTTATCAAATAGCCGTACATAAAAATGGGACTTTTAGTTCATTACGCTAACTGAAAATACTTGATATTTTGCTTTTCTTGACAGTAAAGCTTATCAGTTCAAAATTTCATATTACCTCAGTTGTTAGCTAATTATACACTATATGTTTCTGTATTAAGGCTTTCAAAGATCTAGTTCGAAAAGGCAGTTATTTGTTTGAATTCATTTTTGGTTTCATGAAATTATAATTAAAAACATATTTTTTTTTTTCGAAACGCGTGTTTTTTTTCTACACATAGTCTTACAAAAAATTTTCTTATAAAAAAATCATATACAGCTCATATCACGCATGTATAATTCTTTTGTCTTTAATAAATTAATTTCTGGTGGTTTATGATTAGACCCTTTTTACACTAACTAATAATTTTAACAAATTTATCGTTTATGCCTGTTTTCCACCAGTGAAATATAAAAAAACACAAGCCTCAAAGAACTTTGTAGTAACTTTTCATAACCTTAAGTAAAATTGCTGCTACCGTTTTGCGCCATCTGGCTCCTGTTAAGTAATAAAAAGTTTTTCGCGTCAAGAAAAGTCTGTGCTTAAACTTCTAATTCATTTAATTACATTCCCGAGAGCATCATAAACGTTAAGAGACTTTGAAAAATTTTGCCGGAGATCAAGCTTATAAAGGAACACCGTCAGTTTAAAAATCCATTAGAGAACACTCTTCCGTGGACGTTTCAAAATACTACTTTTAAAACTATACAGTATGAAAATCTTTATGTTGTTTGTACCTGAACTTCATAATAAAAACTTTTACTTGGCCTTGCGAAATAATAAAAATATCTGTGTTTCCTTTTTATCGTCAGCTTGATAGTATACAAATTTTAAAATCATACAATATTTTAAATTCGACTAGTCAATTAAAAAAGTGGTCATCTATTGATTAATAAAATGGGTATAAGCTGATGAGGAAGATAAGCTGTGCTTCAAGATTGCAGAGCTTTATAAAAACAGGGTAGCTTATCTAGGAACATGAATTAAAAAATTGTATTACATTTAGAAAGACTAATAGAAACCTTACGCATTAAATCGATATAAACATAACCCTATTGGTAGTCGTCCATATCTGTTTTGAAGCATCAAGAACTGCTTATTTGTCAAGAATGACTACTAAGAATATTAGTTTCACGTAGATTATCAGCTTGGATCATAAATGTTCTTGATTCTTTTAAGTTTTACAGCTGTACTACAACCTCTTCTATATCCATATATTCAATAAAGAAACTTTCACAGATCTACGCATGCTTCTTCGCTTCCATTTTTAAAACAACTACGGAAAACTTAAGAACGTTGCATAAGACTCACATGAAACAACATTTCTACCTGGCATCTGCGATTTAGCCATATGTTAGTTATTCCTTTCACTAGAGCTTATATTTTACACTTTTAGAGTCTTTTCAAGCAAAGTACTTGTATACAATGAATATAGTGTGAGTTTAGACTGTTAAATCATAAAAAGAATGTAAGTTGGTAACATTAATGATTTGAGTGGCTATTTCCCATCGACAAAAATTGGTCTAGGTTTGGACAGTGAAAAAAAAACAAACAAACAAGATGCCCTACCGGGCAGAAGTATTCCTGCGGATGACTGTAAGACTTTCTGGAGCCTTTTCAGAAAGAAATGAGTGTTAGTTCACGCTTTAAAACCATATGCATAATGCGGAATGATGTTTGCAGTATTTTACATTTTACCTTTTAGCTACGATAACTATTAAACTCTGTTGTTTCATATAAAATTTCAGTCTTGCATTAATTTCGAGATTTTTTTAAAAAGATTTCCATTCGAAGTTGTACTCCCTAAAGTATCTTCAAGAAGCAATTGACTAATTAAAAGATTATCGTGTTAAGAATAATCTGTGCTTTAAAAGGTGAATGTGAAAGAAGTAATATTTGTTATTTCTAGAAACTGCACTGTTTTCATCATTTAGAGATTTTTTCAAAAACTTTTTTATTCATAGTTATATACCCTAAAGCATCTTCAAAAAGTAATTAAGTAATGAAAACTTTGTCACATTAAGTTTTGAAGGGAAAATCTGTGGCGTAAATAGTAATAACTTCTAATTCATTTAATTACATTCCCGAGAGCATCATAAACGTTAAGAGACTTTGAAAAATTTTGCCGGAGATCAAGCTTAAAAAGGAACACCGTCCGTTTAAAAATCCATTAGAGAACACTCTTCCGTGGACGTTTCAAAATACTACTTTTAAAACTATACAGTATGAAAATCTTTATGTTGTTTGTACCTGAACTTCATAATAAAAACTTTTACTTGGCCTTGCGAAATAATAAAAATATCTGTGTTTCCTTTTTATCGTCAGCTTGATAGTATACAAATTTTAAAATCATACAATATTTTAAATTCGACTAGTCAATTAAAAAAGTGGTCATCTATTGATTAATAAAATGGGTATAAGCTGATGAGGAAGATAAGCTGTGCTTCAAGATTGCAGACAAAAAAAACAAAAAAAAAAACAAACAAGATGCCTTAAGAGGCATAAGGATTTCTGCAAGCTTTACTGGATTCGTCATGCAAAACTTACTAGGCAAACACATGGTTCAACAAGCATCATCAGAAAATAAACAAATCACAACTTTGGCTGTAAAGACCAGTCTATATTAACAGAATACAGGGGCTCTTTTCCTTATGCCATTGTTGAAATCCTTTATAAAGATCTGTTTATGAAAATAAGCTGTATGATTGTTACACTGGGAACTATTTATCACCACGTACTCCAGAAAATAGAAAAAAAACATTGACACAATACTTTAATTACAAACCACCAATAAGCATTATGAAAGCTATACAAGTAGGGCTATGTGTAACAAACCCTTAATTTGGACAGCATAAAATAATATATAGTTTCTTTATTGGTCTTCTCAGGATGAAATATAATATCACAATAATTACTACAAACCCTTAATTTGGACAGCATAAAATAATATATGAAGTTTCTTTATTGGTCTTCTCAGGATGAAATATATAATATCACAATAATTACTACTTGAATATTACCTCAAATTAAAATCTACTCTAAAGGTTGTTAATAACAATAGCATTATATATACGTAGGGAGAAAATAAATAAATACCCATGATACCCATTTTTGTGATGTTGGAGCTAAAAGGAAGCTAAGCTGAGCTGTAGGAATCCAAAAGCTTAAAAAAGTCGACTTCAGAGATGTATGTACACATACAAATACACAAAGGCTTTTCATATTTAGAAAGGCCAAAAATAAGAAATACCTTTCTTCCACACACCACGATTGTTTTTACATTACTTCGAGAGAGCTTCTTTTAAAAAACAGAATAACCACACTGTAATTTAATTTTTCAAATATGATAAGTTTCCAACTGTGATGGATGAACTTTTTTATTTAAAGTTAAGAAATCCATATTTACATCATCTCAGAAACTTTTAGAAAACTAAGTAGCACGTTCCTTCGCTGCCATTTTTAAAACGTTTGGAAGACGATCACCACATGGCAAGTCAAAAAGTACCCGGATGATCACATGGCACGGCGCAGATCAAGCCAATAAACTGTCGCTATTGAAGTTAAGGTGGCTATATTAGCACCCTTTCGTAGAAATCGGGCATTATGCACCAATCATGATTGAGACGGCTTTTTTATGAACCAATGAAATTTAAGAAACAAAAATGCGCCGCTTTGGACAGTAAGATGAAAACAGAAAAACACGGACGATCGTAAAGTATTTCTTGCTTACGCAGAAATCCAAAAAAACACGAACGGTTTCAAAGTATTCCTTGCTTACGCAGGAATACAAAAAAACACGAACGGTTTCAAAGTATTCCTTGCTTACGCAGGAATACAAAAACAAAAAAAACACGAACGGTTTCAAGGTATTCCTTGCTTACGCAGGAATACAAACAAGATGCCCTTGCAGGCATAAGGATTTCTGCCTAATCAGCTAAAGCATGAAAATTGAAAGACGATGAGATAGTTTATACGGTCAAACTTGAACCTTGTCTAATGTAAATCAATTGACCCCATTAGATTGACATTAGACAAGTCAAAAGTTCGACCGCATCAACTACTTTTAAGACATTCTTAAAATTTAAAAAAGGTTGAATCACTTCCACGATATATGTTTAATAAGCTTCTAATCATGTATATACTCTTCAAAAATCCGGAAAAACATAATTGTCACTATGCAAAATTTCATACGAATAAACTATAAATTTGATTATAGAATGCCATAATCTTCTTTATTTTGTTGGTACGTAATGGTACCAAGGACTCTGTGAATTCCTCAGATAAGACAATGAGTACGCATGTAATTCAACATGTTATAAATTTGTCTATTCTATCTTCCTAACCAGAATTCCTAAATCACAAGCACAGAAAGGAAAACCTAGATTTTGATCATGCAAAGTATATAACACATACAAAATCAATAAACATACAACTTTTTGCCATCTTTTTAATTTACAAACATTACACATAAAGCATTACCTGAACTTAAATTCATGATTATAAAGATTTATACAGAAACTTCAAAAACATTACATTTTTAATTACGCATACACCCCAGGAAATCATTAAAGCATAGCTGGACACAATAATATGAAACTTACTTACGTTAACTGCCAATAAACTTAATGAACAAAAGAACATTAAATTTAAATAGATGCTGTAAGATATCACAGTGATTACGTAAGTTTTTCAATCTATACGGTCAATCTTCCTAATTACGAAAAGACTTCCCAAACAAAAAAAAGTAAACAAAGATTTGGATTATGTAAATATGTGATCCAAATTAGCAAACATAACTGGAAGCAGTTAAAATTTACAGACAGTCAAGATAAGTGTCCTATTTTCTATCGTAAATAGGAAGTCTCCATTCCTAATTAAGGGCATTGATAATACAGTCAAGATCTATGTTCACGTAAGTAGGTAAGTAAGTAAGTAACGGGAGTTTTTAGTCCTTGGGCTTCCATCCGTAATGGTTGGTTCTTCTGCCCGCCGACTTGCAACTATTAGTTGACTTACCGCCAGAGATACGTATAGCATTGCTCTAACTTGCCATTATGCGAATGGCGTGCAAATGCAAAGTTGAAAAATACCCGGATGAGCACATGGCAGAAATTCAAGCCAATAAACTAGCGCTATTAGTTATTTAGCACCCTTGCAAAATAGTGGCGCTTTATGCACCAATGAACATTAAGACGGCTTTTGTACGAACCAATCAAATTGGAGAAACAAATATGACTAGGTTTGGACAGTAAGATGAAAAAAAAACAAAGACGATCGTAAAGGCTTTCTTGCTTACGCAGAAATCCAAAAATAAAAACAAAGCCGGTTTTAAAGTATTTCTTGCTTTCGCATAAATCCAAAAACGAGATAAGAGAACAACTGGGTAGGAGAGCCTCGCATCAGGTAAAGATGCTTGTCGGAAACAGCAAAGTAGGCAAAGCGAAGATACAAAGATACCAAGGTAGGACGTGCGTGATTGAGTTTTTGATCAAAAGTGGAATTTATTTTAGATGCATAAAAAAAGTCGTAAAAGATGAAATTTGTTTGTTTAGAGAAACGAAAAAGAATTAGCGTATCGCAGAATATATTTTTGGTACATGCATATGAAAAAGTGTGCTGGAATGTACAAATACAAAGTAAGAATACAGAAGATGATGTTTAAATACGTTGTAACGAATGATTTATATAATGATTTCATTCTTTTTAGGTTGAAAAAAGTTTCGAAAAGTTTGAGTTAACATGTGCGAGAGAACTTATTCTAAACATGCTGGATGGATTCAAAACGAATTGTTTTGTTTCAGACACAATTCCAACAATTATTAGTATTCTAAGAAGATTGATTTATTTACAAAAATTAAAAATGGTGCCACATTTGTGAATGTTTTCTTTTCTCAGAGTTGTAGAAAAAAGAAATACTGCTATAATATGATTGGCTCTCTTCTATCCACTGCTGCCTCATTTCAATCACATATATCTTTTTATTAAATATTTCCTTTATAATCATGAATTTGGTTAGTGGATTGATGACGTTTGGTGCTTTGTCTGCCCTATCTGCAAGCTACTTTGTGCCTGTTTTGTTTGCTTCAATATGATTGTAGTATGATTAGCTGTCACTTACTGTTATGCATTGAAATCATTCTTTTTTAGGTCAGAAAATATAAAGTATACAGATGCCATTAAAGATGAAATGCAACTGTGCTTTATATTGTCATGGTTACACATTATATATGTTGTGTTATGTGTTGTGTAATGATTTTCCTGCGCATATATAAGTTTTGCATTATGTTGTTATTGTTGTTCTATAGCTATACAAATTCTGTCATTAAATTTGTGCTTTTGATTATTATTTTCAGGATATCAATAGGTATTTGAATTTTCATTTAGTTGTTTATGGTTTTTTTTGGATCTATATATTAATAGCCGATTCTCTGTCTGTCTGTCTGTCTGTCTGTTTGTTTGTAAGTCACGCAAAATGGTAGATTGAGTTGTGAGCGAAATTATTTCTTTTTCTTGTGTGCGACGTGAGTTCGAAACAAATACATTGCAACCCCCAATCGAACGTGACTTTTTTTGGCTGATGAACTAATAGGAATAACGTTTTGTTTTTGGATTTCTGCGAAAGCAAGAAATACCTTAAAACCGGCTTTGGTTTTTCTTCTTTTTCTTACTGTCCAAACCTAGAGGTTTTTTGAAATCTCGTGCGAATGTTTACACGAAACCAAAACCACGCATTTCAGGCAAAGAAACTCACAACAATGAACCGACAGGATACGAAAGTATCTTTAGTCAGTATTTAATGGATTTAATGTAAAGAAGATCCTCATTTCCATAACTGAAGATGAAGAATGATATATCTAGCATTAATTTATTATTATCTTGAAATGATTCAATGATGATCATTCGTTTCCAAGGAAAAGTTTTTAATGTTTTGTAAACAGAACGAAAAAGGTATGCCTTTGTTTTTGAGATTAAATGCCTGAGATTGTTTCTAAAAAAAGATTGTTGTTTGTTTCATGTGTGGGCTTTTCAGGCTGTGGATACGTACTGCTCAGCTTACTGTCCTCCTCAGCTCCATCATTAAAAATGTGTGTCAACTCTGTACCACACTCCTACTTTTAATGTTTGATGCTAATGTTTATGTTTTAATGCTTGACCAGTTTTTAAGTTTTATATACTGCCAATGTCCTTTATTACAAATAGCCTTTCCTAATCACAATAGCAAATTGAAACATCTTCCAACTGCCTGTAAATGCAATACACCAGTACATCTTGAAACACACAAAGAAAATTTTCCTTTCAGTTATAAAATTGTGTGTGGTGAGTTTAGAGCTTAGGTATTTATTTTTAATGATCAAAATTTTGGTTTACTTTTTGTGTTTGCAATATTGGGAATTATGTATGTAATTAAGTACATGCACATGTTAAGTGTTTAAAGAAAATGATTTACGTACGTAACCACTGTGATATCTGAAAAGTTTAATATGAACTTAATCTTGTTCTGCATCCCCAAAAGAAGGGATGTTTTATGTCATTCAGATGTAATTAAGTTTATCGGTGGTGTATATATATATGAAATGAAGTTTCGCATAGTGTCAATAACAATTTTGCTATGCCCTGTGGTGCATATGTAATCAGAAACGTAATGTTATTTTCAACTTCCCTTAATTTAAAAAAAAAAAATTAAACAGGTCATGTATGTCAACTTAGATCAAGAATGTAAGTGCATTTCATATTGTAAGTCATATATAAATATATGCTGATTTTCTTTAGTCTATAAGAATGTATTTTGCATACCCACAATTGATGTGTACTTGGAAAAATGTTTTGAGTTTATGAGTTACAAGCATACTCATTAGGATATCTGAAAGGATCAATATATTGTTGATATTAATTGTATTAATAAATATATCATTCAGTTTATTGGCAGTATATACATTATAAGAAAGTTTTGCATTGTGTCAATTATACATGCCTGGGAATGTAATATATATTGTAGAAATTCTTCCACCATTCAATGATTCAAAATCATTCAAGTTTCAAGAAAGTTGTTATAGTATTTCATTTTTCAGCTGATCATCTTGCAGAAATCCTTCTGCCCGTAAGGGCATCTTGTTATTATTATTGTTAGTTTTATATTCCACGTTGACTTGGCTTTAAAAACAGTACATCAACTAAATACAAAGAAACTAACTGATTAAACGTTTTGGACATAAAAGCAGCAGTGGCAGAACGTGGCAACATGTGCGGTTTACCAGTGTATCCTAACGTATCCTTGCCTGACTGTCTGAGATGGGTGACAGGTTTTGTTTAAAAACCGATTGGTAAAAAAAGAGTATCATGATGCAAAATATTTTTTTTTTTGCTTTTGTCTTAATAGTTGTCTTAATTTCTTTTAATCGATTTCTTTTAATCTATTTTAGTCAGATCGAACGTTTTTTTTTTGTTCACTTTATTCATTTAGCACGTGCCTTTTTTTCTCTCCTCCGTGTGATCTTTTCAAAAAGAGAAACCATTTAGCACGTGCCTTTTTTTTCTCTCCTCCCGTGTGATCTTTTCAAAAAGAGAAACCATTTAGCACGTGCCTTTTTTTTCTCTCCTCCCGTGTGATCTTTTCAAAAAGAGAAACCATTTCCCCCCTACGTTTGATAGCACCCATGTTGTACGAGACGTTTATTGATACAGTGATACAGAGCAGGTGGACATGGGCGGCGAGCAATTTGTTTTTATTACATATTTTCTAATGTTTATGCGTTATATCATGGAACGTTGTATGCTTGGGTGTGTAATTTTGGGTCATTTTCATACGTTTTGTTTAACGTAGAAGTTACTTTACATGAAAAATGTGGTTTTCAGTCGTTAAACGTTTCGATGTTTAAGTTTCTTTATGTATCATTTTGATTACAAAAAGTGGGGTATTACTTGCTTGAATAAAACTGGTAAAGAATTTTACCCGGGTTACGTCTTATATATATAATTCCCATTGTGTATCACACTTTTATTTTAGAGAGTGATATATTTAGTTTAAGGCTCTACAACATAGGTATTCTTTCCGTTTCCAATTTGGGGATTTAATTTTTCGTCACCTATTTTCGACACGGGATTTCCACACATCCTTTTCGAAATTAGAGCCGGTAAAAAACTTTTTGGTTCGTAAGAGTAAGAAGCGTTAGCAATCTGAATTCGTTAAGTCAATAAAGATTTCATTGAAATGATTTCGATATTTAAGTTTTGGCTTGAAAAAAACGGGTAAAAATGTTTTACACGGGATACTACTAGTCCATATCTTAATACCCGACTCTCTGTCTGTTTGTTTGTCTGTCACGCAAAGCGGTAGATTGAGCCGTGAAGGAAATCAAGGATCTACAGCGGAGAGATGGCGGAGAACTTAAGAAAATTAGGGGGTATAAATCTAAAGCTCCTCAACGAAAGAAATGTTGATGGCAGCAACAAATTGTAATATTTTCAATTGAAATATATGAAAATGGGTAATATAAGCAAATATCTAAGTTAATATTTCCACAATACTTAGGAATGACCTTGAATAAATCCACTTTTAAGCATTTGTTAACTCATTCAATGTCATGGCAACAATGAGAAACTGATCAAGTTCGCTTTCAACACTTTTGGTCTTATTCGCGTGAAAAGAAAGTGAAGAAAGTTGAGAAAAAACGATCATTTTGTTTGCCTAAAGACAACAAAGGAAAGATCTGTTTGCGTTTTTGTTTATTTAGCTAAGTAAACTGACAAAAAACACAAGGCCTGTGTTATTTGTGGTGATAAAAAGTACATATAAATTCCTATTGTTCTTTTGAGTTTTTTCTCAACGAGTTATGAATTCTGATTATGACTATGCAATCCCTCAAAGGTTTGTTTTGCTTAAATCACAATTTGATAAAGACATAGTTGATGCACGGCAACATCAACACGATGACAGGCAACAACAACCCCTTCCTGACGACTCTCAACAACGTCGCCGAATTAGAAATGCTGAACATCAAAGGAAAATTTGTGCAAATTTAAGTGAAATTCGCTCTCATTTGACAAGGGAGAGAGATGCACAAAATCAAAGAGAGCAACAGCTAATGAGCAACTTCAGCAAGCTGCTGCTCGACATGTAGCTGATGCTCAACAGCACCAACGAATCAGAAGCAATATGCAACATAAACAAGCTGCTTCTCGACTTGAAGCACAATCCCAGCAAAACAATCGCTTAGAGATAATGAAAGACCCGAGCAAGCTGCTGCTTGACTTGAAGCACAGGCTCAACGTCAACAATTGCTGAGAGAAAATGAGCAACCCGAGCAAGCTGCTGCTCGACGTGCAGCTGATGCTCAACAACACCAAAGTGCATATGTCCGAAACAGACAAGAGTGCATGGCTCGGTTTTTAAATGCTGCATCAATTGACATTGAAAACAATAACTTGCTTGACATTCATTCTTTAGGAGAATTTAGCATTTTATGTAAAGATTGTGGAGCAATCATATTCGATTTAGTTTTGCTTCTCTGTCAGCTAACTTATGTCCGCCGCCAGGAAATGGGCCTCCATGTTTCAGGATATGTGGACAACTGCTACATAGGTATGGAACACTGCATGCGAATGAAAACTACGTCCTTATGTTTAGCCACTGTATATTATCAAAGCTGCTAATTCGCTTGACATACGTAACCTCGGTAGTGGATATGTATACCGGGTGTGCCAGAAAAAACGCCACTAAAATTCAATTTTTGATGTACGTTTTTCTAGTCGCTGAAATCACTTTAGATTTTACGGAAATAATATTCAGACTATTTTAAAACATCCGTAGTAATCTCAGAAAGATACGACAATCTTAACGGAAGATACGAGCATTTTGTGAAACCATACAGAATTTTCAATGTTTATAGAATTGACGTCAAAATTGCCGTCTATAATTTTTCTTGAAGTTTCTATTATGCTTAATCCTGTCATGCGATTTTGTTTTCGACCGCCTTTGAAGCTATTGCAGTGCTACTTCCTGACCTTTTTAGAAGATTTAACATAGTTTGTTGTTTTAACCACTGGTGTAAAAAACATGCGTGAAGATGAAGACAGGACGAGATACAATGCTCCACATAACGAAGTTGCTGCGATTTTCGTAGGTAACGATGGTGCACCTCCCGCTGCTAGAAATATTGTAGTTTATCCAAGAGATCAGCCCTTGCGTAATATTTCTTACACATCGACAAACATTAACTCCATGATGTATTCAATGATTTTTCCTGGAGGTGATCCTGGATGGAGTCTTAACACGAATCATGTATAACATGCAACTGAAAGGCGGAATAAAATTACACAATTGCCATATCATTTGCTAGGGTAAATATTGCCAAAGAGGTGATTAGACCAATTTTGTCTTTTCTTTCAATCCCCATAGCCTTTTCATGAACATTATCGAATTTAATCAAAGAATCACGCAGGAATATTTTGTTCCGGTTTTTTGTCCATTTTTCGAAGATTTTTACAAGGACCGCTTCCAGTTGTTTGTCCATAACTTTTTTTCTACTCAACCAAATCAAAAGAATGATACACCAAAATATACTTAACAGATCATAATCTCTAATCATAAATAAAAAAATGTTCCTTCATATTTACTCAATCTAAAGATATTTCTTGTGAAACACCGGTACTTTTTTTTTAACTCACCCAGTATACTTGGGCGTAAGAACATGCATCAACAGCTCACCATGAAATAAATTTAAGTGATATATATATATTGAGAATATTCGTCCAGTATTTTCTTTTGAATATACTAAATTAGTATTGCTTCAGGAATTTTCTGTGTCTCTTTTGTGTTGTCAAAATGGACTACCTATAATACTTAAGTTCACTTTGTGATTATCATCATAATACTTCATGACATATTGTTTTGACTGCATGTCCTAAAAGAGGTGCTCTTAACAATATGATTAACTTTCTTTCAGATGTCTCAAAACAATAGTAATGACAACAATGTCTAGCAGCATTGATCATGTTGTGTAAGTGCCTCATGAAAACTTCATTTTATTATTATGTCAATACTATTTTCAAGTTCAATCTGTTACATTAAATCTATGTTTTTTCTTTTAGTTAAGCAAAATGGTAGATGTGATATGTGATATAGATCAGGGAGTCAGCAATGTAAGATCAAACATAAATCATTTCTGTTCTTGTGCTCGATGTCATTGCAAAACCATTGCATTGAGACCCAAATTGAACGCGCCGTTTAGGGAAAATTATTTCAGTAACCAATAGGGATAAGTTACGTTTTTTGGGGTCCACCATATTAGCCATGGAGCAACTAAAAAAATTGGGGCTAAATTTTGGGGGACAGGGGTTTTATGACATCATCAAAATGTTTGATCGATGACATCTCTGTAGCGGTTGGTCGTAGCGGGATTTGACACATCATTTTCGAAATTAATAGCCGTGAAAAACTTTTATGCGGGATACCATATATACTTATCTGCAATCGTGTGAAACACATTTAACTGAAAGTGAATTTAGAGGGGTTTTTTTAAATTCATGGTCAAAATCTTCTTAATCTTGGTCATTTTTTCGTTAGACCATTGATACGTGATGATTACTATAACAACATACGGCGTGCATCAATTTTCTTTATCTTATCATGAGGGAACACTTATCGTTTTCGAAATTAAAACTCATAAAAAAAAACTTTTAAGCAGGGTACTAGTAGTGTAGGAGAAAATTGAGAAAATAATCTCGTTTCAGAAGTGTAGGAGAAAATTGAGAAAATAATCTCGTTTTATCAGCTAGTTTACAAATTAAATAATATTTAGTTAATGTTCTTATTAACTGCTCTACAGGATTTTACAAGGTTAGAAGCATTCCGCAAAGACTATCCGTTTAAAGTCTTCCATTAATGTTTAAATTAGATGGTTTTATGCTTTGTAGTGTTGCACAAAAGATTTTCTGTGGTTATCATAATGTAAATGGCACAAACTGATACTACAAAGTGGTTAACAAGCAGCAGTATGCATTATAATTTTACAAAAGTATGAGTGCATTCAGTTACGATATTACAGTTTAAGATTTTTTTAATGTTACTGATGATGTTACTGATTACATTCCATAAAAAATTCCACTATCAAAAATCAAACCCGCCATCTCCAAAATTATCGCCACCAAAACCACCATCACTATGATAATGATGATGCATGTTTTCTGATATCATACTTCCCAAAAGATAACCACCCAATAATCCCCCTCCACCAGCGAGTAACATATTCCGTGTATTGTTGTTACCTTGTTGCTGTTGAGGCACTTGGTTAACATATACTGGATGTCCATACATTGGCTGTCCATAAACAGGCTGCCCATAAGCTGGCTGTCCATAAACAGGTTGTCCATGCATTGGTATTCCATACATCGGCTGCCCATAAACAGGCTGTCCAGATGTTGATTGAACATGACCTTGTGCTGGTGTTGATATCTGACCACCATTACCTTAAAAAACACTTCTTCCATTTTAAAAAACCATGACAATTAGTATTCATTAAACATCAAAATATAAAGAATAATGAAAAGATGATTTTTCTTGTTAAAATATGAAGCCATGGGAAACAATATATTTGAAACAGTTTAATAACTTTAAAATTATATTTCCACAAAGCTTTTCATTCTAATGAACAATTTCGAATGTAGTAAAAAGATGATTAAAAAATATTCTAACCTTGAACATCCGCTCTCAGTGGTTGACTATATTCAATAGGGGTATATGGTGGAGGAGCAATATAATTTTCCTGGATAGGAGCAATAGGTACTTTTTTAGGTGGACCCTTAAAAATGAATACAAAAACAGAGAGTAGACCAAATCAATCTATGTATACACATTAAAAAGTTTCACGATCATTTACAAGTAATTATGTAAAGGTCAGTGTTTTCTTTTTTTTGGAAAGTGGTCTTTTTTATGAGCTTAAGAGCCATTTTCTGAGAAATTCATATCCTCATATTGTGTTTGTTTCCAGATATATATTGTACACAAAAAACAATGCTTTAAAAAAAGCGCATAATGGCAACGGCCTTAGGTCTGACAGAATACGAGACAGTATTTTACTTTCTTCTTTACATTCTACCTTACATTTATAAAGTAAAAACCATGTGCTCTGGTCATGATAAGGCTACAAAATCCTCAAAAGTAACTTTGGAAAGCCAAATTTTACGTTGGATTTTTACCTAGCAACCAACTGTTTTCACCTAGCAACAACCATATTTTTTAAAGACTTGTTTGAGCAAAAATTGGTTTTTGGACAGCTACTCAGCCCCAGGCCCTTACTTTCACACAGATCTTTTTCTATGAAATGAAAGCAGACTCAAACTAGAAGCCTCAGGGCTTGAACAATTTCCGCATCAGGCCTAGAGGAAAAAGCTTTAGGCTAATTTTTCAAGATATCTGAATGGCTATCCATTCTGTTCTTGTTGCGTACGTGAGAACAGGTCTATCACAATTCCCAAAGTATGACTTATGGTTCACATGAAGAATAAAATGATATTCGATAGAAGTGAACCAAAATCATTTGAAAATCAAGGAAAAATCAGGGAAAAATCTGCAAGTAACTGCCAACTTTAATATCAGGACCTTCCAATTGTTATTTGTGCACACCTTCCAAATTTTGTCAGAAATGTGAATTCGGTTGGGACTACACTCTAGATCCACCACTGTCTGCATATTACCACTTCTATGTAGTCTACAAATAACATCAATGTGCCCGAAGAGACAAATAACACAATAAAACTTTGTTAGAATCTGTATGAAAATCTTCTTTTCAAACGTGATATACCTAAAGGGGATTTTTTTTGCGTGGACTAACTTTTGCGAGCCAAGGTTTGAGAGCGTTTTACGTGGATTAATATTTTTAATTCAGAGCTTCTCAAGGAAAATGTTTGGATTTATATTTGCGAATGGGCACAAAAAGTGCAATGTGTGTACTTTATAATATAGCTTAGAAGTAGCAGCAAAAATCACCATTTCCATGCCTGCCACATTGCAAAACCAATAGGTGCTTCATAAGTATATACAAGGAAATAGTTAATGTATGAAAGGTACGCAGAGCCAAAAAATTAGCAAATAAAATCATGAAATTTTGCGTGGATTTATTTTCGCGAATCGTTTATGTCTTGACGTTTTGCGTGGATTTATTGCAAAACTTAATCCACGCAAAAAAAAGTCCCCTTAGCGTATTGTGTCCTAGAACATATTACACTCCAAATTTTCACAAGGCTTTACTGATCTCATTGTATGTATATAATTGGTTGGAATCTAATCTTCATCCAAAAAGTTTGTTTTCCTCTGACATATATCCAAACTAAATCATTGTGCCTCCATTGAGCGGTTTGCAGGATTATTTTGAACGATGTCATCTTAAAATCTTTTAAACGTGAATTTAAAACTAATCAGTTCCACAGAAGTGATAACTTGACCGAGCATTGTACAGTGATGAATAATTTGATACACTGGAATTCCCCAAATTTAATTTATTACCGCTTCTCAATTCACTATGCATTTCGAAGCCAGAAAAACAGTTTTATAAGACACATCGTTCACCAATATCTTGCACATGTTTATACTTTCAGTATGTATATATGTTTGGGTCAATTAATTCACTGTGATTTGTGCTGCAATGATAATTTCATTTGTTTGTTTTTTTTCAATATCTTCAACTTTCAGTGTAATATTTATTAAATGAAATGAACACGTTTCATGCATTTATTGATAAGATGTATTCACCAGTAATGTTGATACTACATACTTCTGCTGTGATATTGAAAGTTTTTTTCACAGCTAAGTTTCGTTTACTATCAAACCTTCACCTTCTTTTTCAAGAATTTTTCCCAGAGTCAGTTAAACATCAATATTTGTGACCGTCCATGGGAAAAGAATAACATTCAAATTATAGATTATAGATTATAGGTAATCTTTAATCGATAATCTATAATCGATAATCTATAGTTATTACAGGTTATAGATTCTGAAATGTCATCGAAACCATTAAAGAAATAGACACTTAGTTATGCTAATCATGTTGTTGGCACATTAAACATGCTATAATTATAATAATATTGTATACCGTTTAGCCCTATTGTGAGTCAAAAGTAATTACTTATCTTTTTTGAAATAATCTTCAGGGCCTAAAGTATAATCAAAAAGAGATGAGAACTCCTGGTGGAGGCCCACATCAGTGTATACCACTGTCAGTCCCCCCCCCCCCCCCCCCCTAAACTAATCTTTCTCTACCTTACAGACTTCAATATTAACGTTAAGGAACAAAAATAATCTTTCACCAGTATCTGTCGATAAATAAAAATAGACATGGCGACCTGGTTCACATTCACTAGGAAACTGAAAAGACAGTTTGTTGAAAACCAAACTAAAATCTATGCTTCAAATAGAAACCAACCGATTGTACTCGAGTGTATTTATAACTCACTTGAGATTACAGTGTTCGAAGCGGATGTTCGAAGTACCGTGCAATGCATACGAACACCAGTTATGTTTATGTGTACACGTGCTTTTTTTTTCTTCCTTGTCAAACAACAAGCATAAAATGATGAATAATTAATGAGCTTTTTTGCACAACAATACAAACGATGTATGCTTCTTTCAGAAAGAAGTTTTTAATTCTTTCTTATTGTAAAATATATAATGGGAAAGAGAAATTTTCGAGTCTATCGAGGGAAAAAGCGTGCTGCAGTCGCAAATTATTTTTGTTTGTGAATTGTTTGAGTCAATTTTCGAAGCAAGTAATCATAATCTAATTAATAGGTTCTATGTAACCTATAATCTACATCGATGTCAATCTTTAAAAATTATTTTAGTGCTTATTTTATTCAGCTGACGTATAATACTCCATTGTACTGTCATCCGACCTGGCGTGAAGATTGTAAAAGCACTACTTTGCGCCAGGCCTCTTGGAAAAACTTTGTGAGTTTCGTTTCCCGAAAATTTATCCAAGAGGCCTGGTGCGAAGTTGCTATTCACATGCATACATCGCACGGCACAGGGAAACCCAAAGATTGGAGTGAGGATGGAAATTGAAACTACTGACCTCACCTGAAAGAATCACTGAAAATAGTAAATCATGTGAAGGACCTAATTAGTTTCACCAAGAAAATGTTTCTGGCAAAACTTTAATTTTTATTAAGGCTGACATTATTTCGCAAAAGAAAAATTGACTGATGCCTCTGGTCATGTTTTTATTAAGGCTAATATTATTTCGCGAAATAAAAATTAACCTGCGTCCCTGGTCATGTTTTTACTCCCGAAAAATGGCGCATTGAAAACATAAAACATAAACAAACTAAAACGAAGAAACTTTTATGCGACAACAGTCAAATTTTCGCAAGTAATTAAAGTTGTTATCGCTTGTTTCCTATGAATATAGCGCATGGACTACTCGATTATAGATATCGAGTAAAGATTTTCTATTATAGGTTATACGTTATAGATTATTGATTTCGAACGTAGGTTATAGATTATAGGTTATAGATTGTAGATTATCGATTATAGGTTATAGATTATAGATAATCTATAATAATCTATTATCTATAATATAGATAAATTTTTACCTATACATAGATTATAGATAAAATCTAATCTATAATGTTATTTTTTTCCCATGGACAGTCACATTTCCTCCATAAGTAATGTTCTCATGATTATAATTCGATTGCAATAGTAGATAAAGTCTTAAAATTCTTCTTCAAAGCTTCTTCTACATCTACATCTTTCTACCCTCAAAACATAAAACAAATCGGTTCGAGAACGTTTCACGTGTTCGGTGTGCATATTTTACTGACTTTTTAAAGAAATTTTAAAGATAATTGAATTGGAAAGTTTTAAATATAAAATGGCTAAAATAACTTCTAAAAGTGTTTGAAAAGTATAAAAAGCTTATTATTTTTTGTGAATTATTATTGAAAGAGGCCTTTTTGTATTACATTTTGCATAGAGTTTTGGGTCTGTCATTAACTATTCTGAGTAAACAAACAATCCGAAATCTGAACGGACTTTCCGAAAACAGCAAAAAACTGTTACGGAGAGAGTTAGATAGATAGAATGTCTAAATCAAACAATTTCCTTCGCTAAGGCGCGGAAATTGAATGACTTTCAAATAAACTTAGAATACTATTTGCAAGTGATGGCCATTGGAGATATTCAGGCTCAAATTTCTGAGGGAAATGATAGGAATTTCCAAAAGAAAATTGGACAGGTACCTGTTTACATTATTGTGTACAAAATATCTGAAAACAAACACAATCTGAGGATATCACTTCCAGCCCTATTTTGTCTGAATTTCTCAGAAAATTAATTTTCATGTTATGGGTCAAGTGTTTGCTCAATGCTCGAATTGTTTTTAATAGACAAAATGATTAAAAATTCCAATTTTATTTCCCCAAATTTAAAAGCATCAATGGTTCCAAAGTAACATGACTTTAAAGTAAGGAGCAAAAATAATGAAAATATTCCCTCAGTTTAATGAAGGAGATATTCCACTAGAAATATCTGTCAATAGGCTGATGCTCAATCTTTTCAGAACACCAATAGTTATAACAATATGAATCATATAAACTGGTGCTAGATGTGCTAGAGCTTTTTGGGAAGGTGTATTCCATACTAAATATTTTATTGGCTACTTCATTGATGATTCAATTGTTAGATTGCTCTGCAATTTTTAGCACTTTTTAAATTTGGAAATGTGAATTACATTCTGTTAAAACTTTATTAGGACATGTTGTTTTGTAAAATTGAGCTTCCTGGAATAAAATATTCCAGTTTTTCTAGAAATTAGAGACTGCAACTTAGGAATCGTACATCTTCGTTGGCTCAGATTATTATCAATTTGAGAAGATTTTTCGATAATTACCAAAGGTTTAAGACTGTGAAGACCTTCCAAGGAAGGAAATGTTCCATCAATTAAAAGTCATCTTCAAAATAATTGAAAAAAGCATTTTTCAGAAAGAAATCCAGTTAAATGTCTATGGAATTTATCATCCTAAGGTGCACTGGCTTTCCACATAAGCAATGTTACTTTGAAATTACCTAGTATTTTACTTACACATAGTTGTACCACTGTATGAAAAACTTCAATTTGTTTTGTTAGTCTATTCCAGCAATGTAATTTCAACAACCCTAATAACGGAATATTTTATCTCAAAGTTCTCCCCATTCTGGAATTATGTTTCAAGAACTTCTTATCATAGAACTACGTTTTCAAAGGTCTTCCGACTAAACTAGCATTCCAATTGAGTGTGAATTATATGTTTGACTTTTCATTTCAAATTTATAAAGAAATAATTCATCCAAAAGTGCTCTTCGCAACTGAATTCGAGAATTGAACTATCCAAGAGTTAAGTTAGCCACTTAAGAAATAACAAATCTTATATATTATTATATATTTCCCCATAGGGCGAAATATATGTTAAAACCAGCATTTTCCTTCTTCTCCTCCTCCTTCTTCTTCTTCTTCTCCGTTCACTTTTATAGCCGCGGTTCAGAATGTAATTTTCACCTAGTCGCCAAAGTAGATAAGGATAGAGGCTATTGTACAGTCAAGTAGACGCCATGTTTTTTCAGTCAGTGTGGATGGGCTGTCGAAGATTTTTGATTTTCCCACTAGCTTTTAAAATGATTCAAGAGAATTCATCGTGAAGTGATGGAAATGAATCGTTTTAGTTCAGTATTGTCTTAAAAGGTTTCGTAAAAACTTTTGAAGAAGCGTGTAAAAAACAGAAAAATATTGTTTTGTTTTTGTTTGATGACAAAAATGCTATGATTGATGATGATGATTGGCAATTAAATGCTTGGAACAGCAAACTATTGAAGCTGTGATTTCAGTGCAAAGGCGGAAATTCATTATCAATACAGGCTGAAGATTTATTTTTATTTTACGTCCTGATATAATGTGAACTGAAAGCACATGATGATGTACAGCGCTATATAAAAGGAAACCTTTTTTATTTGGAGAACAACCAGTTCAACCAGTGTTAATTCAAAAAGTAGATTAGTAAAAATGCAAGTAAAAATGTGATGTCGTATATGCAATAAGAACGTCAGAAAACCAATTACGTATAATAACATTACAGACAAGATTGAGACACAATTGAATTGAAAGAATCTGGTCGAAAAATGTGCTTCCCTGATGATAGTCATTTAATCTGACAACAGAAACATAATTTACTATGGATTAATTCCATGATCACCAGAGCCAGAACACGAAACGTCTACTTTCAGCTTTTTAGTGATTTGGTTATGGATGTGTAGTCTATTTTCAGTACCGAATACTGTTGTTTTCTTTCATTTGGGATTTACAATGGTCATTTTTATCAAATAACAAATAATGGGTGTGCACATATTTTTTTAAACAGAGATGTTTATTCTGAATACTTGTAATCAATTTTATAAATTGTCACTTTAAGCCTATCTCTTTTTCGAAAATAACTCTTCTGTCCAAATTTGAAGTGCTTTTTATTGCTTTTGGTAGTTATTTGCTTATTCATTAAAATTTAAAAACATAAAAATACATGACTTTAAGTTTCATGCATATCGCAATCATCAGATGTATAAAATTTTATACATATATTCTTTTAGCGACATTTTTATGTGAACGTGAATTAAGAATTTATACATCTATATTTTATACATACATCTATATTTTATACATCTGATGATTGCGATATGCATGAAACTTAAAGTCATGTATTTTTATGTTTTTCAATTTTAAATGAGTATTTACCGTCAATTGTCCTAACTTCGGACATCCTTCCAAACTTCGTACCCGCTAAATAAACAGACCTGACGAAATGTACATAATCAATCAAACCAAGTCACAATAAATACTAAAATATTAGAAAAAGCTCATAAAATAATGTGTTCAAACGCAACAAAGTCAGCGTGAAGTGTAAACAAGCGTGTAGAAAATAAGTGATTTGAAAATAACAATAAACGTCATCCTCAAGGGATTGCAATAGCAATCCTGTCGAACAACTTAAAATAGTATTATAGCAGACAGTTTCTACTTGTATTAACTTTTGAAATAACTATATATTGAATCTTTTATATGTAACTGAATGAGAACCAGGTAAGCAGAGAACCAAGCATTGAATATCATTGAGCGAAATATTTTGTTTATATACATTTTTTTTCAACTTTTTTCTTTGATACTAATCAATTGCGTATGATGATTTTACAATACTCTTCTCTACGTAATGAGCACCTGCGTATGTTTGTATTTATGTCCGTGGACAATTATCCATAGTGGATATTCGCCTTTAAACATGTAGTGTAATTATAAATCACGTTCGTCTCAAGGGTACAGTCAACTAATGTAAGTGTTTCATTTTTGTTAAGTTTAGTTATGACAAGTTTTAGATTTATTGTTTAATTCACAGTGTAGTATGGACTTTCACTGATGTGGATTGTATTTTGCAGATATGTTTTTTTTATGTCCGAAGTTTGGAAGGATGTCCGAAGTTAGGACGATAGACGGTTCTTAACTCTACCAACTGGTAGTGAGTTCTTTACCAATATCTTTCTTATGGTTATAGTTACTTGCTTATATGTCTAACTCAAAGTATTCTTTTCTTCTTTTGTAAATCTGTATACAAATTTGATTGTATAATGTTGTAAGATAATTTTATCTGAGTTACAAAAGGCAAGTGCAAGTGTCTTCTGTTGAATTACATTGTTTTGTCGTGATTTTATGGTATAAAGGATGTCAAGCTTCTGCAACAATAAAGATCATACATGTTTTCTATGCTAAAATGGCCTTACACATTGGTGTGGTTGTTGATATTTAGTTGTTTAGGGAAAGTATTACTCAGCAAAATTTATAAGAGAAACCATGAACATCTTCATTTCTTAATTAGTTCAAAATAAGTTGTTTTGTGGTATTAAATTCAATTTTACCCTGATTAGTAAGGACAACATTTTTATCTGAGTATGACATTGATGGTAGTTATACCATTGTAGTTATTTAATGATGCATATTTTTCTTATGGTTATCAATGTACACACAATAATTGGCAAAAGACTTTGGGGAAATATATAGTCGCATTTTTGCGAATCTTGTTTATTTTTTTTTTAACGAGAAAACTAAAAATTGGATAATACTGGAATATCCCTTCCTTGTCAGCTCCTGGAAACCTTGAAATTATTTACAAAATGAAAAGATACTTACAATAATAGTTTGTGGTATGCATTGATTAATTGCTAGAGAGCAATTTTGGTACAGTCAAGTGGGGTGGGTTTATGAGTACTTAATTAATAATAATGCCAGCAAGTCATACTTTCTACAAAGTTTTTGACTATGTAACAAAATATTTTTGGTCTAATGTTTTTGTATGGGTAAAAACACATGAATAGTCCAAGGTCATGTGTATAATCAAATGCAACGAGAAAGCTAAGTAAGTACATACAACTGATTTTCGAGCATTTTCCAAGACACCAATCCACTCCCTAAAAGCAAAACACAAAAGAACTGTAAGAAAGGGAATAGAACTAGTATTTAATAAACTTGCACTTTTGAATCAAATGTAACAATAATTATAGTAAATCTTGATGACATCTATAAATCATGGAAACAATAATAACACAAGAACCAATGGTTAGCAAGGTGGAGAACATTTTATATCGTTCCTTGATGATAACATAAGTTATCATAAGTCTAATAGTATTTTAGTTTGTTGAGACACTAACTTCCTGAGGATTTTAGAGAATTGTTGAATCAACCCTCACTAACATTAAGTTTAACTTTTTTGCCATCACCAGGTGTTGAAAAAGACATGGTCTCATTTGAAAATGAGAATAGTTTTGACCAGCATCAGGAACAAATCTTACAATCAATTACACTTTCAAATTGACAATACACAATGGTTTTAATCTCTTATTCACACACTTAATCTATTAAGGGGCTAAGACATCACTTTATTGCTGCTTATGTCCACTTAATTTTTATTGTATTATTGTAACTTAAATCTGGAAATGCAAACTTGGATCCTTCTAGGAAAGCAATTTTATCAAAAAAATACCTTGATTTATTCAAATATTAAAGTTTCACATTTTTTCTGCGTACCATCATAAATGCATTAGTTTCCATGTTCATTTTGACATATATAACATGAGTTACCTGCATTCGGAAATTGATGGAGCCAAGAAGATATGCGTTTTATGTTTAGTAACGATAGCAAACAAAGCATCAACATCTGATCTTCCTTTAGGCAAATTTATGTTTCCACCACAGTCAAAGCCAACATCAATTCTTTTAACGTCTGAGTTCATTTGTATCCGATTGTCAGCTGAAGCATCTACAGTCTTAAGATATGTAGAAAATTCACCATCATGGTAAAGTACACAATGCCTCTTTTTCCAATCTTTCCAAAATATACCAGGTCCTTAAAAAATAATAAAATAACAATAAAAGAGACACTGGTCTGCAGGCACTTCCATCAGAGTGAATTATACAGTTGAATTTAGCTTACTCAGCAGATTCAATGGTTTTGTTTACTATGAGTAAAGTTGCGGGGATATGATTTAACTAGTGAACCCCAAACACTCGAGACTGATTGCCGTTTATCTTTGCACTTCACAAAACTTGAAATTAAATTTAAAGTTAAGTGTCCTGTATAAAAATATGATAATACTGCTTGTGGTGAAATATAAAAGAAAAATGAAATATGAAAGATTGACAATGTTCAACTGAATGAAGAAGAAGAAAATGACTCTTGTTTGTTTGTTACATTTATTTAAAGTTGATATAGATTTTGGAGTTATCGTTTTGTAAATCTTCAAGATGTTATTAAAAATGTGTTTTTCGTTTTTTGCTATCTTTCAGCTTTGGTCGACAAAACTCAAAAATGTTGCTTTTTTGACTTTGTTTTTTTTTCTAGCCGAGATGCACAATGCAACAGGGGACAAAAACCTGTTCAAAGTCGTTAAAAACGTTATAATGTTAACATGATTTTCTTGACTTTGAACAGGTCTCACTACCAAGGATAGTACTCCACTGTGCTAATAATACAGTTATTATATTTTGTTAATACAGTTCTTTATATAACCAATGAAAATGTGCCTAAAATAAGTAAGCAATACATTGGTGGTCATTTACTTACTAAAGTCGGTTTTCCACTAGACAAAGAATGTTGAGGTGTAAATATTTTCTACAGTTTGATTGACACTGCAACAATCTCTCGTTTTGGTGAACCAATGAGATTGCAAAGAAATTTTTCAACACAATTGTTTTTGCCTAGTGGAAACCGCCTTAATGTTCAGTGCCGCATCCAGACATTTTTTGGGCATACCGTTTTCTTAGATTAGGTTGGTATAGTGACACCCGAATGGTGGGTGCTAAGGGGCAAAAATGTTCGAATTTGAAAAGGTCTACATGCCAGGAAAATGAACTTCCCAGAAGAGATTTACATATATTGATGTATCAAGGTAAGTTTTACGTGCCTTGATGTACGAATGAGTAACGAGATACAAAGAACTTTTTGAGCAGACAAAAGGGGGAAGTTTTAACTCGTGAACCCCAAAAACGAGGACTGAGCGTCAATGCAAAGCTCGACTATCGCAGTCTTAACTTTTTTGTCTGCATTGTGGTCGAAATAAATTCGCATTTTCTAATATAATGAACAATAAAATGTAAGTTTTTCTTCACATTATTATCTATTATCCAAGTATTACAGGCTAATGTTGTTTTATTCATTTTGTTTTTACGGAATATTAAACATTAAATATGGTAGCTGTCAGCAACATAACGCACTAGTAGCATCTGATGGTATAGTTGAGAATACAATCGCGAATACAAGATATATTGATGCAAACCTTCTGTAAAATACAAAGATTAAGGTCTTTTAAAGGATAATTCTGGACAAAAATGTACAAAAATTAATTAGGAAAAACTTTTTTGGGCATATATTTTTGGGCGCCCATACCGTTCCAACGGTACCAAATCATGTCTGGATGCAGCCCTGATGTTACTTGTATACGAGAAGCGCGAACTACCTACATAAGATAAGAAAAATTTTATATAAATAAATGTATAAATTAAGATCACATAGAAAAATTGTTACACGCCATAAAAATAAGTTAAAGTACAACCACAAGGAATAGATTTTCAGCCCATGAACTTGTTGTAATGTACTTTTAGTAGGTGATGAGTGTGCAAAATCTGACCCTGCTGCGCAGACCAAATAATGCGAGCCATCACATGGAAGTGCCTGGTCTATGAACAGATGAAATATCATCAGTTTTGAAATGCAATAGGTTGTGTGCAAAATTTAATACTGTTTTTTTTCTAGATTTTTTTGTTCCTTTGATCTCAGGGATAATTTAATTGATGATGATATTGATGATATAATAAAGTAATAATAATAATAAAGTTCTTTTATCACTAAGTATATCGCTACATCTATATAATCAGGCCTGGTCGTAAGAGGCGTGCGATCGCACGCGCACGCCTCCGCACACGCCAAGATTTATTTACGCGTGTGGCAATCGCACGCCTGGCTTGTAATAACAAGTGTGATAACAAATGTTTACTTAAAAGTGAACAAAAATCTGTCCCAAAATGTTGAAAGTTATTGTGCATGTACTACGATTAAATTTTACAGTAACGGAACGAAACTTTGCTACCATTTCAGAAGTGGTCTCCGATCGATTTGGAATACGGTAGTGTTTTTGAATTAAAAATCAGTGCTCACAAATTTTATTCGTTTGGTAGTAGAAAATAAGTCTACTCAGCAAAATCCGCTGTGGAATGAAGAAGGAGCTTCGTGCGCGCGATTTTATTATGTAAATATTATTTAATTGTATTATGTAGTTTTCTCTTTCTTTTTAACTTTCTTTTAAGTTACAAAAGTATGCGCAAGGTTGCAGTTTCGAAAAAATAATCTTTTATTTAAAAAAATAGCCAGCCAGGTGGTGACGAGTTAATGGAACGGAAACGTCTTTAATTTAATTCAAAAACCATTTGAACTTCAAAACAAAACAATGGAGAGTTATACATATTTTTATTATTTTTAGGTTTTATTTTTCCTCTTTATTAATGTTTGAATAAATTTTATTTACAGTCAAACTAATCTTTATGGCTAAGTTTTTACGTACCGAATCTTTAGTGTTTTATTTTATTAAATTCATTCTCCGTGGAAATCACAGTATTTTTTACATATGACACATTTCAAATTTGACTTGATTATCATACAGAATGAATATTGTTGATCTTAACTGGAAAAAATTGATCGCACATCTGTCAAAAATTTACACGAGCGCACGCCATAACTGATAATCGTCAATTAAGGCGTGCGGTGACCACACGCCTGCTAATTTTCTTACGACCAGGCCTGTATAATGATATGAACTTGTCAATTATAATCTCTGAATTTATCTCCTCCTTAATGCTTGCACTTCCACCTTGAGCATCTTTTCGAAGCCATTTATAAATATCAGAACTAGCTTTGACAAATCACGTTTACATGTTGTCTTCATCATCTCTTTCAGCGACGTATCCAGTGGGTTTTTGATACCGGTATACCGGTATGGGCGCCCAAACTCCGACGCCCAAAAAATAAAAACGTGAAAAAAAAATTATAATAAAGAAAAAAAAAACGTTAATAATAATTCTTCCTGACTACAAAGGAAAGATATAAGCTTACTTGCCGTCACAAATATGACCAGCTGGTACAGTGTTTTTGAAATAAATTATTTCTTTTTAATCCTTTAGACAGTTAACTGCTTTTGTTATTATTTATTTTTAACCATTGAATTGATTTCATTGAATGAAAAATTTCCCCCCCGTCTAGACAATGTTTGTTTTTTCTTGCACATACGCTAGTTAAAATGGTAGACATTCTTCACGTGGACATATCGGCGGCGATATGACATTGAGATTCCTCAGCTGTTATGTTCTTGCTTTGTTGTTTCTAAACAGATGGAGAGAAAGATCAACCACCTCGTCTACAGCGCTTCTTCTCTCTACTTAAAATCGGAAAGAAATCAGAAGTTCCATGGACGCGGTAACAATCTTTCTCTCCGTTGTTTCCAATTTTAAACCAGAAGTTCTGTAGCAGTGACAGTGATAGCTTCTCCATGAAAATAAATGCAATAGATCCATAAAAATACATGCACTTATGGCTATGGTTTAATAGGATAATTATTCACAAAGTTAGTGTCGCAAATGCATTTTCCGGCGATCTAGAAACACGAAATCTCAAAATTTTCCCCTCCGCGCCAACCATGCTGGCGCCTCACGGAGATCGTGTCTAAGCAAACGGTATCCCCAAAAAAACTCTGGATACGTCACTGTCTTTCTTATTTAATGTACCGATAGTTATTGCTTCAAACACTTTCAGAAATTGTTTTCTTTGTTACTGGCATCTGGAGTGTCAACAAACACAGAATTTCTATACCAACCTCCTAGACGAGAGAGAGAACACCTATAATGGTTCGCTGTTAAGTGTCCCCTTTCTTGGCCTCATGAGCCATAATTGATTTTGTAACTCTTGAAAAAAAGACATTCTCTTGAAATTACATTTAATTATTTGTGACGGTTTATGGGAAAAGGATAACAAGCTAAATTTCGATTCTTTTTAAATCGAAATTTAGCTGAAAAAAATCGATTTTATGAAATCTAAATTTCGATTTCGATTTCGATTTTTAGAAGCTAAATTTCGATTTTTTAGAAGCTAAATTTCGATTTCGATTTCGATTTTTTGAAGCTAAATTTCGATTTTAAAAGAATCTAAATTGTTCGATTTTAAAAGAATCTAATTATTCGATTTCATAAATCAGAAAATCGATTTCTTTAACCAGAATCGATGTTAATCATAAGAATAAGTGTTACGTAATAAGATTTTGTTGTCATTGTAAATGTTTCGTTATAATATGAACACTAAACCGTACATTTTGCTTTTTTGTGTGACCACTAATCATATAAAGTTTTATTGGTATATAGCCAATAGAAACAATGAAAATGTATATTCACTTTACAACAAAAAATTTCAAAAGTTTAAACGTCCGGCTGTTAACTTTTGATGGATGTCGCAACATGCTGAAATTCTACTTTCTTTCGCTTCTGTTTTGCATTAATTCTCGTGTTGACATACTTCTTGCAATCCGATTGGCTGGTAAAAGTTTCGCGGCTTCTTAACCAATAAGAATCCTTTTCGGCTTAAATTATGTAAATTCTAGATGTTGTTGTTGTACCGAATTCAGTATAATTACAGGTAGCACGCGTTAGTGTTTAATACTGAACTAATTACCTGGTTCTCATTCAGTTAGATATAAAAGAAACGACAGTTACTGCTAAAGTTGTTAAGAATAGAAACCGTACGCTGTAATTCTTTTTTATTCCGTTGTTCGATCGCTATTTTGGTAAACTCCTTCGGGGGAAAAAGTTTATTATTTTAAAACCTTGTAATGTGATCTTCTGGTGACTTAAAGGCCAACCTCCACTTGTGCGATTTTGCCCGTACGTACGTACGCGGCCAGTTCTGTGCATGTTCAGTGACAACTATTGCTCAACTTTGTTGGACGACGACGGCCAGATTTTGTGTGCTTGGAAGTTGGATTCGATTATACTTTTTTAGGCCACCGCGCGGCCATCTGGCATGCGAGTCAATCAAATTTCAAGAAAAATGCAAACATTGCAAAAAATTGTAAACATTGCGAAAAAAAAGAAACACTCAACACCTGGAGTTTCGTTATTAACTGGAAATTCAAATTTTTTTTAAGGTTCAAAGGAGGAGAGAGACAAATGAAAATATTTTAACAGCTTTTGTTATACTCACCTTTATTTTAATGAAAGTATATAACCTGTTATATACGTATTTTTTTTATTGTCTTTTATCATGAGACCAAGTCTATAACGGGAGCATTAGATTCAATAAAAGATCACTGACGACAGATGACCAGATTATTAAAACAAAACGATATAGAAATGTAAACTTGATGGATATTTTTCGGAAACTTTTTATTTCGATTTAGCGAAGTAACAAAGTCCCCCGGTCAAAAACCAAAATGGCGCATACCGATGTGAAAAATATAAACAAAACTTTTTAACACCGATAATGGTACTCCATTTAGAATTCAAAAATCGATTTTTTTAGAATCTAAATTTCGAATTCGAATTTTAGAAGCTAAATTTCGATTTCGATTTCGATTTTGAGAAGCTAAATTTCGATTTTTTAGAAGCTAAATTTCGATTTCGATTTCGATTTTTTGAAGCTAAATTTCGATTTTAAAAAATCGAAATTTAGCTTTAAATAATCGAAAATCGAAATTTCGATTTAAATCGAAATTTAGCTTGTTATCCTTTTCCCATAAACTGTCACATTTTATTTCTATAAGATTTGTTTTTCAGAAAATGTGGCTTGCGCAAAAATTAATATGCATGAAACAAACATTTTTACAGGGTGCAAGCAGATTAATACATTTTTATTTCTTTTTATTTCTTTTTTTATTAAAATTGTATTTATACAGGGTATATAACTGCCTTCAATTATAAAAAATAACTGTGATCAATGGAGGTCCTGTGTTTACAAATAAAAATTGTTAAAAACTGTTAAAAACTATTTCTTTTTTAATTAGTCCCTCAATAAAGGTTTAAAACCACTAATGTGTATTGAGGTACAAAGAGGCAAGGTGACGATGAACATTACATTTAAAGTGTTGAAGATTATAATGAGAAGGAAAAAGAAAAAGGGGTAAAGAATTCCAGAGAGTGGAGGAGCGAGGAATGAAACTTTGTTGGTAAAAAGTTTTTGATGATTTTGGGATGCTGACAGTGTGATCATGGCAATTGGATGAATATCTTGTGTTTTGCTAGAAAGTTTTTAATTTTAATGAGAGAAGAGAGCTCAGTTGAACATTTTCCGCAAAAGTATTTAATTTAAGTATTTAATGATTCCAAAGTAATGGTTTAGTATATTGAAAGTAAAATAGTGACAAAATTGATCGAAGTCACCCAGCATTAGGGTATGACTTCATGTGGTTCCGATAAAATGCTGTTTAAAATTAACAATCTGTAAAACCAGCACCGGTTAAACAACCCTCTTTCACACTTTTCCTCTTAAGTAATATTCTGTTGATTATAGTTTTGATCTGGGAAAGCTAATTATCAAATAGTTAAATAAAAAATCAAAGAATGGTTATGCATGTAACTGTAAAGTTGAAACTTTAGCTATATATATTTCTTCTAGCGAGTTTTTGGAACAAAAATATATAACTAGAAAAGATTAAGTATTCTACAAAATTGGAATATTCCTTTCTAAAAAAAGTAGACATATAAAGTTGTAATATATGTTTATACCTTGCTGCTCTAACCAGCCACTTTTCCAGGTACCCATCGTTCACAATATCGCTTTTTCACATAAACGTAAAGGTCCACAAAAAAAAAGATTTGCATTGTTTTGCAATTTCAGCAAAAAGCCGTGTTCCACCCTAAGCTTGCCTTTCGTTTCAAGTTCATACCAAGTAAACGAGGTTTGTCCGATTATTATTATTTTTTGTTTAAAGGTAGTGTCCGCTAAAAAATCAAAATAAGAATTAAAGATTCTTACAAGTTATCATCGAAAATATATTTAAAAAATTTTTAATTTTCTTTATGTTGTCTATAACACAATTTTTTAAAAAGCTTTTTACAAAACACAACGTTCATCTTGTTGAACATCTGTAGCGCAAAAAAGACTGGGTAAACTAATTAATATGCAGAATTATGCGTATGACGTAGAGACTTGGTTAGAAAATTTAAACTTGGTGAAAACACATAGATATCCCCCTGGCTTTCTTCGTTTGTTTTATCGCAATTTTGCGTTAAAAAAAGTTCGCTTTTATAAAAAACTATCTTATGAATAGAAAGCTAAAGGTAGGTGACCTATTTTTTCAATTCATTAAATTAATGTCTTCTGCTAATAAATCATGGGAAGTGATAGGTTTTCAGTATGAGCCTGAAAAATCACTGCAATCGATAAGTGAGCCATTTATGACGATTATGACAAGAAATCTGGTGATTTCACGTCAGGGCACTCTTCTCAAGCCCGAGAAAATTGGTGTCTTTGCGGGAATTGTAAATCAACAGACAAGGAGTGCGCGTGTTGCCATGAAATCGACGAGATAAAATACGTCCATTTACAAGGTACGTATATACAGTGAACTCTCTATAACTCGAATCCCTTTAACTCGAATCTCCCTTTAACTCGAACGATTTCGTTGGCACGGTGGGAATTTCCTAATAAACTCTCATAAAAAACTCCCTATTACTCGAATCTCTATAACTCGAAACTCTCTTTAACTCGAACAAATTCTGTGGTCCCTTGATGTATTTCCTCTCTATAACTCGAATGTCGCAGCATGTATCTAGAAGTTTTTATGATACAAGTAGGATTTTTTTCGATTGTTTTGACTCCGTAAATGTAAATGGAGTCTTAACTAATTCGAATGTTTCAAATTTACATGGTGGGGGTCTTAAATGATTCGAATGTCATTCGAACAAACATTCAAACAAAACGTAAACACGATTCTTTGGTATTGAACAGTTGGAGTTTTACAATCATGGCGTCTGTTGCTGGGACAAAACGGAAAGCAGAAAACAAGTCCTGCAAGCTGAAATATAAAGCTTTAAAGGAGTTAGAGGAAGGAACCTCGCTAAAAGATGTCGCTGCCCAATTTGGAGTTCCTAGCAGCACACTTTCAACTTGGAAAAAAAACTGTAATTTCTGATTTCTTTTCCCAAGGATAAATTGTCGAGATATAATATTTGGTATTTATTTTTTAATTCTTTCCTCCCCAATCCATATAAGGAAAAAATCAAGCTTAATTGGCCATTTGTATAAAAGTTTCAACAAAAACTTGGAAAAACTCCCAACTCTCTATTACTCGAAACTCTCTATAACTCGAACGGTTTCCAATTCCCCGTGGGTATTCGAGTTATAGAGAGTTCACTGTATCCAGAATTAATGAAATTATATAAGAAACGTGGTGATAATAATTTTTTAATAATTTTTTATCATTATAACAATAATATTTCAATACAAGACAAGAATTGTGTTATCGATCACGAAGACTTCAACTCCTAAAGTTGTCTTTGTCAGCTTTAGTAGCATCGCATGATAGAGAAAGCAGAGGTCTGACGAAAAGAAATGAAGTTACTAACAAGTTTGTGCATTGTATAATCACATAAAGAAAGTGAAAGTAAACATTTTCAATTTATTTCAAATCTTCTCCCGGTTTAGATCCTTTTTTTTTTTTTTTTTTTTTTTTTTTTTTTTTTTTTTAATCATCAAATTGGGATCCATACAATAATATATGGTTCTTCTCCCTAGAACATAAATTTCAAATAAAAATATCAAAATATTATTAGATATTATTATTATTAAATAACTTGATAAAATGTGTAAGGGGAGAAAAAGTGCACGAGACTATGGACAAGGTCTGACGGATTGAGAGAAATTGTGATTGAAACACTGAGAGAAAACTGAAAATGAAAGTGTAAAACGATAAGCAGACAAACAACAATAAATATTTATATTCGAATATATACATGACCTATAGAAAAGAGAGAAAGACTACGAGGACAGGACTCTAGCCAGAGCTCTGTCTTTGTAGTACTTCATCGCCTCTTTGCAAAAACTTTTACTATCACTAATTATCCTAATACTTTTTGGTAAATCATTATATATTAGTGCTTGCTCGTTGTAGGTGTTCTTCTCACCGCGCTCAACTTTGAATTCGTTTTACTTCCATTCGTTTCAATGTGAGGTACGAAGGCCATCTAGGGTCGTTTAGGGCAGAATGGGTGCATTTTATTATGGCTAGATCAAATGATTCTTTTATTGGCAACCAGCCCAAGTTGATTACATCGGTTTCCTTGGCGAAGCGCCCAATTACGTATCCGGCAGCAATATTCTGCAGTTTTTGAAGCCTCTTGATTTGATATGTCGGCAGCTGACTATATACGACGCAGCAGTACCTTATGTGGGATAATACCAGACTTTCAGCAATCACCTTTCGAACTTTATAAGGGGTAAATCGTTTGAATTGTCGTATTTGACGAAGTGCAGCGTAAGACGATCTTATTAATTTGTCTACGTGAGTTTTCCAGGTAAGGTTTTCGTCAAAATAAACACCAAGAATCTTTATCGCGTCCATACGTTTAATAGATTGGTTGTTGTGACGTATCTGACATGTGTCGTCATTGGTTAAATTATGTTTTTTACTGAGTTTCGAGGATGAAAAAAGCATAAACTTTGTTTTCTCATCGTTGAAAATCAAGTTGTTATTATATGACCATTCTGATACCTTCTTCAGATCTGACTCAAGCATCGAAATGCATTTCTCGATGTCTTTTAGTTTGCTCTTTTGGTATAGAGTTGAATCATCAGCGTATTGTAGAGAGCTGCAAGATAAGTCTTTCACGAGGTCGATAATGTACAAGTTGAAGAGGACAGGACCCAGTATACTGCCCTGGGGAACACCAAAGTTGTTAGGTTGGACGTTGGAAGATTTATCATCGACTTGAACATATTGCCTTCGATTTGAAACATAGCTTTGAATCAGTTGCAGTGATTGGATAGAGAAATCCATTTGGTGTAATTTGTGGAGAAGTGTTCTATGATCGATTGTATCAAAGGCCTTGGAAAAATCCAGTAATATAGCCAAGGTTATTTCACTTGAGTTCATGGCAACTTTTATGTCATCTCTAAGTTTCAGTAAGAGAGTGTTCGTGGAATGTCCTTTCCTGAAACCCGACTGTGTTGCGTTGTAAGTTGATTTTGTTTCAATAAAGTCGCAAAGCTGTGATAAGATGACGCGTTCGAACACTTTCGAGAGAATACAGAGGATAGATATGGGTCGGTATTCTGTTACATTCTGTGGATTATCTGTTTTTGGTATTGGTGAGACTCTCGCTAACTTCCATTCGTCTGGAAATACATTTGTCTCAATACAGTTGTTAATGATATGTACCATAGGGGAAGTTATGCTATCTACGATTGGTTTTATATAACGAATCGGGATGCCATCGTGGCCAGTTGAACAGTCATTTTTGATACCGAGGATGATTTTTTTAACTTCATTGTAAGTCGTTGGATGTAAACGAAATGTATTGGTATTATCGGGGTTATCTGACAGATTGTTGAAAAAGTCATTATACTCTTGGTGTTTATTACTTTTTCCGGTTAAGCGCGACGCAAGTGTGGTATAATGTGCGTTAAAATCTTCAGGACGAAATTTGATTCGATTATGCTGTTTGTTTAAGATCTTGTTAATGGTATTCCATACTTTGTTGGGTTGCTTTTCAGATAATGCTTTGCGTAAAAATTGACCTTTAGTCTGTCTTATAGTTCTTTTTAGCTTATTTCTGGTATTACGATAGTCGTGCAAATTGACATACTCATTTTGCTGATTGCGTTTTGCTCTCATTGCTTCCAGCTCATTTTGAAGGCTAACAATACTTGGGTCGTTCATCCAAGGTGCGATTGGTCGGGTGATTTTAACTTTTCTCAAAGGTGCGTGTCTATCGATGCAATCTCTGATGAGTTGGTTAAGAATCGATAGTTGGATAGTTATGCAACATATCGGCAGTTTTGTTGGTTTATTCACGCACGCTTAGGGAAGGGAGTGAGAAGAGTGATACCATCATGTGTTGTCTCACGAACTCGGGAAGAGTTTCCGAGTGACAATAGCTTGTACACCGGTTATTGTGATGACGTCGATGTCTCTGAAATGACTTTTATGTTGAATAACACGTAATAGTAAAAATTTTGAAAAAACTGTGAAATATAAAATTAGAATTATTTACAATTTGATTCGTTTATATCCAACCTCGAACCCAGGATCTCTTAAGGCAAGAGACCCTGGGTTCGAGGTTGGTTTTTATCGTAATGATTTATCAATGATTTCGTCACGTGACGTTCTTTCATCGGGTGCAATTGTCAAACAAAAGTCAAACGCCATAAATGCCATACTGAGGCGGATACATCCGCCTATGCATAGAAGTGGTTTAAACACGCTAGACGATGATTTAAAATCGGAATCAATTTTTTACATCTTCTCTTTTTTTCTTCATTGCTGTAACATTCGACGATGATCGTTAACTTGGCATTTCCTTATGCGTAAATTTCAATGGTATAGCCTCTTTTTTTTAAGTGCCGTTTTACGCGACTGCCTTTGTTCACCGTTTCCCTTTGCATTTGCCAACTCCTATCAAAATCACTCTCTTCAAAATGATCTGAGCACAAGAAGACCTTTTTTGGAAGAGCTGTGCGATTTATTACTTTGATCCACGCTTCTCGTACAGTGTGATCATTAGGAAGAGAAAAGAAACTTTTGTCATAATTGGTTTTGCTGTTGTTCTTACATCCGTATGCAGCACACCAAGAAATCATGAACGAAAATAATTTCGCAAAAGAAAAAAAATCATGGAATGAACCAGCGGATTTGACTATTCTCAACTAGTTACGAGAAACAAAACAAAATGTTTCGCAAGAGAAGTGGAGTCCTAAAAGCCCAGGTTGAACGATGTTGCATTTATTTATCATAAAAATTTATCATTACTCTTCTTCATGATTTCAGGTTGGTGAAAAACGGCTCTTATCGGCTTAATTTTCCAGCACGTACACACATGAATAGTTCATTTAATCTTTTAAAAAAAGTAAACGGGGGTACAGATGAAAAGTGTTCTACTTTTTCTCTATTGCATGTTCTCTTTCTTTTGCTTTGATAAAATATTTCCATACAGATTTTTTTCTAACCAAGTCTCTACGTCACAATGGACATATTAGATTAATCTCTTTTTGAATTTGAAAGCATGTTTACAATAATGGCGATCGAAGAAGACGATCGTGTGCCGAAGGAGAATTATAAAACGAACATTATCGTGGTTATAAAGTCTTTTGAAAAAATTTGATCTACAAATTCATAATCAGTGAAAATATATTTCAACAATATAAAATTTTAATTTTTTAGCGGACACTACCTTTAAAGATTATACCGTGTGTAACACACAGTTGAGGACATGGCATTATTCCCAGTAAAATCTTCGTTTCTATTAAATTACCACAATTTTCATTTACATGTTTGATTTGACTTCGCTAGCCTTGGCGTCACCGGACAGTGATTCAGCCAGCTGGTTGTTGAAAGTTGTTCTGGCTACCCCGGATACATCATACGCAGACTGATTGCATCAATGAAAAGGCGATTTTTCTCTTGATCCACGATGCTATGAGGTCATAACGGGTTTTTCTTTTCTCTGAGATCAATTCTGCCCAGAAAAATAATAAACACCTCAGCAGCGAAGAATTATATGAAGATCTTCTCCTAGAAGGATTCACGCAAGAACTCGGTGAATATGCTTACGAGGCTATTCACGGTGGTAGTTTGATTCGGAAAATTGCCAGAGATAAACAAGGGGCCTGTGGACCCTAGGTGCTGATGGGTGGAGACGGACATTAACATCTGCATCATTTGGAAACAGGAATGAAAATTTATGCAATTCTGTGACTGCAATGACCAAGAAACTTTGCTCACATAAGAAATTGTCATGCTGATGGATAGCTCGAACCTTTTCTATCTTGCCGTCTCATTCCTCTGGACAAAAACCCTGGTGTACGACCAATAGGAATTGGAGAGGTTCTTCGCAGAATTATCGGAAGAGCTGTCATGCGAACCTTCAGGGAACATATTTTGAAAAGTGCTGGTCCTCTACAGCTATGTACAAGTCAAAAATCTGGCTGTGAGACGCTGGTGCATGCTTTTCGTTCCATCTATGGTTCTCTTAGTTGATGCTGATAATGCATTTAATAGAATCAATAGAGTACAAGAGCCCACCACAGAAATTCCATACCATAAGGTACAAAATTTGTGTTCTTAACTTTTCCTCCTTTCCAGTCAGGAATTATTCGAAAAATCTAACTTAAGTACGTTTCAAATGAACTTCCACAGTTTTTATAAATGCTTGGCAAATTTGAAGGTTGTGAGATATTTCAATTCAAAAAAGTAAAATAGATCGCAAGATAAAACCCTAAAATATGCGACTTAAGTGACTTTAAAGGATTATATCTTGTGATCTATTTAACTTTTTTGAAAAATTATTTCGCCCTTTGAACGATCAAAGATTGAAGTTTGTCTCACAAAAAATTGAGCTGTTTTGCTCTTTTCTATAAAAAGCTCGTTTTTTTCATCTTCGTTTTTCTTCTTCCATTTTCATTATTCTTTCAATTATTTTTAAATCATGACAAAGTGCTTTTTAAGCTTGACACAGCGCAAAAAGAATTTTGGAAATATCTCATAATCTTCAAATTTGCCAAGCATTTAAAAACTGTGCAAGTTCATTTGAAACGTACTTTAATTTTTCGGAGACAATGGATTTCTTGTATTTGGAACGCAAGGTTCGTAAAATAAGATATAAATACAATTGGTATAATAATAAATGATATATGTCTAGATATCGGTTTATAAGTTAAAAATAATGCGTTTCTTGTTATGCTGAGTGTAAGCCATTTAGTCTATAACTAGCGTAATTATAAGGTTTATAAATACACAATATGACCTATCCGGATTAAGTGATCATCGCTTCCTGGTGCAACCGTTTTGGTAGATTGTACCGCCGCGGGACAAAAACCTGCCTCTCCAATTGAAACAGGAGTCTGGACTTTGCCTAGTATTTTGGCAGGACAAAAACCTCTGGCCGCTACACTATAATCCAGAATACATTTACGTTGAAAAACGATCTGAATTATATTGATAAGCTGCGTTATTGAGCGTCTCGACGACTTCGGTTGTATGGAATCTTTTAAATTGTCGTTCCATTATTGTACTTTGTCGTTTGTCGTTTTTCGTTGGAGAGTGGTTGCCTACCGTTTGGTCGGCTCGAAGATATTTCGCATGAAAATGAATATAAATTAGTAAAATGATAATTTGAGACGTGTTTTTGTGTAAGTTTGACGAACCTTACGTTACAATACAATGCAAGAGGAAATTCTCAATTTTGAAACACCTTAAATATGTGTAGTTACTGCGTATGCGCTTCTGCACATGGATAACTTTCGTCCGGAATCGTTAAGAAATTCGATTTCCGACTATTTGCAAACGTCGGAAATCCCACATTCTCTAATGTAAAAGTACATAAGAAAAAAATTAAATTTTTTAATGTCAGCTGGTCTAACCCCGTATGACTAACAAATATGAAAGTAGCATACCAAAATTTCTATGACCGAGTCCCTTTCAGCTGCACCCAAAGATCCCCCAATGGCATAAAACCTATATCATAAGGTACATGGCTGAAACTTTCCTTGAGAAGTCTTATACGCAAGAGGAATCAAAATTCCTAAAGTTAAACCAATCTTCTTTAAGTCAGATGTACCAAGAATTTTGCTGTAAACCAAATGGTCCTTGAAATATCTTAAATTTTTAAATTTCTAGTGAATGACAATTGGTTGAAGTTTGTAATATTCAGCACAAAAACTTTAAAATATTACAAAATACAAAATTCTTTTCTGCTATGCCAATCGAGGTATTGCTTTAGAAGGTAGCCTTGCATAGGCGGATCTAGAGCTTAGGCAAAATTTGAGGAGGAGCGTTGTGTCATCTAGGAGAAGAATAGAAAAACGTGCCTTTTAACTAATTACAGTTAAACACTGAAAAGAAATAAATAGCATTGTACTCCTCCACTTTTTTTGCCTAACCCTGGATCCGCCTATGCCTTGTCCTAGAAAGAAAGAAGAAAGCACAAGAAGGGTTACTCAAAGGGTTGCGAAATCACTTAATATTCCAGTGAAAATATTAAAGAACAAAAGCCTGAAAATGTAATTTTGCTTCGTTATAATACGTTCTTGTTAAATTCGCTGAGAAGTAATCAACATTCTAACAACAATTTATTCCAGATGTATACAAAACATAAGCTTATCTCGCAAACTTCTTAGGTTCATTTAATATAATAATAAAAAGGAATGTGGCAAAATTTGGTTAAGTAGTAAAACTCAGTACAGCTTAAAACCGTTAGCTTGAAATACAAAAAATGTGTGTCAAGTAAACAAGTAACAAGAGCCATATGGCACAAAACGGTAGCAGCATTTCAACTCGCAATGTACAAAACGAAATAGATAGATTCTAAATTAATTAGTCTGAAAGCCCCATGAAGCTTTGTCGACCTTTATCTCTTAGGCTTAAATTAGGGCAACTTTCATTTGAAAAAGTGTAAACAGGGCTTAACTAAAACCACCCGAAAACTATTTGATACAAACAAAAGAAATATGCACAATACGCGAAACTACGATTTTTTATATCAGTTTTTTTTTATAAAAAGAAAGCCGTAAGACCGAAAAGAGAAAAAAAAACAAACGTCTTCTAAAAATATAAGAAACAAAGTAAAACACCGTTTCAAACTTTAATCCAAGACATTTTTGTAGACAAGCAAACAAAATACACACGCACAAAATATAAAAAAAATGTAAAATGCTTTTAAAAAGTTTAAGTTCGATGAATTTCGATGAATCTTTGTAACTGCAAGAAGAAGAGAGCTTCGAACTTCGAAGCACAAGACGTTACCAAAAACAAAGCTTAAGTTTATTTTAACCGTGTTTCAAATTAGGTGCAACTAAAGTTCCCCACCGTGTTTTTAATAGGAAAATGTTTATTGGAAATGGCGAAGCTATGGTAAAATACTAAAAGAACGTATAAAGAATGTTTTGATAGTTATAAAGATTATTAGCCTCCCTTCTTAAGTTGCAATTTACGCAGTTTCGAAAGCGACATTGGTAGGCTGCACAGGCTAAACTGCCATTTCGGTCGGTAGTAGGAGGAGGAGGAGGAGGAGGAGTCCAAGGGTGTTTTAATACGGTATTCGCTTCGCTGCTACCGTAAAAAGCAACTTCGTTCAGAAGTGTTATGGTACAATCGGAAAGTATTTCTATAACGTTAACACGACTCGTTCAAAGAAGATTTACTTCATGTTGACACATTTACAAAAAAAGGACTGTAATAAACTATGAAGTCAACAAGGGATCTGGCAAAATGCTAAGGAAAGTCGAAAACGACCATAGAGTAATTCCGACAAATGATGCTAATAGGTTACTTTTTGGAGAACGCCGCAAGGTAGCTGATCTTTCATTTCCTCGTGTCTGTCAGTCAGTTAGTACGATCGCAGTTCTTCACGCCCTGATTAAGCGCCCGTTATTCCTAAATTTAAGTTTTTCTGTTCAAAATATGAAAGTTCAAAGCACAACATTTATTTTGGGTAGATATATCGCTAGCATGTAACTAACTATTATTATATTACAATGCAAACAGGGTTCATTTTACTCAAATGAATAAATGAATTAATCGTTTTAATGCGCCCTTTCGCCACCCCTAATTAACGTAGGCCATCTTGGGAGCGAAACACTACTGCAGGGCTAAAAATTAGTCGAATTAGTTTTATTTACACTAGGGAAGACTAGGTGTGCCGAGAATTATTCTGAATTATTCTATCCTTATTCTATTCTTGTGGTAGTACCGTATTTACTCTATTATTCCCGCCTCTCTATTATTCCCGCCTCTCTAGTAATCCCGCCTATTTTTCCGAGGTTGAACGTGTAATCCCGCCTCTCTAGTAATCCCGCATGCGGGATTAAGTCGATTTACGGCTTAAATATTGGTATAATAAAAAAACGTGGAAAATATGTCATGACATACGGTTTTCGAATGTTCGAACGTTCGAACATTCGAATATCATTCGAATCACTCAGGCAAATTAAATTATTCGAATGTGGAATTTCTTTCGATTTATTTATTAGAATAAAAATGTCGGATTGTACCAACGAAAATTTAAAAGTGAAGCATAAAAAGTACAGTGTTAAATTCAAGCAAGAGGTTGTTTCATATGCTAAAACAAATTCAGTAAAAGCTGTTGCAACGAAATTTGGTATTCACCGGAAACTAGTTCAAGAGTGGAAGAAACAAGAAACACGTCTAAGTGATGTTGTGAATCCTAAAAAGCGTTTTCGTCTTGATGGAAATGGGCGTAAAATCTTGAATGAATTAGTTGAAGAAGGTGTGTTGAAGTTTTTCAACGAAATGCGAACGAAGAAGCTGCGCGTCACCAGAGGACGGTTGCGACACAAAGCACGTGAAATATATCTCCATGAAGTGGGAGGAGATGAAGATGAGTTTGTTGCATCAGAGGGGTGGATGTCAAAGTTCCTTGATCGCAATGGACTTTCTCTTCGCAGATCAACAACTGTGTGTCAAAAACCTCCAGCAGACTATATCGAGAAGATTCTGTGTTTCTTCATTTATGTCAGGTCGTTGCGAGAACGTTTTTCGTATCCAGATAACTGTATAATTGCATGCGATGAAACTGCAATATGGTACGATGCTCTATCAAATTCAACAGTTGCTACTAAGGGTTCCAAAGAGGTTGCGGTGCGTTCAACTGGCCACAATAAAAACCGTATTACGGTCATGCTTTCTGCGAAGGGAGATGGGACCAAATTGAAACCATATATATTACTTCCACGAAAACGAGCAATGCCAGAACTCGTTAAAGCACATGGCGGTCGTGTAATACTGAAGTTTGAAGGTACAAACTGGATGAACCAGGAACTCACAGAAGATTATCTGCGCAGAGTAATTGGTGCCCCAATGTTCACGCCGGATCGTTTGTTAGTTTGGGATAGTTTCAAATGCCACATAAGTGAGGCCACGAAAACAGCTATGAAAAAGCTGAAGATTCACTCTGCAGTGATTCCTGGTGGATGTACGGGATTTGTTCAAGCTCCAGATGTCTGCTGGAACAAACCTTTCAAGGATGTGTACACAAAGTGCTATGACGATTGGCTGGAAAGTGGTAAACAGGAATTTACAGCTGGAGGAAATCCTAAAGCTGCTCCGCTGGAAGAAATAGTTCGCTGGATCATTCATGCTTGGGATAGTCTATCCGCAAGTATGATTCGTGAATCTTTCAAAGTTTGTGGATTGACAAATAAATTGGATCAATCAGAAGATAATTTGATTTTGGTATTTAAAGAAGGAAAATGCTGCGAGGGGAAACTTGACGATTTCCGCGAAATGGTTGTGAATAACAAGGCTGATTTGGCAAATCCATTTGATATGATTGAAGAGATGCGAGAGGAAACGGTGGCAGAGGACGACGTTCATGATGACGACGATTTAATTGTTGATGTCATCAGACATGATCATTGCTATTGACATTTATACTTGATTTTTTCGCATTTTTTTACTGTGTAAACTCTTAATATTTTGTTTGAAAACTTATCTTTGTAGTTTCGAGGGTATTGAAATTATAATCCCGCCTCTCCAATAATCCCGCCTCTCTAATAATCCCGCCCTTTTTTAGGAGGTTGAAATGCTAATCCCGCAGCGGGAATAATAGAGTAAATACTACTTCCATTTTGCAGCCATATAGTGAAATTTTGATGATTTGAGATGATGGATATAATATCTTTTCCTGCAGAGTTCTATCTATTATATTATATTCTACTACATTTCACCATCAAAATATCCCTATGCAGACAACCGACAAATTCCCTTCGCATCTAGCAGACCGGGTCTACTTTTTTGGGTTCCTTTTTTCTGTCTTATGGAAGCTCATTATAGAGATCTATATCTAGTATCACAATCTGCATACTGTGAAAAATTTCGTATAAAGCTGGAATTTTTTATATTTATACTTGCAGATGCCTGTGCCTAAATACTCTATACGTCCTCTTTCCCCGTACTATCTGAAAGTTATGGTGTCTGTTTGGATTTTTGGAAGACTCTTAAGAAGGTGCCTTTTCACTTTACAATTTTCCGCTGATCAGCAAATATATACCTTATTACACGAAATTAAACCGCATACTTATTAAGCCGCACAGCATAGAAATAGTCTCAATTAAATGCGGCTTTAGCACGGCCTACAGTATTGCGGCTTGATTAATACTCATAACTACGACTGACAACATTTAAGCCTATCCATTTTGAGATATATAGTTAAAAAGGTTTTTAGTTTCTTTGATACAAGAAACAAGATAATCATTTCTGAATTTCGATAAGCTGGTATTATCCAAGGCATCGAAAGCCATCACGTGTGGTAAACATTCTTTATTTGATCCATCATGTAATTTTTCATGAGTAACAGAACCCTTTCATTGCAAAAAATGAATTTATCGGATGTGTTTATAAACTAATTTTTCTTTAGGGGTGTCGTAATTAATACACATTGCGGCTTAATTAATGTGCGGCTGAAATTAGGTATGCGGTTTAATTTCGTGTAATAAGGTATGTTTTTTCTCTAGCATTTATGCGTTCTAATTGTTTCAGTGAATCCACAATCAGTAAGTCCTGCGAAGGAGGTGATATTTTGTGAAAAACAGAAGCAAAACTAGAAGCCTATAAAGTGCCATTTTGTGTTTGTGAATTTGTTTCAAGGGGATATGGAATTTTTGCAAAAAAATAAAATCATAAAAAAGTGCTGGCTAGTACTTTAAAATTGGCAGCTGCAACTCATAGCAAACCCCTAGTCATGTCAAAACTTCACTCTGATGAAGCCCACGCAGGTTTTCTTTCTAAGGAGCAAGCAAAATTTGGCGTTTTAATCCCAGTCAATTTGTTTGCCAATACTGCATTCATGAATGGGAGTCCAGTGACACTGTCTTTGCCTTTAGTCTATATTAATAGCACATTTGCTTTTTGTCTGTCTGTCTGCATACTCCATCAGTTATACAAATCTTTTTCAGATTTTTTTTAACCATATAAAAATGAAAAATTTTCCCATGAATTGTCATGAACTGGGCCTAGAATTAAGTGGTGTATTGTGCAGTTATACATAACTTGATACACTTTTATTTTTCGTAATCAGCAACTGCTTGGTTTTGGATCTTCATTTGACTTAATGATTGACGTCCACTTAAATTGGTAGAAAGAAAAGTTCACCTGCGCGATTAACCAAACTCGTATGCTTGTAAGAACGTAAAGCTGGAAAGTAAAAATTGAAGCTGAAATAAAATCGATTAAAGTATCTGTAATTGCTGTAGTTGTTCTTGTCCATCCCTTGGGTGTTCTTGTCGAACACCCAAGGGACCGAAAAATTTGTTCGAATTAGCGAATGTTCGAATTATCGGATAATTGGGAAAAATAAGAATTCGGATAGAATTTCTTACGTCTTTCCTACACATCGACAGCAAGAAGTGGGAAGAAAGAATTAAAGAAAAAAACATTCAAATTTTCAAAATCGAATGTCTTAAAAAATCGAACGTTTCCAGAATCAAACACTTTCAGAATGGAAAACACACAACACTCTGCAAAGCCATGGATTTTGGAATAGAGAAGTTCTAGAGAGTCGAGTAAAACAAGAAAATGAATCTGACAAAATACGCTGCTGCAGTAATACAGAACAACGTTGTGGTTGTACATTAGGCAAAAATATTTTCATTTCTTCGCATCTCATCTAATTTTTTCTTCAAGCAAGAGATGACAATAGCTGCAAAGTAGTTCATCTTAATCTTAGTGATAACGAAGGACGAAAAAATAAATTTTACCACCATCAGAAAAATGTCTTCATTTTCACATAGTCATAAGAAAGACTATGATTTTCACTACAGTTTGAGATTAATAGGGAGCAAAAGTTTGAAATGGTGGTTTTTTAGCCCAGGGACCGAAAAAACTATTCGAATTAACAAAATGTTCGAATTAATGGAGTTTGAATTAAGCGGCACAAATTATAAGACTTTATTAGACCAAACTCAAGGGACTGAAGAATTTGTTCGAAATAAAGAATGTTCGAATTAATTGGCATTCGAATTAACGGATGTGTACTGTATGTGTGGTCAGGGTTTCAAGTTTTCATTCGATGACTTACCTATTCAATAGTGCTCACGTAACGTAACGCATATGGTTTTAATATATCTTTGTTTTGGGTAAATAGATTTACATTTTCGATTTGCATGCCTACCAACCAAAAACGGGCGTACCAGGTTTTAAAAAGCAATTTTTCGTTTTGTAAAAGTAAGTGATTATAATCTTTTGATTTTTGAGCATATATTTTGCGCTGACCTTAAGGCCTATAGGCCTCTTGTTTTCTTTAATATCCGCGGACTTTGTTTTGAGTGTCATTGAAACATTGAAAAAAAATTACCTTACTTGATAATTCCAATCAGCTCCTTGAACGCTTCCTGATAAGATTTGCCCGAATCAAAATCAGTTAACAAAATAGTCATTTTTAACTTGTTGGACAGAACACTTCATTCACAATAAAAAAAATATATAATTTTTCTTTAGCACACTTTCGCATACACAATATATACGCTATTTCAATATAATAGCCAATTTGTAAATCTTGGAACTGAAATATAATCCATTATCATTATTATTATCCCTGTTTGGAACACAGTTCTTCTGATGTCTGAATTAATTTTTGAAACATAAAATGAGCTATTAAGCTCGTGGTGGCCATACGAACGCCCATCTGTCAACTTTAACCAAATGGTCTTGCAAAATGTCCCTCGCCTCTCAAACATAGTTCCAAACCGTCAGCGTTTGCCCTCCAAGTGTCTTGTGATTAGTCTAACTCTAAGACCATGCTCACATGTATCGGATAGATATCATTTCGGAACAATTTCGGAACAATTTCGGAACAATTTCCATACCGGAAATTGAACGATACGTTCACATTGTTCCGAAGTTACCCGTTATTAAAATTGAAATGATTCCGTTCCGCCCGAACGAAACGTGTGAATATAGTCTAAAAAGCATCTCCATAAAATCATACTTTGAAAGGAGGAAGAAAGATTACGTCATCTGAGGGTACCGATAATCTCAATTAATGATGGTACCACACATCATGTTGTACGTACCAGATACAGATTGGCACTATACTCCTGTACTTCTAAATGGAGGATTTATGCAGCAGACAGAAAACTAAATAGATTTTTAAGTAAATTTATCTTTTCTTTAACTCTTTTGAAACTTTTTATAACGTAAAATATATTGCTTATTGAAGATCTAGCCACAGCAACAAACTTTTAAATTCACTTGCTATACTTTAATTTCTCCTCCTTTTGAAGAAATTTCATGAAAAAACGGGAAAGAGGAACTTGAAAACTTGTGGCATCATGAGTTCAAAAAACCAAATGTCTCTCAGCAAAATGAAAAATAAAATATCCAATACATGTACCGTAAAGCGGGGTGACTTCGATCAGCGAGGTGACTTCGATCAGTAAAAATAAACTGTTTAAATTCTGAAATTAAAGTGCATTTTTCACATTTTTTAAGATTTTCATTTAGATTCTTATTGTAAAATATCATCAGAATCGTCTTCAAGCGAAACAATCAATTTCTTCCGAAATTAACTCCGAAAAACATCAAAATTTTTACGTCTCGCATTGGTCATCGCTCTACGTCGTATTCAAGAGTTTAGCCTGGACATTTTTGGTACATATGTGAAGTATAGAGGCTGAATGTAAAGAAAATTAACATTCCTGAAAGAAATTCTGTTCTTCACCGCTATATTCTGTTTTTCTTTTCCTTATATATATTCCTTTATCGATAACATCGTGTTTATAAAAACACGAAAAAACCGAATGTTTTATATCGCTGTAAGTTACATGTTCGCAAGAACTTCGTGAAAAGTCGTTGTATCGTCGTCGTAATGGTTTAGTATTTCGGAAGTTACTTTCAAAATAGTGGCAAAATTGATCAAAATCAAAAATATGTGATAATCGGCTTCCATAGATTTAGGCACCCACTGCGCAACCTTTACTATTTGATATCAAACACACGGTGCCCGAAAGTATCGGATTTTGTTGTTCTCCTTTCAAAGTATGATTTTATCTTGTATATGGTAAAAAGGTTGTTCCACACTACTCGCACATTCCGTTAAATGCTGAGATGTCTCCGACCCGAAATTGCATGAATTCGGATTTCGGATTAACCGATTTGTGTTTTTTGAAACACACGGAGAAGAGTCGAAAACACAGCGAATGAGAGCGTGCGAAAATGTGTTCTTTTCTTTCAGCATAACAGAGAATTACAATGTATGATCATTGTTTTTTCATTACGAATTCTTTTTCTTTTTTTCAAGTGATGTACACTACTTATCACAAGTCCAACGTTTTGGTTCTTCATTTAAACCCACGCAATCCCTAATATAATAAACAAAAGTTTTGTTTGTAAGAAATCACTGCGAAAAATCAATCTTTTTACAAATTGTATATAATCACTTTACCAGTGAAACCATATAGAACACTCTTCAAATTCGATCATCGATCATTGGTTGGAGGGAGTTTTCTTTCTGTTTCGCATCTGTGAATGTTTTCATCTTCATCTGAGTCAGAAACTTCGTTGGAAACAATTGACCATGTAACATATGACGTAGTTACATGATGCTCCGCTATCCATGCCATTAATACCTAAAAACAATCAAAAAACGTCTGAAACCAGTAAATGCCCTAACAACTTTTGCAACTCATGGGACTTGTCATCTCTTATTGACCATGTTACGGCCATTGGAACGCCTCATAACGTGTGTAAGTATCGAAGTTTGTTAAAACTTTCGAATTATGCGCAACCTAATGATAATAAAAGGAAATCATCAAAATATTTGTTTAAACTGGCTTAATATATATAATAAATCATCAAATCATTTGTTTAAAATTTGAATCATTAATAAGAACATGTGTATTTGTTCCTCATCTTACGTACAGGCCAGAATACATGGTCACATCTTTATGTATATTATTTATAATTCTTCGGTTACTCGATGTTCGTGTGGCAGGAAAAATAAATTTGACTTTTTCCAATGTCAGCTTCTTCTTTATTTTCTCCACGTGTTTTTCAACGATTCCAAAAGAACTTAAAAGATGGCGGTGTTATTTTAGCCTTAGCAACTTTGTGGAAAATTATCCTAATAAAATAAATAGCAACAAAAGTAAATAAACTTACTTTTGCAGAATACATACCAATGATCAAATTAATATAAATTCATAAACTTTCCTTTAAATTGCTTATAATTTTATGTTCCGATACAGGGGGCATAACTCACATTAAAAAATTTCGAAATACACACGTGGTTACAGTTTTTCGCGCGTCCTCCTATAATAATATTCTACCCATAATCCTAAGTATCAAATGAGATTCGGTACCGTCAGAAATCCTCTTTCGATACCTTTAATCTTGCGGAAGGACGTGATTCGAAGCCGAAGGTTTCTAGGAAGTTACCAGGAACGATAAGTATATATATATCGAACCCGTGTGCAATATTTCTCTCTTAAAAACTGTGCTCTTTAGTGCAACAACTCACTTTAACATCTCCAATTCAGCGATCTGCTAGCTAGACATCCACCATAATGGAGATAACTGTAGATGATCCAATGTGGAGTGCTGAAGGAAGCAACAACGATGTCGACGTACCATCAAGTATGGAGAACTTCTCGGTGTCATTGAATCACCAACAGTCAGAAATCAATGACTTGAAGGAAAGTTTGAAAGCTTTGCATGCTTCGATGCAAACATTGATTCAGGTACAACAACAGCATACCTCCACCAGCCTTAATGTCTCTGATGAGACTCGGCAACCTTAATGCCTCGTCAGAGGCTCGGTTGAAAAACAGTGGCATTAGTGTCAACAACTGTAACCTTAATGCCCAATTTGGAGCTCGGTTACGCCAGCGGCCCTCACAAGGAGATCATGGCTTTGCGGTCCCACAGACACCATCACCATCATTATGCAGCAACCCACCAGCCGCGGTTCAACCAGAAAACATTGGAGATGATATTTTATCTATTGATGGATCCAATGTTTTTTTGCAGCAGATAACACAAGGGATAGATGCGGTGTCAAACAACTCACGATCAGATGGTGCCGACAAAGAGAATGAACAGCAGCAAACGGATGATGGAGGGCAGAATTATCGGGAATCTGCAGTAGCAGACCACCAAGAAGGTTTCTCGGCTGACGGGCCAGAGATTACTTCATCGCTGGCAGGGGCAGCCAAAATCTTTTGCTACAAACCCATGCAGGAAGAGAAGCTGAAACAGAAGTTGGCTAAGGCAGCCATTCCTGCAAACTGCCCCTACCTCATCCCTAAGAGGGTAAATGAGGAGATCTGGCCAAACATTCAGGCTGAACGCAGAAGAGTGGACTCGGCCATTCAGGAAATGCTAAAAATTAATGCTGCAGCCTTTTCTTTGATTCTGAAGGCTGCATCTGATCTTACTGAAAAATGGCCTGAAATTCAACAAAAGAATGTTGACATTAATAATGTCATGACTGCCCTGAAAGATTCTGTTTCCTTGTCTGGTGCAGCGATGCAGATGACTAATAAAATCAGACGGGACATGATTAAGGTTGATCTGCCAACACAGTACACCAAATTGGCATCAAATGTGGACGAGTCGTCTTCACTGCTATTTGGTGAGAGCCTTTGTGAAAGGCTCGACTCTATCAAGAAGGAAAATCACTTGAAATCCTTGCTTGATAAGAAAACTCAGGCATTCTCTTACAAGAGAAAATATCCAGAACAGTCGTCAAACTCTTACAAAACCCCAAAGAGGACCTCCAGCCAGGGGTCCAACAGGAACAACCAAAAGGGGAACTACAGACCCCAGCAAAGCAGGAGCGGATACAGATCCTACGGGAGCAGCAGGGGAAAAAAGAACTGAATGCTGAACAGGTAAGATACATGACAATATTAATGCAGCACTTGCAGAACCAAGTGACAAAATTTCAAGCAGGCTGTATTTCTGGAAGGTTACATTATTGGCAAACCCTTACTACGGACCCAGAGGTCCTTGAGACAGTATCGGGACTCCGTATTCCATTAAGTGGTGACCTTTGTTCTTCAATTCCCCAATATAAATTGGGTGCTGCTGAAGAAAAATTCCTGGACCAAGAAATTGAGAGATTGCTCCAGAAAGGAGTGATCAAGGAAACCTGTCATGAAGCTGGTGAGATCATATCACCAGTATTTGTCAGGGAAAAAGGTGACGGTGGATACCGAATGATCCTCAATCTCAAGAAACTAAATAAATTAATTGACAAGATAAAGTTCAAAATGCAAACCTTAGCTAACATACTATGTATGGTAAGACCGGGAATGTTTATGGCAAAGTTGGACATAAAGGATGCCTATTATAGTATACCTATCCATCCTGATGACCAAAAGTTCTTAAAATTTGAAAGGAAAGGCAAACTTTACCAATTCACAGCCCTCCCCAATGGTTATACCGAAGGTCCTAGAAAATTCACTAAGATCATGAAACCCTCTCTCAGCAGTTTGAGGAAAAATCAAGTAGCTGTAGCAGACTACATTGATGACCTTATAACTTTAAGTGCCACAATGAATGGATGCAGGGAAAATGTTATATCTATTATCACAATGCTGGATGGACTGGGGTTTGTTATCCATCCGGAAAAATCTGTGTTTGAGCCCACCCAAAGACTGGAATTCCTTGGCTTTGTCATTGATACTATTAACATGACAGTAGCACTAACCCAGTCTAAAAAAGAAGCTATGATATCTCTATGTGACAGCATTGATGAATGCAGGAACAGACTCACTATTAGAGATGTTGCAAAGTTATTGGGGAAAATATCAAGCTCCCTGTTAGGCGTTCCTTGGGGTAGATTACATTACAGGAAATTAGAGCGCCTTAAAACACAGGCCTTGAACAAGAGCCGGGGAAGATATGATCAGCTCATGTGTTTAACACAAGAATGTGTACGGGAAATACTGTGGTGGAGAAACAATGTTCTGGACAGTTATGCTCCCATTCTTCGGAGAAGTCCTGAATACACCATTACATCTGATGCTTCCCTATTTGGTTGGGGGGCATTCTTTGAAGGCCAGCGGTCTGGGGGACATTTTTCTGCGGATGAACTAGAATACAAGGTGCAAGGGTCTGATAAGACAGGGGAACAGCACATCAATGTGCTGGAAATGAAAGCAGCTTATTTTGGACTCCTCTCATTTTGCCATCACTTGCGAAAAACACACATTTTGCTGAGACTTGACAACACATCTGCAGTATCAGCTATCAACAAGATAGGAAGCACAAAATCTATCCCTGTAGATAACATGTCACAAAAAATTTGGGAGTGGGCACTGTCAGCAAATAACTGGCTGACAGCCACCCATATACCAGGCATTCAGAATATTGAGGCAGATGAGGAGTCCAGGAAAACTGAAACTAGGACAGAATGGATGCTTAACCCTGAAGTATTCTTGCATCTGAAACAATCACTAAACTTTGAACCGGAGGTGGATCTATTTGCCAGTAGAATAAACACACAATTGAAAAAATTTTTCTCTTTCAGACCAGACCCAGAATGTATGGCGGTTAATGCTTTTACTCAATCATGGGGAAACATTAGATTCTATGCCTTCCCACCATTTATTATTATCCCAAAAGTGATCCAGAAGATTTGGCAAGAGGGGGCAACAGGCATCCTGGTAGTACCTGACTGGCCTAACCAGCCATGGTACAACCAGCTCTTAGACATGTCAATAACACATTGTATTCTTCCTCCCAGGCCACAATTGCTACAACTACCACAGCAAAAAGAGGAAAGACATCCAATGGAAAAGACCCTGCTACTCAGAGCTGCGTTAGTCTGCGGTCAATAGTGGGACGAAAATATGCCGATGTTGAGGTACGAGATTTAGCCCTGGCTTCTTGGTCACAGAAGACACAACAGAGCTACAACATCTACATTAGGAAATGGATGGAGTACTATACAAGAAAGGATATCCCAAATCCTGTTGATGTGTCATATGATACTGTTTTGGCCTTCCTCATCATGTTGTTTAACGAGGAAAAAAGGGAAATGGGTTACATATTTGCAGCTCGGTCAGCATTATCAGCAATTCTTCCTTCCATGAATGGACAATCCTTTGGAAAAGACCCTTTGGTCTCTAAAGTTCTGAAGGGCATGTTTAGGCAGCGCCCTTCTCTACCCAAGCATACAGTGATTTATGACCCTAATATTGTGCTGCAATTCATCAGCAAACTGCCAACAAACTCAGAATTATTGCTGGAGTTTTTAACTAAAAAACTGGTTACTTTGATGTGCCTGTTAAGTGGCCAGCGTGGACAAACCATAGGGGCGCTGAAGATGGATTTTTGCCACCTTGCTAATGGAGTTTATACGTTCTACATTCCAGAGCTCATGAAGAATTCTCGCCCAGGGAAACACCAGGCACCCCTCGAATACAAGGCTTATCCGTACAATGATAAACTATGTGTTGTTCAATGCATTCAAGAATACATTAAGAGAACAGAACTAATAAGGGAAAATTTAGAAGGGCAGCCCAAACAACTGGTTCTGTCATATGCTTACCCCCATAAACCAGTTGGGGTGCAAACCATAGCAAGATACATAAAATTATTTTTAGAGATGGCCGGAATCGATGTGGCAGTTTTCACGACGCATTCTCTGAGGAAGTCATCGACGAGTAAAGCGAACAACCTTGGACTGTCTATAAAGGACTTGCAGAAAGCGGCAGGGTGGACGTCAGAGTCCACTTTTCAAAGGCATTATAAATTGCCTATAAGGAAAAACTTGGGCGGTCTGATACTGGACAATTATGACCCTGTAATGTAACTTATTGTAGAAATTATTTAGAATATCCTCTATATACAGGTCTAAAACTTGAAATGACTTACAATTCCATATTACCGGCAAGATTAGGTTTCTTTACCTTAGGGTACATTGGTTGGAATTGAAGCCTCAGAAAAGGCTTTGAAGTTTCATTTGATACTTAGGATTATGGGTAGAATATTATTCCCAAATTAGACAAATGAAATGCAGTTTAATTGGAATAATATTTACCCTAATCCTAAGTAATCTAGTGCCCTCCCACCTCCCTATACTTATCAGCACACATATTTGGGTTCTTTTCTGGGCTTCAATTGTAGTCTTTGAAGTAGGATTTCTGACGGTACCGAATCTCACTTGATTACTTAGGATTAGGGTAAATATTATTCCAATTAAACTGCATTTCATTTGTCTAATTTGGGAAAAAGCGGAGCAGCAAATGAGTTATCTTATTATATTAATCGCGTAGTGTGCATACCACTTTTATTTTAGAAAGTGATATATTTAACTAAATTTTACGTAGGATTTCCTATATTGTCTGCGTAAAACCACGCAGCGGTGAGAACGTTTTTTTCTCTGCAATGACGTCAGATTCTACCGTATCATATTGATTTCACGTCAGTTTTTTTCTATCAGTACATACAACAACTTTTATACACGCTTTTATACATGGCTTTGAATAAAGGGATCATTTTCGAAATAAAAGCCGGTAAGAAATGTTTTGCCTGCATGTTGATCGTTGGCGGCGTGCGACGACGCCTTGGCGTCTAGTCTTATTATAATAATCCGCGATTGTGCATACCACTTTTATTTTAGAGAGTGATATATTTAGTTTTAATTTACGGTCATCGTCCTCTTACGAGCGCGTAAAACCACGTAGATCGAGAGACACTTTTTTCACGATCATTCCAAAAGCACGTGGCATCATTTGACGTCAGTTTTTTTATGATCACACGGGGAATCATTGCATTGCATCCCCAATCGAACGCGACGTTTTTGGGGAAATATCTCAAGAACCAATAGGGATAACTTTTTTTTTTTTTTTTTTTACAGTAACTTGTTTATTTCACTTACATACTAATATTACATACAATATGATAGTAATCATTTACATTATTATTAAACAAAAAGGGTGATTCTCTCTAGTGTGCAATGTTACATATTCCATCGAGCGGAATATTATTGATTTCGATGATGGGGTGTGGTTGACGACTCATTCTTTCGCCTCTTATTGCCGCAACCGTATCTCTTATCAGAGAAAACATTATCTTCCTTCTCATCCATGTGATGGTATCAGCTGTAGAAGAATTGGTTTTAATTGCTAACTTTTCAGCTAGTTTCGTCATGAAGAAGGATGCTTCGCGGGCCATGCCACCAGTTGCACCGAAAATTAATGGTGTGAAGGTTCCATGATCAACCAATTGAATTCTCTGGTTGTATTTCCTTTTTTTTTTCTTTCTCTAGAGAGGAGAACGTAGCAGCAGTAGATTTTGATTGATACGTCTGAGCTGTTAGGTTGGAAACCTTTACGTCAAAAAATGCTCTTCTGTATGGTTGCCAAAATCCACGGCAGCTGATATCTGCTCTGGCTTCTTCACTTTTTATGGCTGATCTTTGTAGATCTTCTGATTCTTCTGCAGCAGGGAGAAGTGGTGGTTCGGTTTGGACGTCAAAGCTACACTCAACTAGCAGTTTGGCAAGGAGGTCTCGAAGATGATTGTGACGAGCCAACATGTATCCGCCAAGATGACAATTCAACGCGTGTTGCAATGAGAACTTACTTTTGCAAGCACAGAATTGAGGGACGTCTTTGAGCTCCCAATTGTAACGCAAGTGAAGCATATCAAAAAACTCTTGTTTGTTGAGGGCAAATCTCTCTTCTTTTAATGGGAGTGTAGATAGCCATATTGAAGCTCCATCCAGCCGGTTGATGTCGTTTACTTTCACATCGGCGGAAGTCATTGTCGTTTTGAGTTGTTCTAGAATCACAATGTTTGCTTCAGATTTTTCAGATTTGATTTTTCCGATGATTGATTTTGTGTGAGGATCGGTCTTCAAAAATTCATTTTGCTGTCGCACCAGGTTTGATTGGAACTCAGTTACTCTAAGCGAGTTCGTATACTCTATTTGAGCCAACTCCATCACATTAATAATTCCAAGTCCTCCCATCTTCACAGGAAGAGCAAAAAGGCGTCTTTCCTCATCACTACATTGACGGCCGTTGCATAAAGAGGGTATGAAGTGGTATCTGATAACGTCTTCAACCGGTCTCAGGAGATCGGAGATACCAGCTAGCGTTCTGATGAAGTAATTGAATTTATGACGGTATCCTGCAGTGAATGCAACGTATGCTGACTGTGGTTGAGTCTTAGCGATTTCTGCAAGGATGATGATTTCTTTGGTCCATTTCTTCACCAACTCATTCACGTATTGATGTTTGAACTCTTTAGTACCTAGAGCTGCTCCTAGATGCTTTCTTCCTTTGGTAGTGATGTTAATTTTCGAATCTGCGAAAACGATCATTGCTGCTTCGTGATATTTTTTCTTGACAATTAGCCAAGACTTTTCAGCATTTGGAAAATAGCCAATTTTTGGACCAAAGACTTCCAGACTGTCCCACCATTGCTTTATTTGTTGGAGCTTACCAGCTCCTGCCAGGTCGTCTGCAAACGCCGTGTGTTTGACTTTGGCAGAATAAGTCGATGATTTGCATGATGACATAAGGGGTACCAAGTTTATTCCGTAGATAGCCATCGCAATTGGATCACCCTGTGTCGTTCCTTCTTGTGATAATATTTCTCCGCCTCCGACGATGAACAGTCTAATGTGTTGGTTATAGCAGTTGGAAGTGAATATGGCGATTGTTGGACATAAGATGAAAGTGTTGTGGATCATCACTTTGCGGTTCATGCTGTTGAAAGCGTTCGATGCGTCAATCAATAGAACAGCCTCGGTATCATCTTCATCATAGATCTCTCGCATAGCGTGGACAGCGGTTTCACAACCACTCTTTTGACCAGAGCAGAGCAGAGTTAGGGTCGGTGACACGGGTGATGGGGTGACACAACATTTGGGCCTAAATTTTATTTGGTACTGCGGATATGACGTCATCAAAATCTTTGATCAGCGATATCTCTCTAACGGTTGGTCGTAGCGAAACGATCCCATACATTTTTTTGATCAGTTTTTCGAGCTCTACAACATGGTTACATTTTCGGTTTCCAATTCCTAAATTGAAATTTTCATCACGGGGATTGTTCACGGGAAAGGCGATTTTGACCCATCCTTTCCGAAGTTAAGTTCGGTAATAAGTTTTTACCTGGGATACTAGTCTATATACTAATTACGAGTGTGCATCCGCTTTTTTTCACGCGCTCACTCTCTAAAATTTCGGGTCGTTTTTACGACCATTTATTCATAAGAGTGTGCCAGACCACGGTTAATATTTTTCTACGATTAGTATAAGGAAAGATACCTTTACATTGCATTTTAATCGTTTCAAATGTTTTGATTGTTCGCGAGATCAAGAACAATAGACAACAACGAAAGTTTTTTAAGATATATTAATGTTTTTAGGGTAAGTACGCTTTAGAACTTTTTTGTTTGTTTGTTTTGTTTTTCTTATAGTTATAGGGTTTAATAGGGTTTCTGCGTCACTACTTTTCAAATAATACGCGATTGAAGAAATGAATATCATGGTTTTTAATCTTGACGTTCTGGGTTCGTAAAGAAAATCGCAATTGTTTAAAATTCACATTTTGACACTTTTACGACTTTCGCGTTTGGCTTTTATTTACAGTGGGGGTTTGGATTCCATGAACAGTTACAGCGATTTTAATCTTTTTGTTGTTTAAAGATTTATTATGAATATTTTGATGTTTCAGATCTTTTGATCTGAGATTTTTAATTAAAAGTGTGAAGAGTGTTTTTTTCTGTATTGCATTTTCTGCACAGCGCGTATTTTTATTTTTGATGGGTTTTGACTTTTTTGTTCTGCGCTTCAGTGTTGATTGCATACCTGGAAAAATGTTTGATCTAGATTGCGTCGAATTTTATGGTTCCTGCACCTTCTGTTTTCTTTTTTTAAGGTTAGGGTTTAGGGAATTAGAGAGGGTTTACAGTACTTACAACACTTTCTGTTCGTTATTCTGTGATTTAATTTTTTGTCACCATTTTTTGAGACGTCATTTTCAGAATTAAAACCTGTAAAATTGTTTTACACGGGATACTAGTTCTGAGAATAAATGTGAGGTATTCTGTTTTTTTTTGGTCGGAGACATCTCAGCATTTAACGGAATGTCTACTCGCACTTTTCAGGTAAATGAGTTTAGTGAACATCCATATCTGATACGGATCAAATCCCAAAATTGTTGCTTGTTCAGAACGTAGTCTTCGTCTTTTAATGTCTGTTTTAGTCTCTGACTATCAGGATGGTCTCTCTCCATCTTTGTGACAATTTATGGGAAAAGGATAACAATCGCTTTTGAGATTCTTCAAAAATCGATTTTGAGATTAAATGTGACGTTCCAGGGGATTTTGTTTACAAATGATAAAACGCAGGGGCGGATCCAGGGTTAGGCAACTTAGGCAAATGCCTAACCCAAAATCAGTTAAATAATGTTTTTCATAAAATTGTATGAAAAAGGTATTGTATTACAATAATCAGAAAATAATCGAAAATATCAAGAGATTCCCGCATCCAATCCGCCCGATCCTTTCTTTCCCAAATAATAGGGGATTATTGTTCTCCCCGGCGGCGAGGCGCGGCGCGCGCCATGATGTTAAAAATTAATGTATTTTACAGCTTGAGTTTATAGGTAGTGATCTCTGCCCCGAAAACGACTTCTCATAGTCACATTGACAACACAGACTAGTGCCTAACGCTCACCTTAGGCGAAGAAAATTTGCCTAAGGAGCCCCGGGTTTACACACTTTAATGAATGAACTGGAAGAAAATTTGCCTAAGGAGCCATGGGTTTACACACTTTAAATGAATGAACCAGAAGAAAATTTGCCTAAGGTACAACCATGGGTTTACACACTTTATTGAATGAATGGTCACCAAATCTGCACAAAACGACCGTGGGGGACCTTCGAATTAGACCCAGTTCAATATGGATTCGCTAGAAAACATCGTTGCAGCTTTTGATAGCAATAATGAAGTATTATATAGGAAATTTTGAATTCACTTAATACATCTGTTGAAAACTGACTTCAAAATCTAGGCAAAGCATTTTTTTCGAGTTATGTCTCTTCTTTTGCTTTTGCGAAATGAAAACATTGTGGCTGCTTTAAAAGCAAGTGTTTTATTATTTTATGTAATATAAATGGATTATTAGCACCATAATTCGTTGACAGTTAATTATTAGCTCAGCTATGTATAATAAGTTTGTTTGTGTCAACTGAACCGAAGCCTATTCTTTATTGATTAATGATGTATATAAATATTTTTGGTATCTGTTTCTGTTAACCAAAAATGCATCTGTAAATGTTATGGAGTTACGTTTGAATGACTGAGTTTATAATACACAAAGTCATTGTTATTTTTCTGAGTTGTTTTGCGTAGGCAGCTGCATGGTTTTTTTAGCACCAGTATCTCTACCTGGTAACTTATTTCTACAGTTCAGCATAATTTTTCTTGGTTCGAGATGACTGTCTGGTTTTGAATTAAAGAATTTTAAAAGGATCCTGTGTCCAAAATGATATGAACCAATATGATAGAGATCAAAAAGACTCTTGTTAGTATTACTTACTTCCAGTTTCTGAGATATGTATATATATATTTAATTGTCGAAATCTTACATTCACTTTATGCAATGCATATTTTATGATGTAGATAACAGTGGTGGATCTAGAGGTATGTCGAAATTTGTGTAGGAGAGCTTTAACATAATTTGTGAATTCAATTTACATTACCAATGGGATTATTTGGACGCTTTTCTTTTATGGTTAGATTGCTAACACTCTCCTACACAAATTTTGACATACCTCTAGATCCGCCACTTTATAATAAAATAGGATACAGGTTAAACTTCTCATCGAAAGTTATCATTAATACTATATCTTTTTAATTTACTATAGAGAGAAAGGGCTTTCACTTTGAGTGAGTGATAAGAAAATGAAGTTATAATATATTGAGAGTTTATACACATAAACAAAGAACAAATATCTTATTCTTATACATAATTATACATCATAATTATGTATTGTATGATTTTATGATTTTTAAATCAAAATATCTGCCCAAGGAAACAGAGTTTCCAAAAACTAAGACTTCTGAAACAACTTTGTGCATTCTATCATCCCTCGAAATATCATTTTGGATGCAGGAACACTTAAACATCTTGGAGTTATTCTTTCATTTTGTCTTCTTTTGAAAAAGGTAATTTACATAATGTTTTAGTTTGACTTCTTGTTTCCTATGCTACATTAAAGTCTGGAAAAAATGTTGTAGCTCTTATTTAAGATGAAGCAGACATAATTTATCTGTTGTTGTGTAGTTTTATATATATAGGTTCTTGGACTTGTCTCAGGGATTTCTGGAAACACCATCTTTTACTATATTGTGGTTGACAATAATTATTTAACCATGGATCATTTTAGGGTAGGGTATACTATTTGATTTGATGAGCGCCTAGTGCAAAAATCTGTTTTTATTTTGCTGCCGGATAATGATCAAGTAGCTTGTCTCTAATTTTGATTTTGGTCATTTTACTCTATTTCTTAATATAATTTCTTTTCTTTTCTTTCTATCTGACCATCTTGACCAGTACATAGATGAAATATCATGTATTTATCTGAGTGCCCCAATCTATCATGGTATAGGTGATTGAAAATTTATTTATTTGATTCATTACAAGTATGTTTTCATTTGATGGATTCTTCCTGTTCATGTACAAGCAATCAAGAAAATGAAGAAGATAACAGATGAAGTAATTTATTGGTTATTTACTTAACCTCCAATCTGGCAGAAAATATTATTTTGGCCTACATAAAGTAGTTCAATACATTCCATTCATACTCAATTAGTTTTCTTTTGTTTATTTCCCTTATTCCATTAGTGCAACAATACAGGCTTGCATTATAACACTCCTTACGTTAGGACGAATGAATTCGAGTTAATATTTTTTACATTTCGAAGTATGTATTAGATTGGGCGTAAACTGGCGTAAATTTCATCGATTGCGCCCTTATGTGTGTTTGGCAAAAAAATTTGCCTAACCCTTAAAAAATCCTAGATCCGCCCCTGAAACGTTTTATAACGTTTAAACGTTCTACACTTTCTTTAAAATGTTTTTTCAGTAACGAAAAAACGTTTTCTTGTCATGTGCACAACGTTGTAAGGGATCGTCTCAAAATGTTCGTCCATATTCATCTTTTTTGTTTTCGTCCTTTATTCGATCAAAATCATCCTTTAATATAGTAATATTCGTCCTACGTCCTACGTTTATACAAAATTCGAACCAAAGGTTCAAAAATCATAACCAAAGGTTTTTCTATTTAAGTAAGTTAATGTTTGACTAAAACGATACAAAGTAAATATATACATGAAGGTGATTTTGATAAATCTCTATCTCCCCCTGGGTTGAACATGGTCAACAACGTAAAGGAAAAAAAAATCATGGTTGGATTGTCTTATCAGTCCGTTCTGTTATGATCTGACCAAAAAATATAAACAAAACCGGATGGATGCAAGGATTGGATAATTCTTTCAGTCCTTTCTTGTTATGATCCAATAGACGACGTAGGGCCAGGGGTAACTTCTGGGTCGAATAGGACGGAGTTGAGCCCCTGGTGGGGTGCACATCTGGAGTGTTGTCAGGATCTCGAGGTGGAGCTCATTTGGGAGCGTTGGGGGTGTTGACATCCACCGAAGGCGTGTTGACATCAGGTGTGGTGACGTCGGGATTGTTTATGTCGCGGTTGTATTAGATTTTGACATAGATGGGGGTGTCTCTTTTGGGTCATCTGTTCTCCTTGGCTGTATGTACTTGAAGTCTCGAATCGATTGTCTGGGGATGTCTGTTTGGACAGCCGGGATAAACTTCTGCAGGAATCGGCGATTGCAATTGATTGGTAGGCCGGATCCATCCATCCGTACAGTGTACTTGTCGAATTGGTGGACTTCAACGATTCTTCCAGTCTTGTCCAATTTGAGTGGATGCGGCACTCGTTGATTTTGGACGTGATCACCTACTTTGAGTGGCGGGAGTTGCTCGGTGTGTTCGGACCAATCGTTCAGATGCAAGCATGTGGCGATGGCGTAAAGCTTCTTCACGTTTGTTCAGTGTGTCTTCCCATGTGGGGTGGGGTTTGTAGCTCCCAGGTTGAATTGGGATGAAATCCTTGACGGGTCTCCCAAAGACGCACATTGCGGGTGGTATTGAAGCATAGCCCTCTGCAGCTTGTCTGTGTCCAAATTACCATTAGGGCCGGTGTTTTCAGTCTTCACACCAATCTCTGCTCTACAGTTGGAGTGTGCAAATGCCACCGAAGAGAATCGTTGGCGAACTCCTCAGTCCTGCAGGAAAGCGGAGGTGGCGTGTGATTTGAATTCAGGCCCTTCATCTGAAGTCAGTTCATCAGGGATACTGAAGGTGGAGAATTGTCTGCGGAGGCAATCAATCAATCCTTTTGATCCTTCACGGGCGCGGTCAATGGTGGGCCAGTTCGAGTATTTGATGGTTATCAGGTAATGCTGGCCTTCATGTTGGAAGAAGTCGGCACAATCAGTTGAAATGGATATTCTGGAGATGGCATAGGGTACGGGGGCAGGCTTGGTTGAGATGGAGCATTTCTGTTACAAGCGTTGCAACCATCACGTCGTTGTATGTCTTTGCTGATTCCAGGCCAGAATACTGATGATTTAGCACGAGATGACATCATGCCACTGCTTTGGTGGGCGGCATGCAGGGAGTCGAGAATTTGGTCTCTTAACGATGACAGGATGACTATTCTATCATTGTACAGCACCACTCCGTCAGCGTAATGCAGATTATTTCTGTACTGATGGTATTGTTGAATATTTTGTGGGAGGTCATCTCTTCTGATTGGGAATCCATCTTCTAACGCCTTGATGAGGTGCATCATTGGTACACTGTTTTGTGTGGCAACCTTAACCATGTCCCAAGTAATTGCTTGGAAGGCGGTTCCTATGGACATGATTTCATTGACTTCGTCGTCCTCGGTGTCTTCGGGTGCATCGCCGACTGGGTATCTGGAGAAGGCATTCAGGATGATGTTCTTCAGACCGGGAACGTGAGTGATGGCAAATTTGAATGGAAGAGTCTTCTCTTTGAGGTCTCTCAGGCGAGGATTTGGGTTGCCATTCAAAGATCTATCGCTAAAGATCTTTAAAAAGGGCTTGTGGTCGGTGTTCACGAGCAGGTCTGTGCAGCCAAAGGTGAAGTATTTCGTTTTCTCTAGTGAGTCAGCAACCGCTAATGCTTCGCCAACAATTGGATAGTAGTTGGATTCGGATTTGTTGGTGAATCTGCTGCCGGTTAGTGTGACCTTCCATCCGTCACAGCAGCATCCAGGCTTCGGACTGTTACACCGGCAGTGTTTCTGTAAGAGCCAGAATCCAACACCTTTCTTGGACCAATCAGTAGCTAAGCAGGTTGGCTTGTTTTTCTCAAAGATTCTGATACCTTCTTCAATCTGACTGATGATGATTTGTTTGGATAGTTTGAATGTCTTGTCTATTTGTTTGGTCCACACGAAGGGTGTGTTTGGGTGAAGGAGGTGTCTGAATGGTTGGAGTGTTTCAGCATATGGGAATGCGTATGACACTTGATTTATCAAGCCAAACCAAGATCGAACATCGTGGATATTGGGTGGGGTTGGGAAGTCCTCAATTGCCTCAAAGAATCTTCTACAGGGTTTAACGCTGTCGAGGGTTATCTCGAAGCCTGCAAATGTGACACAATCTTGAGCAAATTGAACCTTCTGTGGGTTGAGTGTGACACCGTTTTTCCCCAACAAATCCAAGTAGTCAACAGCTCGGTAGAAGCTAGCTGCAATGTTGATTGCCCAAAGGAGTGAATCATCGACACGCTTTGTCTTGTCTGGGACATCTGAGGCTATCTCATCCATCCTCCTGGTGTACCTGTCACCAGAAGCGACGTAGCCTTGGGGTGCGACTTTGTACCTGTACCTTCCCCAAGGGGTAATGAAGGTTGTAAGATGCCGATCCTTAAGTTCGAGTGGGATGCTATGGTAGCCATTCCAGCAGTCAAAGACGGTCTTTTTCATTCTGGGAGGAACCAGGCAGGCTTGGTGGAATGGTGACATTGTGTGATGGGTCTCCCTGGTTGCATTTGCATTAAGTGCTTGGAAGTCTGCGGTTCTCCGGGGTGTGCCATCCTTCTTTGCACAGACCACCATTCTGTGACATCAGGTTACTGGTTCTCCAACTGGGACAACTTCTATCACCCCAGTCTAACATCTTGGTCAAGTCCGGCTTTAACGTCATCTTGCCAGTGTATGGGGACAGGCACGGGAGTGTGATATGCCCTTGGTGTTGCTGATAGATCGATCATTAGATGGAGTGGGTTGGTGTTCACCATTGGTAGGGGCTGGTGGTTGCATGTGTTGAAGGTACTAGAAGTGTAGTAGTTGATGAGCCATTCTTGGAGTTTGGATCTGTTCTCTTCGGTTGCTGGGAAGGGAAGTTCGGTAGGCTTGGGTGGTGGAAGCTCCCTCTTTATACAGTCACACAGTTTGATGTTAATGCACTCTTCGGGGCTTGGGACAATGCGGAAGATACTTCTGAGTTCAAACCAGGTGTAACCGGCTGTTCATCGTCAGGATCCTCTTCTTCTTGAATTGCGCCAACCTCTCCAATGGTAGGGAAGGTGCTCAAGATGATCCCAAGTTCCACGCAGGCTTGTCTACTGAGGAAGAACTTCTCAGTTGCATCGGATGCATTGAAATATGACCAGTCTTCGCTGGAACCTCCTGTTGTTATTGTTGGTCGCCTGACCTTTTCAATTGAGCGTCTGCATCTACTGTTGAATAGTCGCACCCTGGGTATGGGCATGCAACCACAACCATGGTAGTAGTGTGCCGATTGTGTGAAATAGGAACTCTCTAACCTGTATGGTTTGGGGCTAACCTAATGCGTAGGGGTCTGGCCTTTATGCCTTGACAGGTGAGCTCTCTGGTTGTTGGAGGTCCAGGTTAGATGAGACGCAGAATCTTGGGACGCAACAGGGAAAGAAGTAGGTAAGAAACGCTATACCTGTATAGTTCGAAACTAATTTGATATGTTGTAAGCTGGGTTGGCAAGAGTATTGCCAGTTGGGCTGGACCAGTAAGAGCGTGGTCAGCGATGGCAGGGATGCCAGTGGGATTGATAGCAGAGTTGCAAGTTGTGTGTCCAAGTACCAGATTGGAAACCAGTAATAGCAGAGCTGCAAGTTGGGTGTGTCTAGGTACCAGATTGGTGACCAGTTATAGCAGAGTTGCTAGTTGTATTCATCCAAGTATCGAGGTCATTAGTCGATCATAAAGTCAAACATAAATCATAACCAAAGGTTTTTCTATTTAAGTTAATGTTTGACTAAAACGATACAAAGTAAATAATACATGAAGGTGATATTGATATATCTCTACAAGCGAAGGTGATGGAATATTTTTATTTTGAATTTTGTGAAAACTGTTGAGCATGTTTTTTATTGCATTGAAATCTTCCATCGGAAATTCTATTGAAAAGCCTCATGGTTTCTCCATCGTTGATGCTTCAAGCAGTTCATTCATTGAAACAACATAATTATGCAATACCACTTGCACTATTCAAACTTGAAACATGTAGTTCATTATTATTTGTATTACACATTATTAGACTCGTTTTAAATGGAGAGGAAAGGAACAGAAAAATATTCAGTGATAAAAGCTTTTGTAAAAAGTTTTAAGGATACAGTATACGTTTTGAGCATAGTTTTTTAAAATTCAATTTTTTTGCCAACTATGAATAGATATTTGCTATATTATATATCACTGAAAAGCATTTTTTATAAGCTATCGAATGATATTAATGTTATTTGAAAATTTTGTACTAGTAAAAATGTAGAAGGCTTGGAAATTTTACACCCCGTCTTCACAAAAGCAACTCCATTTACAAAACTACTTAGTTTCCAGTGCTCATTCCACTCTTGTCAGAATCACAAAAGATGTGGGTAAAAACGGTTTTTTTTTTATTCTTTGAAAAAGCCTCATTTTCAAGTTATTTCATTTTTCCTGAAAAGTGAATTTTTTCCGTCCAAACTTTAATTTTATTTACTAATAACTTGGGAATGGTTCACTTTTCGGAAAAAAAACAAAAACCGGTTTTAGAAAAATCTATATGCTTGAACATGGTGGCAGTCTCCTTAGCAGAGCTTTTTTAGTTTTGTAAATGGGACTCAAAATGTAGTAGGAACCGTGCTAAAAAACGAACACTGCGAAAAAGCGTTTTAAAAGTTTTCAAAAGATCACACCTTCAACATGATCATGACATAGATTAACACCTTGGCTAGTGATACTATTATTAACAATATTTTAAACAGATGTGCATTTAAATTATGATGTTCATTTAAACAAAAAATTAAAAAACACATGTTTACAAAAAATGTGCGAAAGATCAATCGAAGAAAATCACGATTAATGAATGAGAAAAACTTTTATTTGGAAATAAACAACTTTTCTGTAAAAAAATCATAAAATCAACTTCACCACTGAAAAATTCAGATATTTTTAGGTAAATTGCTGAAAAAAAAGTTTTTTTGGTTTTTTTGATGTACAGAACGTATACTGTATCCTTAAAAGTTATTATTATTATTATTATTATTATTATTGAATATTTACCCAGGATAAAGACTTCAGTAATATGTACAATATTTACAATATATACAAATACTGTTATCAATGTTTGTCCTGCATAGTATTCAAAATAAAAAATGAAAAATAGATGTAATATATATAAAAGGTGGAATATGTTTATTTGTTTAAAGGAATACGAAATAGCCCCAGCAGGAAAGCCAGAGATAGGGTGGGTGCTATTATGGAATGCTTTAAATTTGGTTATTAAAATCGGCCTAACGAGTCACTACGATCACATAGTGACTTAAACTTCTTAATATCGTGCTCTTTTCTGAAATTCAACGGCAGCTCATTATAAATTTTAGCTCCTAGAAAATAAAAAGATTTCCGAGCAGCCTCAAGTCTTACTTTTGGTAAACGTAATAAAGTACCAGTGTTTCGAGTTGTGCGATTTGATTCAAACAGTTCAAAATAGTTTCTAAAATTTTCGTTTTCATCATGAATGCACCGGTGGACAAATACTGCCGTCATTTTCAACTTCAATGTTTCGATGGGAGCGGGAGCAACATGAGTAGTACATGTGGAGATTATTCTGCACGTTCTTTCGTCTATTGAAGCCAATTTACGTTTTTGAGTGTCAGTGAGCGAAAAACAGATCGAAGGACAGTATGTTAATATCGGTACCACCAGAGATACATGCAGCGTCAACGCTGCCTTGGTGGTAAGGAATGGTCGAAATCTTGACATAAGTCTCCATCTGCTGGATGCCTTTTTGTAAGATTTTTCAAAGTGACTTGTTAGTAGCAGAGTCTGATCCAGGACAATACCCAGGTATTTGTACTCTTTGGTTTCAGTGACATTTTTGTTGTGAAAGGATACATGATTGAGATTGTTGTTTTTCAGTTTTTGACGTGTCCCAAACAACATACATTCTGTTTTCCCCTTTTTGACATTTGGGATTAATTGGTTTCGATTCAGCCAATTGGAGATGTAGGAAAGATCTTCATTCAGGTAATGCTCGATTTGTTCCTTTTGCTTTGATGAGACAAATATCACTGTGTCGTCAGCGTATGTTAGTATTTTACAGTTCTTAACACATTCGTGGATTCCATTAAAATGAATCAGGAACAAAAGGGGACCCAGCAGGGAACCCTGAGGTACGCCACAGTACACAGGCTCAGGATGGGAAAGTTCGTTGTCAAATTTTACGCACTGCATTCTCCCAAACAGGTAATTGGTAAACCATTCATTTGGGGTGTCTCTGATACCATACTGATTGAGTTTTGAGATGAGTGAACCATGGCTAACGGTGTCGAACGCCTTACATAAATCGATGTAAACTACGCCTGTCAATTCACCGTCATCCATAGCTTTTCTGATGTGGTCTACAAGTAATACTGCAGCGTGTTCGGTGGAACGAGTTGGTCTGAAGCCAAACTGATACAATGAAAGCAGTTTATTTGACTCAAGGTATCTGATCAACTGAGAGTGGACACATTTTTCCAATATCTTGGATATAACTGGCAGGATTGATATTGGACGGTAGTTTTCGACTTTGTTCGAGTCTCCAGATTTGAATATCGGTGATATGCGAGCAATTTTAAAGTCACTAGGTACGATGCCAGAAGAAAGTGATGAGTTTATAAGATGTGTTAGTGGTCTTTTGATGACATCTCTGACATCTATCAAATATCTTGCAGGTATGTTATCTAATCCGGTTGCTTTTTTACGTTTCAGGTTTTTCAGGTGCCGATCAACCAGACTCACAGATACTTTCTTAAAAACAAACTTTGGAAAATTCGAATACTTGTCCTTAGTTGAGTCACTCCATATATAGTTCGTAATTAAAGGAGAAATGGTTTTCCGAAGGGACTGAGCAATCGCAGAAAAGTACTCACAGAAGTGTTTGGCTATTGTAGGCTTTGTGGTAGTTCTTATGCCATCAATAACGAAAGACTCAGAGGAGCTTGAGACATCCTTCGTTGGAAAAATTCGTTTGAGTGACTTCCAGAATTTGTCAGAATTTTTTGAGTTTCTTTCGAGAAGTAGTCTATGGAAGTTACATTTAGCGGACTTTATCAGGTTGTTAATAGAGTTTCTCATGGTACGGTATAGAGTCCAGTCCTCAGCTTTCTTAGATTTACGAGCCTTGCGGAGGAGTGTATCTCGCTTATTCATTTTTGTTTTTAAGGATCTGTCTAACCATTCGCAGGGTTTTCCTCTGACTTTTTTCTTGATGAAAGGAGCATGGCGATCTAAAATATTTATTAGCGTTGATTTCATAAAGTTCCATAAAGTCTCAGGATCATCACATTGATAAAACTGTTGCCAATTAACGTTTTGTAGCTCGTTGATAACAGTGGCACCATCATAATTTCTATAATTTCTACATTTTATGGTTTTTGAAAGAAATTTTAGTTGATTTATTTTCCGTACACAACCAATCATTTCGTGATCACTGAGTTCTGTAGGGATGGTACCTTCATTGTTGATATTAATTGGTTTATTCGCGTAGATTACATCAATTAGCGTTTGCGAACGATCGGTAATTCGTGTTGCAGATTTAATGAGCTGTTTATATCCATGCAACTCAAAGATACGTTTCAGTTCTTTATGATCATTTTTAACGAGATAATTACAGTTTGTATCTCCCAGGATAATTACCTCTTTTTCAAGCAGAGCTATTTTTGAAAGCATTTCATCATATATCAAAGTTTCTGCGTAAATGTTTTGATCCATCGGGGGGTCGGTATAAGGACCCTACAAGGAAGCTTTTAGTTTGTGGTGGAGAAATTTCAATCCATAAACACTCTATTTCGGGATTTTCCAAATCTTTTCTTCTCGTGCAAGAGATTCCTTGTTTGATATAGATACCCACGCCTCCTCCTGCACCTGAACCTCTGTATTTTTGTTCATATGTGTAACCCGGAATTTGTAGAAATGACAATGGAGTATTAGTCAGGGAGCCATGGGCAAAAAAAAGTCGTTATTTCACATTTCGGGGGACGTTGTTATAACTTACATACAGTGAGTTACAGAATCCTCTCAGGAAACAAAATTTCTTTACTGGCCTTCTTAAAAGTGCTTATTCATGAAGTATAGTTGAAAAAACAACTCAATAAAATCATAACAAATTTTCTGTCTCAGCACTGCCATGTTTTCTTTCGTCCCTGTTTTTATAAACGACTGCGAAAGAGCACCTTATTTTTGTCGGGGGGTAAAATAAAAAGTAAATCGGAGTAAATTAAAACCAACACTAAATTCTTTTCGCAGATCAGTCTTATAAAAAGTATTATATCTTTAAGATAATTTGTTTTATTTTTTAATTTTTTTAACTATTCTATAATGATAGTTAGAAAATATTACATGAAAAATTAAACACCCCCTGATTCAGAAATTATTTCTACGATGGAGCGCGTTGTTAAATGTAAACAAACTGAAAAGCGGGAAAGTTCGAAATGCAAAAATGGAGAAACGAAAGCGATTGAAACTTTGCTTTTCTCCAAAAAAGGTTGATTCAAGTATTTGTATATTTCGTTGCAAACTCAAAGATCGTCTACGTAAATTTACAGAAAATGAGTTGAGTTTTTGTTAGGTGACTGGGCACATGAAAATAGATTTAGCCAAATGATGATATCAAAACGGTTATATGTGAATGTTGGCTCTAATTTCTACCAGTTACACGTCGATGAGAATATGAAGGTATAAATCAACACTTTTATCTTTTAGAAACTCTGATGTTTACCTTAAAGACATTAATTCCGAGAACATTAATTTTCTTTATCCAACTAAATTGTGTAGACCAAATTGTTTTATTTTCATGCAATTATTAAGAAATTCGAAAGTTTATATTATATTTTTATATTTTTTATAATTTTCGTTCTGAAAACATTCCCTAGCAACCTTTTGTTAAGATAATTCAGTCAATAGAGCACATAGTTAAATTATTGCTTTTTTTATTCAGGTATGTAAGAACGAGGTTAACTGTTTGCAAACAAATCAGGAAGAAGCAGATACAAAGGTATTCCTTTGTGCGCAGCATGCAGCCTCACAAGGAGCAGAGAATGTTTGCATTTGTACTGTAGATAGTGACATACCAATCTATGCACTACACTTCAACGACAAAATCGATGCTCATTTGTACGTGAAAATTGGCTCCGGAAATCGAGTTCGCTTAGATATCGAGAACATGGCATCTGAACTCGGATTACAATGTTGTCATGCATTACCATCATTGCATGCCTTCACCGGGAATGACTACACGAGTGCATTCCTTGGAATCGGAAAGGTGAAGGCATTCAAACTTCTAAGAAAAACAGATGCGTTCATGGAAGCATTTTCAAAGTTCGGTGATTCATTTACATTTGACGTACAACTTTTTCCTGTACTTGAAGAATTCGTTTGTAAACTATACGGTCAAAAGTGTTCAAATGTAAATGAAGCCAGATACATGAAGTTTTGCTCAAAAGGGAAAACACCTGATCCTCAGCAACTTCCACCGACGAGAGACGCACTTTTATGCCACTGCAAACGTGTTTCGTACACTACTGCTGTTGTGAAGAGGGCTTTGGTGTGTTTCCCTGATACGCCAACTCCTGATGGTTATGGCTGGAGTTTAAAACCAGACGGAGGTTTGGATATTCAGTGGATGCTGAGAAAACCAGCCCCTCCAGAGTTATTGGAACTAGTGTTTTGCAATTGCAAGAAATCTTCGTGTAACAACCAAGGGTGTCTATGTAAAAATCATGGACTGAAATGCACCGACTTATGCGGCTGTGATGCTTGTGAAAATGGTAGATGTGTAAAGGATAATGATGACAGTTCTGATGAAGAAGAAGGCGACGATGATGATGATGGTGATGAAGAAGAAGAAGAAGAACAAGAAGAAGAAAAAGAACAAGAACAAGAAGAATTAGACGAAGATGAAAATGAATTTGAATCTGATAATGACAATCTATATTAATTTTAAGTCATATATAGTACAATAATGAATACAAAGGGCGTAAAATAGAAACGCTCAAATCACAATAACATTCTTGTCTTTTGTAATTATATGAAATAAAGTAAACATTCTCATCTTACTTTTCTAAGATCTATCGATTAAATCATTTTTTTTCGATTTATGAGTGACTCTTAAATTTCAACACCCTCTTATGACGTCACAATATGGGCGTTTATCTTTAATCCTCCTGGGTGGGCGCAATAAGCACTTTCACAATGGCCAGTAAAATGTTTTTAGATCTTCAGATGCATAGGAAGCCGTCAAAGTAGGTTTTGGAATGTCCATCTTGCTGGCGCATTTTTTTGCCCATAGCGCCCTGACTATATGGAGTCTCTGTTGTTGTGAAAGTTTCATTCAAGCAGCATACATCAATATTTTTACCTGTTCAAAAGTTCAGCAAGGATATCTTTCTTTCCCAACAAACCTCGTATGTTTTGATGTATAATTTTGATTCCTCGGCGTAATGCAAGATTTCGAAGCTCTTTTATAAATACACTTTTTGGTCCTGGGCATAACTCTATATCTCAAAAGACAAAATCAACAGAATTTGTGTCACCGCTTTTGGTGGAAAGTAAACAAATCCTTTATTATATACCCAAAGCAATGAAATCAAATGATTACTATAAATATTATCAACAGCTTCTCCATGAAACGAATAACAAACAGAATCTGCATTAACAAAACTAGCTTTCTTGATACATAAAGCCAAACATATCGAAATAGCAAGTCTTAGAATGATCGTGATCGTGACCGTACTCGCCGCCATCATGAAGTTCCTAATTGGTCTGGAATCAATGGAAAGTAGTCGTCCAAGGACCACATCATAAATAATTACGTTAGAAATTGTACTGAATAAGTATAGTTTTACGTTATAATTTAAATCCTGGAATACGGTTTAATCCATAATACATAATGTCAGAAAATAACTAGTGGCTGCAGGCTTTGTAATATGAAAAAAGCAGGTGTGTGACATCTCGGACGCCTAATCAAGGATTGAGGCGTTTTAGGCGTGCTAATTATCACTCACCTGAAGTTGTTTAGGCGTGTGATGGCGTGCGATCCAAAAAATCGTTGTTATTCTTAAGTTTTAATGGAAGCAAAATTCTTGATCCCTGGTCAACATGTATTTATTGTTTTTATGAGTTTTATGAAAATGGTTCCCGAAAAAGATTTGCGAAAGAAATCTCCAGTTAATGAATGATTTTTTTCAAAACAAAACAAATGTTTATTTTATTTTCAAATTTGAAATGCTATTATTATATTTTTTCTTTATTGCCCCCGCAGCGAGCGTAACCGAGCGAGGAGGCATAGTAGTTTCACGAGATAGGCGAATGTCAGTTTCCGATTTTGTTCATCATCATCATCATCATCATCCTCCAACTTTCGTGTTGACGTTACACGGTGGAATACAATTATTAGCTGACTTTGCTTTTTTCCCGTTTCAAAGCATGGTACTGTAAGTGGGAGAGACAGAATGTTTTTTCGTATCTCTTTCCTAATTTATTATTATATTATACTATGTTATTTAGGAAGATCGTATGCTAAAATTGCTTAGACATTTTTCGTGTTACTTTTGTGTTGTTTTAGTGAAGTGAACGACAAGGATTTTGAAGCACAGCTTGATATCCGAAATTTTGCCAACCATACATTTTATTTTTGTATATATTTTAACTCTAAATTTTTCTTTCAATAATTTCGTTTAATGCACTAATTTTTGGCGGATCTTTCCTTCAAAAGATTTTAATTGGATTTCTGTGTATACAAGAAAGCCATATTACAAATTGTCGTTCTTCGTGTTTTTCTTCTTTGACTGTCTTCCAAACCTAGTGTGATCATGATCAATAAAACCTATATATTTTTTTCTTGTTTTTTTTATGTAAACTTTGGCTATTTTTTGTTTTAAATCAAAGTTTGGATTTTTCGCTTTAATTTTTTTTTGAAAAAGTTTTTTTTTTTTTTGGCTCTTACAGAATGTTTTTAACAAATCTTATTTTAATTATAACAAGATGCCCTTACGGGCAGAAAGATTTCTGCAAAATCAGTTGAAAAATGAAAATTTGACAAATAAAATACTATAATAGCATTCCTGAAAGTTGACTGATTTTGAATCAAATTTTGAAAAATTCACACAATCTGAAACAATAAACTGAATGACATGTTTGTTGATACAAAATAATATAAACGACTATGGATCCTTTCAGATATCTTAATGAGTATGCTCATAACCCATAAACTCAACATTTTTCCAAGAACATATAAATTTTGATCATCATGCAAAATACATTCATATAGACTAAAATCAACATATATATAGATACATATAAAGCTAACTCAAACCAGAAATTTATGTTTTAGTTTGATTAACAGTATGGCATGCACTTACATTCTTCATTTAAGTTGAAATTCATGATTAGTTAAAAAAAAAATCTTTAGGAAATTTAAGAAAAGTTGAATGATTTTAACAACATAACATTACACTTCTGATTACATATGCACCCAGAAGCATTGCAAAACTGTAATTGACACTATGCGAAACTTCATTGCATACACGTATACACCACCGACAAACTTAATTACATCTGAATGACATAAAACATCCCTTCTTGTGGGAGTACAAAATCAGCTTATGTTTATATTGATCTTTTCAGATGTCACACAGTGATTATGTACATAAATCATAAACTTTAAACATTTGATATGTATTATCAATCTTCTTAATTCTGATTACATATGCACCTAGAGGCATTGCAGAACTGTAGTCAACACTTTGCAAAACTTCATTACATATACAGTGTGTATCAAAATGTCTTATTCACCAACTTTCAAGGCGTATATCTCATTGCATGCCTGATAAAATATTATGAATTTTATATCACAAGAAAGAGCTTTTCGTGCTGTATCCATTAATATAAAATGTTTGCCAAAATATTTGTTCTTCGATAAGATATTGAAGAAAAACTCAACGATTTGGTTCATTGAATTCTTAAAAGTCAATCAACTGACATGTTAATGAATTTTTAATGGTGTAATTTTCTTTTGTTCTGCTGATGAAGCCTTTAGAAAACTTTAAGTATAGCTTTGCGTATCAATTTCCCATAACAACTAATCATAAAACTTTCAAATAAAATGTTTTTACTGTGTGATGATTTTTAATTTTTTTATTGTGTTTACAAATGGCCTTCAATGTAAAATGAGTTAATTGACTTTTAAGAATTTAATGAGCCAAATCGTTGAGTTTTTCTTCAATATCTTATCAAAGAACAAATATTTTGGCAAACATTTTATATTAATGGATACAGCGCGAAAAGCTCTTTCTTGTGATATAAAATTCCCAATATTTTATAAGACATGTAATGAGATATACGCCTTGAAAGTTGGTGGATAAGACATTTTGATACACACTGTACATATACACCACCAATAAACTTAATTACATCTGAATGACATAAAACATCCCTTCTTTTGGGAGTACAGAATCAGCTTATGATTATCAGATCTCACACAGTGATTACGTACGTAAATCATAAACTTTAAATATTTGATATGTACTATCAATCTTCTTAATTACAAACGTAATTCCCAATGTTACAAACACCTATGCTCTAAACTTATCTAAATCACCACACACATATATATTTATATAACACTCTGAAAGGAACATTTTGGATTGTCACATGATTTGCTGTGTATTGAGTTTACAGGCAATTGGAAGATGTTTCAATTTGCTATAGTAATTAGGAAAGCAGTTTGTAATAAAGGACATTGACAATATATATATACAGTGTGTCCACGAGAAAGTGGGCACCTAACTTTCAATAAGCATATCTTTTGTTTTTTGTCCTTGTTTTTTTCAATTTTTATATTAACAGAAAGAAAATTTTTTGCTCTTGCCAATTATATGACCTTTTTCATAGAGAAAGCACTTTTTCGGGAAATATAATCGATTTTACCATGAAACCATGACATTAAATCAATAATGATCAATTAACGCTTGCTTGAATAGGAGTTAATGACTCGATTAGCATGGGAAATCATAAAAAGCTAAAATATTGTAATAAAGCTGCGTTTATACAAGGAAAACTTTACGTTTTTACAAGCTTGAAACATGAAGTTTCATTTCTAAAACTCTTTTACAAAGATTTAAGAACTTAGAATCGTGCTTTTTGATGGTGGATTTCTACCCAGAAACTGCTGTCTAAAAGCCTGACTAACAGCTACATAAATTTTTGACTCATGAAACTTTCTTCTTATGATTGAATGACTTTCATAAAAAGTTTTTATCGCTTATAAAGATTTTGGCAATGCTTTAGGAATATGAAATTGTTAAATCATAATAAAAAATTTAAGGAATACACAATGAAAAAAAGTTTGTGCCTTCTAAAAAATTTCGTGACAAAATTAGCACAACACCACCAACAGCGGTTGTTTCAACGAAACAAAAGGTTAATTGCTCGTTAAAAGTCTGTTTTATTGATCATTACAAAATTAACAACCGTATCGAAACAAAAAATACTTAATATTCTTTAAAATAGAAAGTTCTATAAGTAACAACTTATATTTTTGGAAAGCTCAAAATATCCTCTTTCCAACGGTATAAAAACGGCATTGTATTGTTGAAAATTCGAAAAGTTATTTGTGTTTTAAACAAGGTGCCCACTTTCTGGTGGACACACTGTATATACCGTCTTTGTGTCTAATTACGGACAGCCTTGGTAATTACGGACATGATCAAAACATAATTCCAACCGTCTGTAAATTAGAAACACGGCACATCACGTACTGTCAACCAAACTGTAATAAAACAAACTTCAGAGAGAGATAATTAAATTTATTTGAACGCTAGAGAAAATTACCAATATGCCATTTAGAATTTATTTTTCTAAACTTTAAAGATTTGAAATAGACTGTGCCCTCTTCAGAATCATGCGTGTTTTTATGAGCTCCGTGTGTACTATGGTAGCCATATTTACGGATAAAAAATGATAATGGCCACCTCCGTCATGAAATATCGACAGGTCGAAAATTTATGTTTAAAAATGAATTGAGAGGAATGAAAATGTTTTTAGATCATGCTTTTAGAAAGTTAATTATCATAAAACAAGTCAAATAAATAAAGTTTTTGTACGTCAATCACAGTGGGGGAGGACACTTTTTACTGAGTATTGAAATATAGGCCATTATGATTTTCACGGTCTATTATTCTTCAAGTGTTAGTGCTAATTGCTCTCTATTGGATTGCTCTGTTTCATAAAACATTTTATTCAGTTATACGTGGTGAACTTGGCAAGAATGCATGTCTATTTTCGTGACAAGAATGTTTGTTTACATTTTGATGTCCGTAATTACAAATGCTGTCCGTAATTAGACACGAAGACGGTATAAACTTAAAAGCAGATCAAACATTAACACATTAAAATATTATCATCAAACATTAAAACATTACATTAAAACATTAGTAGACACACATTTTTTGATGTTGGAGCTGAGGAGGACTCTAAGCTGAGCTTCAGTATCCACAGATTAAAAAGAATAACAGCCCATACATGAAACAAACGAAGATGTTTTGTGTTTTCATTAAAAACAAACAAATATATACCTTTTGACTCTTCTGTTGACAAAACGTTGAAATCTTCTTTAGAAAAGAATGGTCACAGTTCAAGATAATTCAAAGTTTCTTCTATAGATTTTTTTTCATCTTAAAATATGTATATGCTATTAAAAATATATTTAATATTGACCGAAGAAACTTGTAAATCTAAAAGGGTTTCTTCGCTGGTGACATTGCACGGCGTTTTGGTTTCATGTAAACGCACGCATGAGTTTTCAAAAAACCGCTAGGTTTGGACAGTATGAAAAAAAACCAAAGCCGGTTGTAATAGCTTTCTTGCTTTCGCAGAAATCTAAAAATTATAAAATATGTATCCATGGTTTCAATTCACACATTTCTCTTGTTTGCAGCAAATACTTTCTAATATTACTTGTTAAGCCTTAATTACACTTTTTGAAAGGTATATTAGCATCAGTGTAACTTAGACCTAAGAGATAACAAAAAGTAACAAAGTTTTGTGCATATTTTCATCTGTTTAAGTGTAGATTATTTGGGTTGCATATTGCAAGTTGGTTTTGAAATGCCAAAAACTGATTTTGTCGAAATATTTAAGCATATAACTTTGCCTCATATCAGGTCCCAAATCAACCCAAACAGTTTTTTTTTCGGTCAAAAACTTGTTTTCGTTTCCGCTGTTAATGTATAGCTTGCTGTCTGTATAAATTGGAATGCTTGAGCGCAGGGGCATTTTTAGCTAAAGCTACATGCTAGTAATAGGTATTTCCCGAGTTTCTGTTTCAACGCCATTATCTCGACAAACTTGTATTTCCGCCTCATTTCCAAATATCTTACACGCATATATAATTGTTTGATAAGTTAAAAATTATTCTTCGAACATTTTTCGAGATAACTTTTAAAAACAATGTAACGTAATCGAAAATGAGGCAAAGATATAAAGTTTGTCAAGATATTGATTTTAAACATATATTTTACATCTTTTTGTTTAAACTGAACTCGAGAAAGATCTAAAGGAAAATTATGTTAGGAATGAATGGACACTATCTCTTAAGCTGGAATGAAAGATAAATATAGTTATTTTAGTGAACCAAGAAAAAACACAAGAACATCGAAAAGTTTTTACATTTATTTAGGAAGTACGAATGGCTAAAACAAAACAACTACAGCAAAAGGGTCGTGATAAATTTTAATCACAATCGATGTCGTATTCTGATTCTGATGAACTGCATTCCAAAGCTTCATATTCTTCGTCACTTATAACAGCTTCTGCCAAAGGATCTGCCATCTTTCGTTTCTTTGTCTTTTTCGAGAGATATATCTCTACCGCTCGCTTTAGGATATTCTCCCGCTTGTTGTCATTCCAATAGCGATCGTTAATCTTGATAATTAGCCGCATTTTCAGGAGCTGATGCGATGTCTTTAATCTTCTGTCTGTAAGCATCATTGTTAGGATGCTAAAAGCTCTTTCCACTGCAGAGTTAGAGCCTGGCAGTGTGGAACATTAGCTCGGCCAATCAAGATAGATTTGGAAATTCTTTACGCCTGTAAGTAAGCGTATTTTTCCAAAAGATACATGCCGTACGTATTGTTCGACAATCTTCAGCTAAATAACCAATCATAATCGATATTTACGTGAAAGTATACACAAAGCCAAATAATTACAAAACGGAGTATATATAATTACAAATTCCAAGTTGGTGCATCACACTTTGAATTGAGTTCCATCTTAAAGAGTCAAATCCTTTGTCTTCGATTTGAGATGGATAATTCGATGTTGATTTTGCTGCTATGATTTGACTTGAAATATGGCGATCTGGAGCCCCGCAGGCACAAAACACATGCACGAATCAGGTGAAAATTAATTCGTAATCTGAGCCAATTCATACCTTAAGGGAATTAATTTTCGCGGGAACTTATTTTCGCGGATTTTATTTTTTTTAAATTTCGCGGAAAAAATGGGAATTAATTTTCGCGGATTTTCGCGGTTTTATCGCAGATGAAAATTTCGCGGGAACTTATTTTCGCGGTTGAAGGGAAATAGAAAATTTCGCGGGATTTCATTTTTGCGGCTGTTTCCTTATTTGTACGAAAAATGGCAATAAAATGGAAAGGAAATAGAAAAAATAGTCATAAAAACGACAAAGTGACTTTGGAAATGTTGTAAATGTACAATGAGACGTTACAAGTCCTCGTTCATATCGTCTTGTAAAATGTTAAATATATTTCCAACATCGTCCTCATACTGTGAGTCACTGTTCGAAATGGTCTGCCGGCTGGATGTATATATCTCGTCGTTCGTGGAGTATTGGAACATTAATTTTAATGCCAAACCACTTCTAAAAAGCAGAGACATTCGAGCGATGTTTTTTGCTCAAAATAAGAAGGACTGTACTGTCATTATCGACTAGGAAACTTGTTATATACTGATCAAAGATATTTTCTACAGTAATTTATGTATTTTCAACTGTTTATCCTTAGAAATTTCCCCAGAGCAAGGATAATTTCGTTTTCCAAAAAAGCGAGAAAATTTGGCGGGAATTTACTTTTGCGGACCGAAATTTTTCATTAATTTCGCGGGAACTAATTTTCGCGGTTTAGGACAATACAAATTTTTCGCGGGAATTAATTTTCGTGGATTCGGCAAAAAACCGCGAAAACCGCGAAAATTAATTCCCACGAAAATTAATTCCCTTAAGTTAGCTATCCATTTCTTGTTCACTGCGCGTCAATTATTAATGACATGGCTCATGCAGCGAATTAAATCAATTCGAAGAAAATCGAAAGCTTCTTAATGCACAAAATTATTACGGCCGTCAGTTTGATGCAAATAGATGATGAAACACTTCTGCCATTTTCGTTTTTTTTCTTAAACTTCTTTTTACTTGGTTCTAACAAAACATTTCCTGCTTACATAGTCAAACCTTAGAATAAAAAATTGCAAAGTTTCTTCTTACGTAACTCTTACCCTAATTATTGTGCTTCTTACACGTTCTTACAAGTTCTTACTCGTTCTTACCCAGTTACCCTTTGGAATAAAATATTACTAAGTTGCTTCTTACGCGCCTCTTACCCAAATGTGTGCATTTCTTACGCGTTCTTACACGTTCTTACTCGTTCTTACTCAGTTACCCTTTGGAAGAGAATTTTGCTGAATTTCTTCTTACGCGCCTCTTACCCAAATTGTTGTGGTTCTTACACGTTCTTACACGTTCTTACTCGTTTCTACCCAGTTACCCTTTGGAATAAAATATTACTAAGTTTCTTCTTACGCACCTCTTACCCAAATGTGTGCGCTTCTTACGCGTTCTTACACGTTCTTACTCGTTATTACTCAGTTACCCTTTGGAATAAAATATTGCTAAGTTGCTTCTTACGCGCCTCTTACCCAAATGTGTGTGCTTCTTACGCGTTCTTACACGTTCTTACTCCTTCTTACTCAGTTACCCTTTGGAAGAGAATTTTGCTGAATTTCTTCTTACGCGCCTCTTACCCAAATTGTTGTGTTTCTTACGCTTTCTTACACGTTCTTACTCGTTCTTACTCAGTTACCCTTTGGAATAAAATATTGCTGAGTTTCTTCTTACTCGTCTCTTACCCAAATTTATGTGCTTCTTACGTGTTCTTACACGTTCTTACTCGTTCTTACTCAGTAGCACCTTGCAAGAGAATTTTACTAACATTTCCTCTTACTTGCCTCTTACCCAAATATCCGTGGTTCTTACGTGTCCTTACACGTTCTTACTCGTTCTTACACAGTTACCCTTTGGAATAAAATATTGCTGAGTTTCTTCTTACGCGCCTCTTACCAAAATTTCTGTGGTTCTTACGCTTTCTTACACGTTCTTACTCGTTCTTACCCAGTTACTCTTTGGAATGAAATATTGCTGAGTTTCTTCTTACGCGCCTCTTACCCAAATGTGTGCGCTTCTTACGCGTTCTTACACGTTCTTACTCGTTCTTACTCAGTTACCTTTTGGAATAAAATATTGCTGAGTTTCTTCTTACTCGTCTCTTACCCAAATTTATGTGCTTCTTACGTGTTCTTACACGTTCTTACTCAGTAGCACCTTGCAAGAGAATTTTACTAACATTTCCTCTTACTTGCCTCTTACCCAAATATCCGTGGTTCTTACGTGTCCTTACACGTTCTTACTCGTTCTTACACAGTTACCCTTTGGAATAAAATATTGCTGAGTTTCTTCTTACGCGCCTCTTACCAAAATTTCTGTGGTTCTTACGCTTTCTTACACGTTCTTACTCGTTCTTACCCAGTTACTCTTTGGAATGAAATATTGCTGAGATTCTTCTTACGCGCCTCTTACCCAAATGTGTGCGCTTCTTACGCGTTCTTACACGTTCTTACTCGTTATTACTCAGTTACCCTTTGGAATAAAATATTGCTAAGTTGCTTCTTACGCGCCTCTTACCCAAATGTGTGTGCTTCTTACGCGTTCTTACACGTTCTTACTCCTTCTTACTCAGTTACCCTTTGGAAGAGAATTTTGCTGAAGTTCTTCTTACGCGCCTCTTACCCAAATTGTTGTGTTTCTTACGCTTTCTTACACGTTCTTACTCGTTCTTACTCAGTTACCCTTTGGAATAAAATATTGCTGAGTTTCTTCTTACTCGTCTCTTACCCAAATTTATGTGCTTCTTACGTGTTCTTACACGTTCTTACTCGTTCTTACTCAGTAGCACCTTGCAAGAGAATTTTACTAACATTTCCTCTTACTTGCCTCTTACCCAAATATCCGTGGTTCTTACGTGTCCTTACACGTTCTTACTCGTTCTTACACAGTTACCCTTTGGAATAAAATATTGCTGAGTTTCTTCTTACGCGCCTCTTACCAAAATTTCTGTGGTTCTTACGCTTTCTTACACGTTCTTACTCGTTCTTACCCAGTTACTCTTTGGAATGAAATATTGCTGAGTTTCTTCTTACGCGCCTCTTACCCAAATGTGTGCGCTTCTTACGCGTTCTTACACGTTCTTACTCGTTCTTACTCAGTTACCCTTTGGAATAAAATATTGATAAGTTGCTTCTTACGCGCCTCTTACCCAAATGTGTGCGCTTCTTACGCGTTCTTACACGTTCTTACTCGTTCTTACTCAGTTACCCTTTGAAATAGAATATTGCTGAGTTTCTTCTTACTCGCTTCTTACCCAAATATCGGTGGTTCTTACGTGTTCTTACACGTTCTTACTCGTTCTTACACAGTTACCCTTTAGAATAGAATTTTACTAAAATTCTTCTTAGTCGTGTCTTACCCAAATCTATGTGCTTCTTACGCGTTCTTACACGTTCTTATTCGTTCTTACTCAGTTACCCTTTGGAATAAAATATTGCTGACTTTCTTCTTACTTGCCTCTTACCCAAATGTGTATGCTTCTTACGTGCTGTTACACGTTCTTACTCGTTCTTACACAGTTTACCTTTGGAATAGAATTTTACTAAGATTCTTCTTACTCGTCTCTTACCCAAATTTATGTGCTTCTTACGCGTTCTTACACGTTTTTACTTGTTCTTACTCAGTAACACCTTGCAAGGGAATTTTACTAAGATTTCTTCTTACTTGCCTCTTACCCAAATATCCTTGGTTCTTACGTGTTCTTACACGTTCTTACTCGTTCTTACTCAGTGGTACCTTGCAAAAGTATTTTACAAGGTTCCTTCTTATGCGCCTTTTACCCAAATATCTGTGGATCTTACGCATTCTTACACGTTCTCACTTGTTCTTACTCAGTGGTTGCCTGGAAGGAACATGCTAGAACCACAGCAATTTGGCTAAGAGGCGCGTAAGAAGCAACTTAGCAATATTTTATTCCAAATGGTAACTGAGTAAGAACGAGTAAGAACGTGTAAGAACGCGTAAGAAGCGCACACATTTGGGTAAGAGGCGCGTAAGAAGAAACTCAGCAATATTTCATTCCAAAGAGTAACTGGGTAAGAACGAGTAAGAACGTGTAAGAAAGCGTAAGAACCACAGAAATTTTGGTAAGAGGCGCGTAAGAAGAAACTCAGCAATATTTTATTCCAAAGGGTAACTGTGTAAGAACGAGTAAGAACGTGTAAGGACACGTAAGAACCACGGATATTTGGGTAAGAGGCAAGTAAGAGGAAATGTTAGTAAAATTCTCTTGCAAGGTGCTACTGAGTAAGAACGAGTAAGAACGTGTAAGAACACGTAAGAAGCACATAAATTTGGGTAAGAGACGAGTAAGAAGAAACTCAGCAATATTTTATTCCAAAGGGTAACTGAGTAAGAACGAGTAAGAACGTGTAAGAAAGCGTAAGAAACACAACAATTTGGGTAAGAGGCGCGTAAGAAGAAATTCAGCAAAATTCTCTTCCAAAAGGTAACTGAGTAAGAAGGAGTAAGAACGTGTAAGAACGCGTAAGAAGCACACACATTTGGGTAAGAGGCGCGTAAGAAGAAACTTAGCAATATTTTATTCCAAAGGGTAACTGAGTAATAACGAGTAAGAACGTGTAAGAACGCGTAAGAAGCGCACACATTTGGGTAAGAGGTGCGTAAGAAGAAACTTAGTAATATTTTATTCCAAAGGGTAACTGAGTAAGAACGAATGAGAACGTGTAAGAACGCGTAAGAAGCACATAGATTTGGGTAAGACACGAGTAAGAAGAATTTTAGTAAAATTCTATTCTAAAGGGTAACTGTGTAAGAACGAGTAAGAACGTGTAAGAACACGTAAGAACCACCGATATTTGGGTAAGAAGCGAGTAAGAAGAAACTCAGCAATATTCTATTTCAAAGGGTAACTGAGTAAGAACGAGTAAGAACGTGTAAGAACGCGTAAGAAGCGCACACATTTGGGTAAGAGGCGCGTAAGAAGCAACTTATCAATATTTTATTCCAAAGGGTAACTGAGTAAGAACGAGTAAAAACGTGTAAGAACGCGTAAGAAGCACATAAATTTGGGTAAGAGACGAGTAAGAAGAATTTTAGTAAAATTCTATTCCATAGGTAAACTGTGTAAGAACGAGTAAGAACGTGTAAGAACACGTAAGAACCACCGATATTTGGGTAAGAAGCGAGTAAGAAGAAACTCAGCAATATTTTATTTCAAGGAGCAACTGTGTAAGAACGTGTAATAACGTGTAACAAGAAGTAAGAACCAAGGATATTTGGGTGAAAGTTGTGCATGATTTATTTCCTTCAAACGAAATAAAAAATGATCGGTCTTTACAAATTTATAGAAAGGCTCGTGTTGCGTTTAAATGTCAGAGATTCTGTGCGCATCCGAAGTGAGTCTTTATTTCGACAAGGGTGAAACGAGTATTCAGAATCCTTCAGTATAAGGCTCCAACGACCTTTTCCATATTTGGTAATACCTTTTCTCAAAAACATGTCTTCGTCTTTTGTAAACTTCACTTTCGAAGAAATTTTTGATTTTTCATGAACGACTTCTTTTTTTAAATCAACATCGAAACTGATTCGAGATCGGAATTCTGGATCTATTTGTATTTCGGCATTAGAGTTGCTTTCGGGATTACACGAAATGGTGTTGGTGATTGTTACATCGTCGTCATCGTTCTTGTCGTCAGTATTTTGTGGTGAAGAACTGCTACAAGGCTGCGACAATATTGTTTCGGCTTGATCGAGTACTTGCTGATCGAATGTACGCGCCGTGCTGTTGATTGACCTTAAAACATCCATCATGCCTGCACTCACTTCCTTTCGTTTATCGCCAATCAGTTTCTCCATGCATTGTTTGCTGCGTGAAGCAACGTCTCTTGACAAACTCTTTTGATAAGCTACTTTGGCCACGTGAGAACTGTGCTTTTGGTCACGTGAAACAATTTCTCTTTCCGATTGGCTGAGTCTTTCCGCACTTTCCGTCTCTACAATTTGTCGATAGCGAGTCGGATGTATGTATTTGCCAATAGCTTCGTGAACGAGGACGCTCATGGCTGAAGAGAACGCGGTGTATTGCTTCCCCTTGTTTGTTACGAGCAAATAGTCGCAGTTGGGATTTAGTTTCGGTCGAACTAACTGGATATAAAAATCAAGAATTTCCATAGTTTCAGAATCGAGAATCACAGTGTCAAACAAATATCTATCGGCAGTTTTAAATTCCTTCTGATCGATGTAACCTCCATTGGTCTTGGCTTTATCAATCATTTCTATGGTTAAGTATTGATAGGTCATTGGTCTGGAGCACTTAACACGAACAAATAAATACGTAGCAATGAATCTCGTTGCAAACGCCAGTTGAGATACCGACACGTTTCGTTGGTCTCTGCATTCTTGTAGGATGTCCCGAAAACGATTGATGTGATATGGGATGACGTTTTCCATTTCTTCTAAGGTTGCCCAACTGTTTCGAGCAACGAGTGTCTCTAAATCCAGATTGCGAGAATACTCGAGTCTCTTTCTCTTTCCGAGATTTTCTTTACCACGTCGTATGTAAACTTCGGTGACCGCAAAACAACGTAAAGTGCTGTCAGATACACCGTTCGCTTTTCGAAAGTCCAGTATGTCTGATATTGATTTTAAGTAATTCAACGACGCCGAACAACTTAGTTTCCAATCTTCTTCAAGAGTTTTAAGAAAGTCCATAATGATGGAGGGTGTACCTAAGCAACAATCGACGAATTCTTCGGTTAAACACGATTCGGAATCCAAGTCGTCCACACTAGCCATTAAAAACTTCATACATCGTTGTGCACATTGCTTTGCTTCTTTCTCAGACTTCCCTCCTCCACATGGTGTACGCAGCCAGTTCAAAAATGTCTTTCCAATACCATCGTTAATAGAAAAGGAAGGCTTGTGTGCCGTACATACTTTCTTTCTGATTGGCTGTTGTGCTTCTACTTCTTCCCTTTTGATATCTGGAGCTTCGTCAAAATAGTAATACCAAAAATGTTTTACATCGATATGTTTGCGTAAACCTCGACTGCTTTTAAAACCAATGTGTAAGCAATTTTGCACAGGGCAGATGTATATATTTCTATCGTTTGGACGTAATACCAACTTTCTTTTATGTTTAGCGGCGCCATTGATTCCAACCCAGTTCACAACTAATGTTCTCTTCGACATTTTTAAAACTTTTTTAATTTATTTAAAAACATTTTTTATTTTATTTAAAAACATTTTTTATAACTTCAAACATATAACTTTTAACTTAACGATTTACACAAATAAAAAACGAATACTTAGTTCTTTAAACTTGAATGACATATTTATACCGTAGTGCGTTTCACAGGAGAGTCATTTATTCATTCCTTTTGACAAAGGAACAATGTATTCCTTTTAAGTGGTATACACAAACTGTTCCATTACAAAAAGAATAGTTCGTGCCTTATGTAGTGAACAATCAAGACTTAATTAAAAGGAAACATTTTGGAGTGCGCGATGGAACAAAACGATCCTGTTAAGGCACTCCATATTGATCTCCTTAGTAGTGAACAAACTTTTCATTCACAAAAGAACAAGAGTGCACGATTTGTATAACAATGAAACACAGAGAACGTTATAGACTATTAAGGAACAATTAAGCGTGTCAAACTCTGTTCATTGACAGTTCACTGTCAAAATATTCTCAAGGGTCTTTCAACAAGAGTTTGAATGGGACAAACGACCCGAGTAAAAATTATAAAGCTACAATAAGTTAGTTGACAAAATTGTGTTCACTGCGCGTTACTTTTGATTATTTCAATCATTGGAGATTACATGATGTAAACCTCGCTATCTAACGGTAAGTTTACATTTTATGATGTATTTTATTATATTTTAGTTAATTCTTATAGAATCTTCACTTTTTAATTTTATTTTTTTTATTAATAGTGAATTAATTCAGTTTATGATGCTTGGTTAATAATGAACTCAAAAGCCCGAAGGTGACGGAGATCAGGAGATCAATAAGATGCAGGCATTGGGCAATCTGAAAATTATCAAGACTTTGATGAAAAAAGGACGTATGTCACTACTAGTGACGAATCGGACAACAATGATACGTTGCATGTCCAACAAGAATGTCCTGAGCGATTTCGACCACAAGTTTCCTTCCAAGAAACTATTGTTGTTTCCTCAAGCGAAGATGAAGACGATGTGAAGTTCTGGCAGCACAAGCGGTTTAAACCAACAGTTGACGTCGAGGGAGTGATTGTAATTGACGAACAGTACATATAAGAACCAATCAAAGCTTAGATTCTTTTTGTGACACATACAGGGGAACTTAATGATGCATTCATGGAAAAGATCATACTACACAAAGATTATCCCCTTTTCACCCCTGAGTAGAGTAGAGTAGAGTAGAGTAGAAATCTTTATTTAACGTTGGATTACTAAAATTTACAATAGTTTTCTGTGATAAAACTAATGAGATGTAAAAATAAATAAATAAATAGACAAATAAGTAAAATAAATAAATAAATAAATTCATAAGTAATTTAAAAATATGTATACATATACAAATTAACTACAATATTGGCACTGGCAATGTATGTGAGCAAGGCAACTCAAAAGACTTTTGAACTTAGTCGGCGACTCCGCAATTTTAATATGACAGGGAAGGTTGTTCCATGCCATAACTGCCCTAAAGACAAGTGTGTTTTGACACTTGCGTGCTGGAAGGGTAGGTAGATTTAGGATTTTGCCACATCGTAGATTATATTTCATGCGTTTTTCAGAAAATAGATTCCACATGATTTCAGGATTTAGGTGGTTTACAGTCTTGTAAACCTCGATTAAGAGTAGCTCTAGATTTCTTCTATGTAAAGGAGTGATGTTGTATACCTCAAACAATTCATCACTACTGGTGCTGAAATCAAGATACACAGCTCTTATAGCTCGTCTATGAGTGGAGTTTATTTTCTTTCCAGCAGTTTTGGAGCCGAACATCCAAAGCAGAGGACAATAGTTTAAGTTTGACATAACGTAAGAATGACAGAGAATCTCAGCTTGCTTTGTATTTAAGAAATTGCGGATTCTAAGCAAGGCACGTGTCTTTTGATTAGCCTTGCTACACATTTCAAAAACATGGTTATTGAATGATAATTTAGAATCAATATTAACGCCAAGGAGTTTAATAGAGGTGGAACTATTGATGATGCTGCCATCAACTGTTACAGGGAAACTTTGATTGTCAACACCAAGAAACATAACCTGAAACTTTTCAGGATTGACAACCATCTCGTTAAAACGAAACCAGTCGATGACAACATGGACATTGGGTAGCAGTTTCCGCAAGATCGAGTCAAGTGAATGTCACACGCATAGAGAGTGTTGTCGTCTGCAAAGTTACAAATCATCGATTCAAGTTCCAGAAAAAATAGGTCATTAATAAAAATATTGAACAGAAGAGGACCCAACACAGAGCCTTATGGGACACCAAGTAAAATGTTGAGCCACTCGCTAAAATAAGCACCAACGTGTACGCGCATTTTTCTGTCAGAGAGATAGCTGAGTATAAATTTCAATGCACGATACCCGAGACCATAGGCTTCCAGTTTTGCTATAAGAAGATCATGGGGCAAGCAGTCAAAAGCCTTTGAAAGATCCATTAGAATAGTACCTACCTTCCCTGAATTCGATAGGGTTTTTTGCCAAGATTGTAGTAGACGCAATAAGGCATATTGAGTGGAAAAACCTTTACGAAAACCGCAGAGGTATTTTGACAGCTTGTTCTGCATGAATTGCAAAAGCTGTTTCGTAATAAGCCTTTCAAATACCTTTGAAAAAGCAGGTAGTAAACTAATGGGTCTGTAATTACCCTTGTCAGTTTTAGAGCCTTTCTTATGGACTGGAATCACGTCGGCAAGCTTAAGTTCACCTGGAAAAGAACCCTCATCAAGTGAACTGTTAAAACAGCGTGCAAGTGCAGGTGAGATTTCACCCACACACTGTTTGAGGACCCTGATAGGGATACCACCACCAGCCTTTTTAGTTGCATCCAAGTTCAAGATCTTCTCGTAGACTTCCGATTCAGAAAAATGTTGGAAGTTGAAGGAATATGCGGAGGAGATTCTATCTTTAATGTTAATAACACTAGGGTGGTCTTTAAATTTGTTCAATGCACTGATAACGGGATCATCAGTGCAAGGAAAAAAAGTTGCATTCCACTTAAGGATTGATAACGAATTAGTGATAGTACCAAAGAAGTTGTTAAAGGTAGTGGCAATATCCCTATCAGTTGAGAGGATTTCATCATGATCAACTAAAACTATTCTAGATTTAGCGTCAGCACCTTTTTCAGAGAAGAAAGATTTACAGGTGTCCCAAAAAGACTGAGATCCCTTGGTGGAATTAGCTCTAAAGAAGGATAACTTAGCCTTCCTATTTAGGCAAACAACGAGATTTCTTTGGACTTTATACCTCAAGATATCCTCTGGCAATTTGGTTAAAATCGCTTTGTTTTTGAGACGAGATCTAGTCATGATAGCCTTTCTGAGGGTCTTAGTCATGTGAGGTTTGTCATTGGACCGAAGATATCTCGTTTTCAGGGGTGCTGCTTTATCAAGGGTTGATGTAAAGATTTCGTGAAAATTCTCATAAGAAGGGTCACAGTCACTTAGGGCTATTGACAAATTATGTCTAAAGTTAGAATCACCTAGAAATTTCAAATTTCTATAATTATATTTCCTAGGCTCAAGTTTAGTATAAGTTGACTTGAGCATTGTATATATTAGTGAGTGGTGATCACTCAAACCAGTTTCCACAGTCCCAGTATTTTTGAGGGAGAACTTTTGATTTGATAAAATCAGATCGATGCATGTACCAGAATCAGACTTCCAGCATGTTGGTGTTTTTACATGGTTGTAAAAGCCATGTTTTTCACAAAAAGTACTGAGCAAATGGTCAAGTGGCTCCGAATTAAAGTCACCAATCACTAATATATTTTTATAATTCCTGGTATAGAAATCTACAGCTGATGATAAAGCGTTTAAAAAAGTTGCTAGACTTTGCTTAGGTGGTCTGTAAATGGTAAACACAATCCATTTCTCTTTCCTAAGATTAAGCTCCACAGGAATAATTTGCAAATCGGTCTCAAACACAAAACTTGTAAGGATACGTGAGGGAATATTCTCATTCACATAAACTAATAATCCCCCACTACGGCCGTTAACGTCTAAGCGGTAAGGACTAGCGTACCCTTCCATAAGAAATTGATTTGTTGTGAATGATTTATCTAACTTACATTCACCTATGGCTAAAATATCGATGTATCCTTTCAGAAAATGTTTCAGGCCATCAAATTTATTCCTTATAGAGTTTATATTGAGATAAGACAGCAAAACATTCTTAGGGTTCCTAAGCCTCTGGCTGTACAGAGATTCTAACGTAGAAGATGGTAAACTTACATTATCTTCCTTTACATTGTCAGTGCCGGTTTCCCTTGAATTCAAATATTCAATAAAATTTTTTGCAAGTGTTGATAAACCTTTCTGATTCAAGTGTAATTTTCTTTTGCTTAGATGGTTGTTGTTGATGTTGATCTCGTTTCCCTTAATTATGCCTTATCACGTGTTGTTAGTTGTTGTTACATATTGGCCACAAAGAAAATTGAGACTGGTCTCAGCAGTTTCCTTTTCATCTTCATTATAGAAGATTTTTAGTTACGCTTAGTGACGCCTTATCACGTGTAATTACATGATGTTACATATTGGTGACAAAGAAAATTGGAACTGGTCTCAACAGTTTCCTTGTTCATCTTCATTATTGAAGATTTTTAGTTACGCGTAGTGACGCCTTATCACATGTAATTACGTATTGTTACATGTTGGTAGCAAAGAAAACTGAAACAGCCCTAATCAGTTTCCTTTTCATCTTCATTATTGAAGATTTTTAGTTACGCGTAGTGACGCCTTATCACGTGTTATTACTTCTTGTTACATATTGGCCACAAAGAAAATTGAGACTGGTCTCAGCAGTTTCCTTTTCATCTTCATTATAGAAGATTTTTAGTTACGCGTAGTGACGCCTTATCATGTGTTATGACATGTTGTTACATATTGGTGACAAAGAAAATTGGAACTGGTCTCAACAGTTTCCTTTTTCATCTTCATTATTGAAGATTTTTAGTTACGTGTAGTGACGCCTTATCACATGTAATAACGTATTGTTACATATTGGTAACAAAGAAAACTGAAACAGGTCTCATCAGTTTCCTTTTCATCTTCATTATTGAAGATTTTTAGTTACGCGTAGTGACGCCTTATCACGTGTTATTATATGTTGTTACATATTGGTGACAAAGAAAATTGGAACTGGTCTCAACAGTTTCCTTTTTCATCTTCATTATTGAAGATTTTTAGTTACGCGTAGTAACGCCTTATCACGTGTTATTATATGTTGTTACATATTGGTGACAAAGAAAATTGGAACTGGTCTCAACAGTTTCCTTTTTCATCTTCATTATTGAAGATTTTTAGTTACGCGTAGTAACGCCTTATCACGTGTTATTATATGTTGTTACATATTGGTGACAAAGAAAATTGGAACTGGTCTCAACAGTTTCCTTTTTCATCTTCATTATTGAAGATTTTTAGTTACGCGTAGTAACGCCTTATCAGGTGTTATTACATGTTGTTACATATTGGTGACAAAGAAAATTGGAACTGGTCTCAACAGTTTCCTTTTTCATCTTCACTGTTGATTGGACAGTCCTTTTTTTCCAAAAAAGGTAACAACATGTAACAACGCGTGATAACAGGTAACACCACGTGACAAGAAATCTTCATTTTTGAAGATGAAATGAGAAACTGAGGAAGAACTGAATTTCCTTTTCTAGAAAATGTATCAACATGTAACAACGCGTGATAGCAGGTAACACCACGTAACAAGAAATCTTCATTTTTGAAGATGAAAAAGGGAAACTGAGGAAGACCTGAATTTCATATTTCAAAAAAGGTAATAACATGTAACAACGCGTGATAACAGGTAACACCACGTAACAAGAAATCTTCATTTTTGAAGATGAAATAGGGAAACTGAGGAAGAACTGAATTTCCTTTTCTAGAAAATGTAACAACATGTAACAACGCGTGATAGCAGGTAACACCACGTAACAAGAAATCTTCATTTTTGAAGATGAAATAGGGAAACTGAGGAAGACCTGAATTTCCTATTTCAAAAAAGGTAATAACATGTAACAACGCGTGATAACAGGTAACACCACGTAACAAGAAATCTTCATTTTTGAAGATGAAAAAGGGAAACTGAGGAAGACCTGAATTTCCTTTTCTAGAAAATGTAACAACATGTAACAACACGTGATAGCAGGTAACACTACGTAACAAGAAATCTTCATTTTTGAAGATGAAAAAGGGAAACTGAGGAAGACCTGAATTTCCTATTTCAAAAAAGGTAACAACATGAAACAACGCGTGATAGCAGGTAACACCACGTAACAAGAAATCTTCATTTTTGAAGATGAAAAAGGGAAACTGAGGAAGACCTGAATTTCCTATTTCAAAAAAGGTAATACCACGTAACAAGAAATCTGCTCTGACTTAAATGAAAAAAAGCATAGTGTTTGCCGACATTTTACACTAGTTCTCACATTGTGATCATGGTTGATGGTCTGACTGACTCACAATTAATGGTGTGGCTGGAAAGCCCAATAAGGATTTTTGATGAGGAAGATGTAATTGAAGAAATACTGCGCTGTGAATTTGACACTCCTCCTGAGCCGATTCGGCGGATCAGAAACCGATGGCCTTATTCTGACGAAGAGGGCATTTTCTCCACCGAAATGGAGGGTGTTGACAGTGAGAGTAGTCCGCATGCAACCACAGTAGTTACCGGTATGTCAGCATTTACAAATGTATACATCTTTATAGATTTTATTCTAACTTTGCCTTTTTTTTAGGTTTGAGTAAAGAAGAATCTGAGTATTCAAGTGATGATAAACCTGAAAGCTGGAGTAACTTAGTTGTTATAGAAAAGAATGATATGGTTGAAAACTTCATTGTGGAATACGATGAAGCACAAGAAAGTAGCTAAACATAACGTTTTCGTCGCTTTAGAGATTGAACAATGTGATAGGGATATTTTGTAAAAAAGGGATGTAAGAAGTCTCTAAGTAGTCGCTCAAGTTTTCAATATATTTATTATGAAGTAGATTTATGTGTACAAGTTAATGGAAATAGAAAAAAAAAGCGAGCTTTATACAACGGAAATACTTTTCAAGTATTCTTCTGCGTTACGTTTATATGCCATAGATTCAGAGCGCATTCTAAGGGTGTCTTTGTTACGACAAGGATGAAACGAGTATTCGGAATCCCTCAGTATAAGTGTCCAAAATCCCTTTCCATATTTTGATATACCTTTACATAAATATAGATCTTCCTCCTTCGTGAATTTTACACGACTTTTAGTTTGTTCATTTACAACTTCTCTCTTTAAATTGACATCAGAACTTATAAGTGGCACAAGTGTTCGATCTACATGCAAATCTGTAGTGGCGCAGTTTTCGGGATTAGCTGGAATAGTACTCGTTATTGTCAAATCGTCGTCGTCATTAGTGTCGCCACCGGCTTGACCTGATAAACTACTGCAAGGCTGTGAGATTATCGTTTCTGCTTGATCGAGTACTTGCTGATCGAATGTACGCGCCGTGTTGTTGATCGATCTTAAAACGTCCATCATGCCTGCACTCACTTCCTTTCGTTTATCACCAATTAGTTTTTCCATGCATTGCTTGCTGCGTGAAGCAACGTCTCTTGACAAACTCTTTTGATAAGCCACTTTGGCCACATGCGAACTGTGCTTTTGGTCACGTGAAACGATTTCTCTTTCCGATTGGCTGAGTCTTTCCACACTTGCCGTTTCTACAATTTGCCGATAGCGAGTCGGGTGTATGTATTTCCCAATAGCCTCGTGAACGAGGACGCTCATGGCTGACGAGAAGGCGGTGTATTGTTTCCCCTTGTTTGTAACGAGCAAATAGTCACAGTTCGGATTTAGTTTCGGTCGCACTAACTGGATATAGAAATCGAGAATCTCCGTAGTTTCGGAATCGAGAATTACAGTGTCAAATAGATATCTCTCGGCAGTTTTAAATTCCTTTTGGTCGATGTAACCTCCATTTGTCTTTGCTTTATCAATCATTTCTATGGTTAAGTATTGATAGGTCATGGGTCTGGAGCACTTAACACGAACAAATAAATACGTAGCAATGAATCTCGTTGCAAACGCCAGTTGAGATGCTGACACGTTTCGTTGGTCTCTGCATTCTTGTAGGATGTCTCGAAAACGATTGATGATGTATGGGATTACGTTCTCCATTTCCTCCAAGCTCGCCCAACTGTTTCGAGCAATGAGTCTCTCCAAATCCAGGTTCCGAGAATACTCGAGTCTCTTTCTCTTTCCGAGATTTTCTTTACCACGTCGTATGTAAACTTCGGTCACGGCAAAACAACGTAAAGTGCTGTCGGAGACACCGTTCGCTTTTTGAAAGTCCAGTATGTCTGATATTGATTTTAGGTAATTTAACGACGCCGAACAACTTAGTTTCCAATCTTCTTCAAGAATTTTAAGGAAGTCCATAATGATGGAGGGTGTACCCAAGCAACAATCGACAAATTCTTCGGTTAAACACGATTCTGATTCGAGGTCGTCAAAACTAGCCATTAAAAATTTCATACATCTTTGGGCACATTGCTTCGCTTCTTTTTCAGACTTCCCTCCTCCGCATGGTGTACGCAGCCAGTTCAAAAACGATGGAAGAAAACGATCCTGTTAAGACACTCCATATCGATCTCCACAGTAGTGAACAAACTTTTCATTCACAAAAGAACAAGAGTGCACGATTTGTATAACAATGAAACACGGAGAACGTTATAGACTATTAAGGAACAATTAAGCGTGTCAAACCCTGTTCATTGACAGTTCACTGTCAAAATATTCTCAAGGGCCATTCAACAAGAGTTTGAATGGAACAAACAACCCGAGTAAAAATTATAAAGCTTCAATAAGGTAATCGCGCTATAGCTTACATTTCGTTTTTCGGCAATTTGCTCAGCGATTCGTTTGAATAAAACGCCACATTCTTTGCTCATGCCTCCGAAACAAGTGAACACCAATGGGGTAAATGAGGCTTGATCGACAGATGTAATACGTTTATTGTATGATCTTTTCTTTTCTTGCTCGTTGGCTCTGTGCGCAGCAGATAGCGAGGTTTTCTGGTAGGACTTGGCAGTGGGATTGAAGACCCTTACGTCAAAGAAAGCCATCTGACCTTTAGCCCAAACTCCTCTTGCTGCTACATACACACGAGCTTTTTTGGATTTGATCGTACTAACGGGAAGCATTTCTCTCGTTAGAGGTGTCAAGGTTGGTTCCAGGTGTACGTCGTGGTAACACTCAGATAATAATTTGGCAGTGAAATTTCGAAGTTCGTTGTGTCGGATTACGATAAATCCGCCTTTGGGACAAGACAGTGCATGATCGATAGTAATGTCCTGTTCACAAACTTTGTTGACCATCGCCTCAGTAATTTTTCGTGAGTTGGAATACTCAATCTTACATCTTTCTGATGGTATGGCAATTCCTAATCCACCAAGCTTTCCTGGAAGAGAAAACAATTTTCTCTCTATATCGTTACATATGTACCCGTTTAATATAGCAGGGAGTAGGCTGTTTCTGATAGCATCTTCTAAAGGTTGTAGATTATTTGAGATGTTTGGTATCGTTCTCATTACATAAGTATACTTGTGTTGCAGACCATGGGTAAAAGCAGAGTAAGCTGCGTGTGGATGGGTTTTAGCGATATCAGTCAAGTTATAGATTTCATTGACCCATTCTGTGACTTTGTTGTTCACATATTTGTTTTTGTAGTCATCGTTTCCAATTATCGCCCCAAGGTGTCTGTTACCTCGTGTTGTTATCTCGATGTTGATCTCCGAGAACAACATATTTGCTTCGTTGATGTAGCCTTCCTTTACGATTAAGACACTTTTTGAAGGTTTCGGAAAGTAACCAATGTAAGGGCCAAGTTCGCATATGTTGTCCCACCAAGTTCGTAGTTGTGGTATTGTACCAATTCCAGTGAAATCATCTGCGTAAGCAATTCGTTTGGCAGTCTCTTCGCAAAGCATTTCGTTATCTGAAAGTGGCAGTGGTGGAATTCCAAGTGCATACATCGCCATGGCAATGGGATCACCCTGAGTGGTACCTTCAGCAGAAGAGATCTCCCCTCCACCAGTAACGAATAATCTCACAGGTTTGAGGTAGCAATTCCGTACATATGTCGCAAACTCTGGACATAAAATCTTCATATTGTGTACTAGCACGTTTCTGTTGATGGAGTTAAACGCATTGGCCGCATCGATTTGGAGAAGACCATGGTTATTCTGATCATTGAATAAGTCGACTGCCGAGTGAATAGCAATTTCACACCCAGATTTGTGACCTGCACATAATTGTAAATTACCAGATGTTGTAGTTATATCATTTCGTAAGGTTGACATTCCAGCTTTGCCGATTATTCTTCATAACACTTCCCCGATACTGATTGGTCGTACTCCTGGGTCTTTGTCCAAAGGAATCAATCTGCACGCCATTAAAGGCTGGATAGATTCTAAATCCTCAACTTCAGTGGAGCACAATTGTTTTGTCAGCTCAACAACTGATTTTCGCAGATCGATTGCAGAGTTACCATACAAATTACTCCCCAGAATTCTCTTCCAATCTGTGGCGTCTAAAGATGAAATACCGCAAGCACCATTTACTTGAAGAGCTGCTTTTTTGATCGCATCATCATCTAAGTCATCGAATATTAAAGGATTCGTATACTTTTCAGGTCCCTCTAGTAATAACTGTTCATATTTTGGTTTTGAGTCTGGATGTTTTAAATGAAGCTCTTGCATTGTTTCCTTTGTTAACGGTAAAACTCCATTGTTTCCTGACTTGGATAACAACCGAATGGCTGCATTAATTTTCCCCTGTATCATACCGTATTCGTTATTCGTATTTCGTATTCGTATTTTGTATTTACCGACTGGTAGCCTTGTGGTAGAGTGCTCGCTTCCTGTTCGGGAGGTCGCGGGTTCAATCCCCGACCGAGTCATGCCAGCGACTATAACAGTGTGAATCAATCCTCTCTGCTTAGCACTCAGCAAGAGAGTAGGAATGATGTCTAGGGTGGTTGTCTAGTTGAGCGGTTCCTGTCATTACAGCTTCCGTACCCCAAATGGGGGCTTTAAATGCTCTAGGACCTCCTTCGCAGGACCCTCATTGATAACAGTACCTTACGGAACTGAAGAGGCTATCCTGGGTAAACATTCGTAAAATAAAATAAATAAATAAAAATAAGATTGTTGAATGATTTCGCCAAGTTATCAGATTTAGTTTCAAATTTCTGTGTCTTTAATCTGCTCTGTATGACAAGACATTCTGCAACTAATTCGCTGATTTTCCCGTTCTTCCAGAGGGTAAGTCGTCTTTCCAAAACTTTTTTGTTATTGGCAGTCTTTGATTTGTATGATGTTTGTTGTAATAGCAGATTTGGCATTATCATTAAAAACATTTAATGCTTAGATGTCTGAGTGGAGATTTAGTGTTCCACAAATTTAACTGTTTGGTCATTTCCTTTATAAATTCTTTTCCTTGATGTCCTTTCGGTAGTTTGAAAATGTTACGCTTCCAAACAGTCATTTTCTCGTATGCATCGTTAACATCGTTTTCAAATATGGTTGCCTAACGAATCTTTTGAAGTTGCTCATCGATATTATCCACATTCGCTGCATTTTTCGGTCCATTTTGCTTTTCTAAGCAAGTAGGTTGATGATTTTTTAAGCCACCAGCGCTTTTAGGAACTTTTCCACAATTGACGCACATATGTTGTTGTAATGCCGATTTTGTCTGCGGTTCTTCAACGTTGAAATTTTCGCTTGAATTTTCCATATTAGCAAATGAAGCAATCGTTTCTGAGTTCTTGTAATTAAACTTGCAAAAACAAATTGAATTTACTAACATTTCGGATTAAGTTTAATTTCCGAGATTTACCGTTGCAAAAAGCGTCCACCATCTTGGGAAGCCATTGCAATCGTTGCAATCATTTGCACAAAAGATACTGGGTGTTCGCCCTGGCATGTTAACGATGACGTGCCGTTTGAAATTTTTCCATTCCCTCCTGATCGTTTTCTCATCATAACCAGCAGCAGTCAGAGGTACTTCAAAATGGAGAGCAAATTCATTAATTTTGGCAACCTCCAGATCTATATCTTCCATCCATAATTCTGGATTGAACCAGCCGATATGAGAAAGATCCCATCATCAAAACTTTTGAATCGCTCTCCTAGAACTACCACTAGTTGCTTAGCAACATCCTCTCCAGCTTTCTTGGCATCCTCTGTGGTTTTGTTGTTAATATTGGTCATGTTAATTGGGGGTCACTGCAATGACTTCTTAACGGCTAGACGTGTTTTTCAAAACTAACGTCAAAAGAGTGAAAATAAATTTGTTTTTGCTTAAAACTTTCGCTCAAATTAAAAAGAAGTGTGCTGATTTTTGCTGCAAAAGATGAAGAAAACCGTGCTGATTCTGATAATGTATTTTGTTATACATCAAATCGAAAACTTTCGCAATGAATCAACTTTTCAAGTTCAAAATAAACACTTGATCCGACGTCAAAACAACAACAACAACAACAAAAGGAGATTCTGTGCACCAATCAATCTCTACGCGAACCACTCGGCAACCTTTCAACTTATCATCTCCGGCGATATCGAAATGAATCCAGGCCCGCTTGCTTGCCCTGTCTGCACCAAAACAGTCCGCAAGAACTCGTACCGCCTCGAATGCAAGGTTTGTCATCAAACAACTCACGTCAAATGCATGTATCGAACTGTGAAAAACTTTTCTAATAAACTTAACCAGTGGACATGCCACAATTGCCTGCTTACTGGGTTGCCTTTCTTTGGTGTTCGCGATTTGACAGATATTCAAGTAGCTGAGCACGAAAATCTAAAGGAAGACGAACATCATCGAGCCCTCAACGAAAATCGTGGTCGATTCAGTATCTGCCATCTCAACACCCAATCGATAACCTCGACCTTCTCTGCATTCGAACGAATGGTTTGGAGTTATAAGTTTGACATTATTACACTATCTGAAACCTGGCTCAAAGACAACCCGCAACTCCTCAAGCATGTATCAATCGAAGGCTATGTCCCCAAGTTCCACCATCGTGACAAGAAACGTGGAGGCGGTGTCGGCATGTATATTCGAGAGTCGGTCAAACACAAGAAACGAGATGACATCACCCAAAGAGACAACACTATCGAACACATGTGGATGGAGATCAAAGGTAAACACGATTCCTTTCTTTTAGCTGCTATGTATCAACCAAGCCCTACCCTTGCAGACAAACGTATATGGCTGACCAAGCTCGACACACTTTTGGCGTATGTATCAACAATCTGGACAGGTCCAATAATCATCACCGGTGACACCAACATTGATATGCTTGAGAACTCTGAGATTGCACAAGAGTATAGAGAACTTTTACAAAATCATGGCCTCAAGCAACACATAAGCAAACCCACCAGACATGGCCGCAGGCTGATAGATCATATCGCCTCAAATCTCCCAAAAATCAACTACGAAAACGTTCTTCCCTGTGACGAAATCAGCGATCATGATGGTCCGTATGTGATGTTCGACGTGAAGAAACCACGTTTCGAACCACGATACAAAAACATCCGCATCGAAACCAACTTTAATCCTGCATCATTCGTCTCCGATGTTGGAAAGCTCCCCTTCGCAACCGTTTACGGACTTGAATCGTCAGAGGATAAGTTGCACTGCTTTAATAAACTGTTCTTATCTTGTTTAAATGAACACGCGCCACTTGTCAAATGTAAGATCACTAGACCACCAGCTCCATGGCTACACGAACTCAATCTATCTGCAAAGCTTCGTGAACGCAATCAACTTCGCACACGTGCACATGAGCGACCACACGACGAACAAGCTTGGACCGCATTCCGTAAAATTCGAAACGAGGTGAAAAAAGACATCCGTAATACGAAAGCAAACTTTTACAAGAAAGCTCTGTCATCGAAACGCCCGAAAGAAGTTTGGAACACAATCCATCGAATTCTTAACCCTAGCCCTAAAAATATCGATGCAGATCCCAATGTACTTAATGAACACTACAACACCACAGCAGTAAGGCTCTTGAACTCTGTAGCTAAGCCTGAAGAAACTCTCCGCAACTTTATCGATTCACTTCCTGTCAACCCAAACACATTCAGCTTCTCCAAAACCACCTACTCAGACACAAGGAAAGCAATCCTCTCCCTTCGCAATGATTGTTCCACCGGACAAGATAAGATACCCTCGAAATTCTTAAAACTCTGCATTAATGAAATCACTAGTCCCATTTGCCACATAATAAACACTGCAATCGAAGAGAATTCCTTTCCAGACCAATGGAAAATCTCAAAGATCACCCCCATTCCGAAAATCGACCAACCGACAGAACCCTCAGATTACCGGCCAATATCGATTCTCCCCATCTTATCGAAAGTATACGAGAGAATTCTAATGATGCAAATCGTTGATTATATCGAAAACCTGAAACTTCTTTCCAACCATCAATCCGGCTTTCGAAAAGGACACTGTACTAACACCACGTGTATGAAAATCAAAAGTGATATCATCAAGGCAATGGACAGCGGTGAAGTTACTCTCTCCGTCATGGCTGACTTCTCAAAAGCGTTCGACACTGTTGACTTTGAAATACTGATCGAAAAACTCCATAAACTTAACTTCTCAAAATCAGCCTTGTTAACCATGTCAAGTTACCTATCAAATCGCCGCCAATTCGTGCAAGTCAACGACAAAGAATCGAACAGACTGACTGTACTGAACGGAGTCCCTCAAGGAAGTATCCTCGGCCCTGTTCTGTTCAACATCTACGTTCACGACATGTCAACAAATACTAATGCCGAATGTATGCAATATGCGGATGACACCAGTTTATATCGCCACACAAAACCACCTCAGTTCGCCGATTGCGTTGAGAAAATCAATAAAGATATCAAAGATCTCCAGCGATGGTCGAGAAGCCAGAATCTACTATTCAACTCCAAAAAGACAAAAACTATGCTCTTTACAACCCAACAAATGGCCAGGCGACATCAGTTCGACTACGAGATAAAATCGCTCGACGAGAAAACTATCGAACGTGTCCAAGAATTCAAGCTCCTCGGTGTAACCTTCAGTGAGGATATGAAGTGGAACGCCCATGTAAAGAAAGCAACGTCAAAGGCATACGGAACCCTCAAGACTCTGTCCCGTATCAAACGATTCATACCATACCATCTACGCAAGCAGCTAGCCGAATCACTGGTGCTAAGCCAACTCGATTACGGTAACGCACTTTTCCTGAACGCACCATCATACCTTCATCAACAGCTTCAAAGAGTCCAGAATGCAAGTGCCAGTTTCGTAAGAGGCCGCTACTCAAACATATCAGACGTGGTTTCATTGAAATGGCTACCGATATATGAGCGATCAGAATTTAGTATGGCTAAGCTTGCTTGGAAGTCCATAAACTCGTCAGCCTGGCCGAGTTTCCTTCCAATGAAAAGAATGCCGCCTCGTGAAGGTTTGAGAAATCCTGTACATGCTGGTACGATGTTGGCTTGTCCAAACATTGTTGTGAATAGTTTTGAATACGATTCTTCGCGGGTATTCAACAGACTCCCGCAAAAGTGTCGGGATGAATTAAACTATAAAATATTTTGCAGTGAAACGAAAAAACATTTTTTAGACCAAGGCCTTGCAAAGAGCCTAGCTAAGTTTTAGACTAGTTTACCAGTATATTTTAATAAGTCCTCCTATCCTTGGCATTATTCCTAGCCCTATTCCGCACTTCCAACAAGACCAATGCTATCAATATTCCTTTATCATATCTCCTTACCTTCATCTAGTCCTATTTTAGGTTTTAGATTGCTTTTTGAGTCCAAGTTCTATCTTTACTGCCATGGAGGAATTAATTTATAAGTTTATATATATTAACAGTTTTTTTTTTCTAATATTCGGTTCTAACCTCAATTTGGTCCTACACATCGGTTTACATTACGTTAGTCCTTAGGTTTAGTCATGTCCCATTTCCTAGTTTTCATAACTTCAGTCGACATTCTTTTTGGTTTACGACTATCTGGTTCTACTCTACCTTCACCTTATCCACACCTAGCCACGTCCCATACTACGACTGTCTCTCTAATTTCTGCCATCATTTTTTTTAATATACGATATTTTTCAGACGCTGCATATACATAATCTTCTCAATTTCCAGGTGAAGAGCCAATTGTAAAATTTTGGAGATACTGTGAAATATATCATTATTATTATTATTATTATTATTATTATTATGTCAGGAAACGATATTTTAGCTGGCTTGCGATCTTCCACTTTCTTGTGCAAATCTCCTGTACTATTATAGTCACCCTGGAGAACTGTTTCACCATCTTCTTTATTAAAGTAGCTGAAGCCTCTGGAATGACTGTCCAGATCATCGCTTAAGTCGTTTAGATTGATTTTTGTTGTGTCAATTGCTGACTTAACCTCAAAGGGTAGAAGACCCTCTTCCTCAAAAATTTTTGAGGCTGGTACAAACTTTTCTAGCAGGTCTAAGTAAATGCAGGTAAGTACCAGAAAACGATAGTTCTGAAATTTTTTTAGTAGTCCAGTGACTTTAGCTTTCGTTTCAGCACGAGTGCCACAGTCACCCAATACGTTTTGATACGCTGTGGTAAAGGCTGGCCAGACATTAAGGAGAGCAGTCAAGGCTGTTCTTTGATGCCCTATGAACCTGGTGCCGCTAGTCGGTATGGATTAGTTCTTTAATGTATAAAAAACTACACTATGTAACACCGACTTTAAATAAATATACAAACAAACAAACAAGCTCATCTTTGGGAGGGTGTAATGCTGTATTCCCAAAGCTTTAGCTGCAAGTTTCACTTCCGTTTTTATCTTTCCAGATTCTCGAAGTAGATAAAAGTTTTTGAATAGAAGGTATCAATTTCATTAAAAACAGTACCAGATAATGCATCTTTCATTGCAAGCTCTACCCGATGGTTAATACAGTGTATTTTAACGAGCCAATCTCTGTTACTTCCCATGCGTGTCATAAGGCCAGGAATTCGACCCATGTTTACACTGGCCCCTTCGGTGGTTAACGAGATTAATTTGGTATGGTAATCTGTTACTGGTAAATCTCCTCTGTCATTGAAGATGCTATCAATACCAAGTTTGAGGGATTCTGCACCAGTACCTCCCCAATCCGACATTTCCAGAAGTGATGCGACTAAATATGTTGGAATGCCTGGGAAGAAAAAAGAAAGTTTTTATCACAAAAATTATCATTGACTACTATAACCGATTATGTAATCTCCTGTCTTATGTAGCATGACGAAAAAAATGCAAATTTTTATCTACACATTACATTTTATACACATGGACTTACCATTTCTCTCAACACGAACCATGACCATTTCTTTGTCTGATCCAGTTTTGCGAGCTTGGCTTCCATCGGACAACAGAGAGAAAAAGTTTGCGCCATCTAAAATCACAGTGACTTTCTCTTGAACAGCATCCGCTATAGCTGACACATATTCTGTGACTGAGTGTGAATCATCTTTTCCTAGATAAATGTAATGTACGGGACCCTTGTCAAACGGGGAGGGGTTATACTCGAAGGTAGGGGCCGAGAGAATACGCGTTTAGAATAATAAAATATTCTTTCTGACATCAACGACTGTGTTTACTTCTGTCTCGGCAGCCTCTGTCTACCATCTTCGGGTTGCACGCACATGTTCCTCATGTCCATCCAGTGAACTGGAATATTGTCTGCTCTGTTTACATAATGGCAGCGGAAGGAGCGATGGACGGATTATGAACGGAGCAAATACATCATCACCCCCTTTCTTTCCTTTAATCGTTAACGTAACGTGCAGGCAGTTTCGTGTTCCTTTTTGGTCGATTGGTCGAAGCTTCCTTCACCCATCCTGCTGCGGTGTTTTGTAGACGAAGTGGTGGTATTCTTGTACGATTGTTGTCTGTGGTTAATGTCACTGGTTGTCTTACCGGTGAAGGTGAGGTGTCCATCTTAGGTCGGCTCCATCTACGATTGAGAACATAATGGTTGGGTTGGTTCGGTACTTGCTCTCCATGATACGGTTTCAGGTCATTGATATGCCGAGTTGTGGAGTAGTTATCGGATGATCGTAGGAGATTATATGAAGCGCCTTGCTGGTGGTGGTTCCTTTTCGTATAGGGACAGGAACTTTCCACTTCGCATGGCGCGACGAACCAGAACTCGATCCCCTTGCTGTATATCGTGGTATTTGCGCCATTTAGAGTTGTTTTGCTTTTGCGTTAGTTGACGTTTTCGAGCAGCATCCTGTTCTATCGCAATCTTAACGTTTTATTTTTTATTTTATTTATTATTTATTTTACGAATGTTTACCCAGGATAGCCTCTTCAGTTCCGTAAGGTACTGTTATCAATGAGGGTCCTGCGAAGGAGGTCCTAGAGCATTTAAAGCCCCCATTTGGGCTACGGAAGCTGTAATGACAGGAACCGCTCAACCAGACAACCACCCTAGACATCATTCCTACTCTCTTGCTGAGTGCTAAGCAGAGAGGATTGATACACACTGTTATAGTCGCTGGCATGACTCGGTCGGGGATTGAACCCGCGACCTCCCGAAAAGGAAGCGAGCACTCTACCACAAGGCGACCAGTCGGTTAAATCTTGGTCAGATGGTGGTTGACGTAAGGGGAACTTGGAATGGTATCCACCGCGGAACATAATATCACCTGGAGCAATTCCGGTCGAAGAATTAGGTGTGGAGCGGTATGCTTGGAGAAGATCTGCCACCGCTTCCTTGATGGGCTGCTCCTCCTCGATGGCAATCTTAACTGCTTCCCCCAAGGGCTTCATGAAACATTCTGCTTCATTTGCTTGTGGGTGGTATGGTGGTGTGTGTTTGACTGTGATTCCACGGTTGTCGGAGAATTTCTGAAAAGCACGGCTATTGAATGGTGGTCCATTATCGGCCTTGTGAGTATGTGGGTTTCCAAAGTTGTCGTACGTTTCTGCAAGCGCTGGAAGTACGTGTGTCGATGCTGTTGACTTCACGATTTTGGCATCTGGGAAACGGCTGAGGTTACATCGACTCACCAGTATTATGCGACTTGTCAGGAAGTGGTCCGAATAAGTCGAGAGACACGTTCTCCCAGGGTCGTGATGGTGAAGGGGTGCTAGATAAAGGTGCCTTTTGGGATGACTGCGTGTGAATTTGACAGAAGTGGCAACTTTGTAATTGTCCTGTGATGTGCTCATGCATTTTAGGGAACCAGAAATGTGATCTGATTCGTCGCAGGACTTGGCTTTGGCCTGGGTGGCCTCCTTGATGAGCCAGACGGATGGCGTCTGATTGTAATGCTGATGGTAAAACTATCTGGGATCCCTTCATAAGAAGTCCACCGTCTGAGAGTGTGAGCTCGGAGAATACATTGTTATATGCCTTGAGGGCAGGATCATCTCGTGGTGGTTTACCAGCACAAATTAGATGGGCAAGTTTTTGTAGTGTAATGTCTCACATACTGTTTGTATCATCGAGGCACAATGCCTCACTGGCTCTCTTCTAACAGGACCTCTTACTGTACACACGCGTTTTCTGTTCTCCCCACATTCCCACTTAGTACTGCCTTCGGCATTACATATGGCGACGAGGATTGGTACTGTCCTGTTCTAGAAGATACACTGCATTCACGCAACACGAACGATCGATCCACGAAGCGTAAAACAGGTCAGTGTCACGACTTCTTTTACCCCACGATCACATACACAACAACACGAGGCTCGTCTGCTTGACTCGCCGCTCCGCAGTACCACCTCGCTGTCCCGAACAACCGCGAGTCCGTCATACCGTATACCACAACGCGAACGCGCAAGTCCTTCACGGCGACCATCCGTAACACGCTGACAACACGCGAGCCGCTGCTCAGCACCACAGACTATCATGTCGAACACACTAGCAAACCTGAAAGCTTGCGTCCCGGAGTTCGATCCCGAGAATCTTACCGACGAAGGGAGCAATGCCGAGAAGCGATGGAAGCAGTGGCTAGAGAACTTCGACTGCTGTTTGACATTCGAGGGAGTGACGGATCCGGCCACTGGACCATCAAAGAAGCGAGCAGCCCTGTTAGCTATCGGTGGGCAGAAGTTGCGCGAACTCTTCGCTACCCTGACGGTAGACGACGCCACGTATGATGCAGCCACAGCAGCTCTTAATGCCCACTTCACCGCTAAGAAGAATTTAACAGCCGAACGTTTTAAATTCTTCTGTATGCAGCCGCAGGACGTTAACGAAACACACGATCATTGGATCACCCGACTACGCACAAAAGTCAAGGACTGCGAATTCGAGAAGATGGACGACAACGAGGCCATCAAGCTCGTAATCACCCTACATACGCACTCAGAGAAATTGCAGACTACCATAATTCAAAAGGACATGGATCTGAGCAAAGTAGTTTCCACTGCCAGGGCTCTAGAACTCGCAAAGAGAGAAGTGAAATTTATGCGGGAGAACCCTATACATAATGATGGCACTTTCGCAGGAGGAGTCAACGCCGTTCGCGAGGGCAGAGACAATCGGTACATGGACAATCGAGATCCCGACAATCGTGACCAGAAAACCGCATATCCAAAGAACAAAAACAACAGACGTAAGAACGTTATTGAGATATGCAGATATTGCGGAGATAAGATGCCACACAAGGGACGATGTAAGGCCCGAGATGCCACCTGCAATCATTGTAAAAGGAAGGGACATTTCAAAAAGGTATGCGAGCAGAAGGATAAATCTGTAGACACTGTAGAACAGGGGATTCCGGAAGACAACCTGCTCCCGACGGCACGGGCAACACACGGACGTATCGTTGTACTAGACAAAGTCGCCACCAGCCCTACCACAGCAACACCGTCAAAGGTCTATCCCAGCACTGAAGTGACCGTTACGATGAACCAGACAACTCTGACAATGAAAGTAGACTCAGGTGCGGAAGCAACCATCATATCGGAAGGGACCTTTAGACAGATGAGGCCACCGCCTGCTCTGCAAGCCAGCAGCGCCAAGCTCAAGCCATACGGATCACCCCCGTTAACACTGCTAGGTCAGTTCACTGCCATCATATACGCAAACTCGAAAGAAGTAGAAGCTATAGTATACGTCACAAAAGGAAGGGACACACAATCACTTCTTAGCAAATTTGCAGCATTTGACCTAGGAATACTGCAGATAACAGTAGACAATAGTAGGATTCCGATCAACGTGCATCACATTGATTGTCAGGACGTACCCACTGAGCAAATACTTCATGTGAACGACGTCCAACACGTAACATATGAAGAGATGAGCCAACACTTGACACCCCTGACAGACAGTCAGGATTTCATCAATGGTCTGTCCCATCTATCACCAACAGATCGTATAAAGGCCATCACAGCAGAACACGAGGAAGTTTTTAATGGCATCGGGCGACACAAATTTCGTCAAGTAGAGCTACTGATCGATACCGAGGTGAAGCCTGTAATACAAGCTCAACGTAAGATACCATTCGCAAAGAGAGAGAAACTGGATGGTATCCTGGACGAGTTAGAAGCTGCAGGCGTTATCGAGCCGGTCGACGGACCTACTGATTGGATATCGAATCTAGTCCTCACACCAAAGGCTGACCCAACTCAGATCCGTATGAACGTGGATATGACGACCGCCAACAAAGCTATACGCCGAACACGACACATTATACCTACGCTCGAGGAATTGCGGTACAAACTGAATGGGGCTCGTCATTTTAGCAAGCTAGACATGCGACACGGGTATATGCAAATGGAGCTGAGCCCCAAGTCGAGATCGATCACTACCTTTTACACACATCGCGGTTTAAGACGGTCACGGAGGTTGACATTCGGCATCAATTCAGCAGCTGAGGTATTTCACGAAGAAATACATATGACTCTCTGTGACATTCCCAACGTGTGTAATATATACGACGATATTCTGATCTACGGACGCACTCAGCTAGAACATGACGTAGCCTTATGCAGTGTCCTGCAGCGACTACGAGATTGCACATTGACTCTTAACAAGGATAAGTGCATTTTCAATCAGCACAAGATACAATTTTTCGGTATGATCTTCTCAGCGGCAGGTTTGACCCCGTCACCGGACAAAATTCAAGCACTACAGGCTGCTAAACCACCAACAAATGCAGGAGAAGTAAGATCATTCCTGGGAATGACAAACTTTAGCTCCTATTTCATCCCGAACTACTCCATCACAACAGCACCGCTTCGCGCACTCACGAAGAAAGACGCTACATTCGAGTGGAACGCAGATTGTCAGACAGCGTTCGACACACTCAAGGAAGCTCTGTCGAAGGAGCCTGTAATGGCGTACTATGATCCGAACCGAGAAACCAAGCTGATTGTAGACGGCTCTAAGACAACTGGGGTCGCCAGCATACTAGCCCAGATCGATCCGCAGACAGGGAAAGACAAAGTAGTTCGCTATGACAGCAGGCCAACAACTCCGCAGGAGCAACGGTACTCGCAAATCGAGATCGAGAGCACAGCCGTAGAATTTGGTACCCTCAAAAACCACATATATTTGTACGGCTTGCAACGCTTTCTGATTGTCACTGATCATCAGCCTCTATTACCATTGTACAACACCTACAAGAAGGATCCACCAGCGAGAGTCCTAAAGCATAAACTCCGACTTCAAGGGTACAATTACACAATGGTGTATGAACCAGGCTGCTCGATAGCTAGCGACTACTTGTCACGTCATACTGACGACACAGCAATCGGCACCAACAAGGAAGCAGCAGCTGAGACAGAGCTATTCGTGGACGCAATTGTGAACACGCACCTCCCGAACGCGATGGGCATGGACGAGATAGCTGAAGCGACCAGAAATGATCCCGTAACCTCAGCCCTGCTAGACTCATTAACCAAGGGATATATTCCGAGAGAACAACAGGCTGCACTCTCTGCATATCGCCAAGTTTTCCCAGAACTATCGATATACAAAGATGTTATTCTGCGAGGCACGAGCATTGTCATTCCATCGTCGCTGCAAAGCAAAGCCGCACAACTGGCCCACGAAGGACACCAAGGGCTAGTGAAAACCAAGCAATATGCAAGATCGCGTATCTGGTTTCCTGGCATGGACAAACGCCTAACAGACATCGTTGAAACATGTTTGGCATGCCAAGTAGCAGTTGAAGCCAGACGCCAGGAACCAGTGACTTCAACACCGTTACCCGAAGGACCTTGGACGAACCTGAGAGCAGACCTATTCGGACCGCTGCCGAGCCGTGATTATATCTTGGTAGTTCAGTGCTTATACTCGAGATTCCCCGCCGTGGAGATAGTGAGTTCTACATCCGCAGCAGCAGTGATCCCTGCCATGGAGAGAATTCTGTCGAACTTCGGCGTACCATATAAGCTTGGGACGGACAATGGACCACCGTTCCAAAGTCATCAGTTTCAGCAGTTCTCACAAGAGATGGGCTTCAAGCACATACGGGTGACACCGTATGCGCCGTGGGCAAACGGGACCGTCGAGCACTTCATGAGGAATCTGGGAAAGGTCCTCAAAACGGCGAACGCGACCAGCGGGAGCTGGAAGAAGGAGCTGCAGAAATTTCTACGATCCTATCGCGCCACGCCTCACATTACCACAGGACAGGCTCCGGCCCACCTGATGTTCAACGGGAGGAAGTTCAACACCAAACTTCCCGCAGCAGGAAAACCGACTTTGGTGGCACAAGAGGAAGTCCGCGTTCACGACAGTAGGCAGAAAGCAGTCGCAAAGAACAAGGCAGACGCGAAACGCTACGTGAAGCACTCGCATATTCAGGCAGGAGATTTGGTGTGGTGCAGACAACCAAAGCGCAACAAGGCAACGCCACCATATGACCCACAACCATACACAGTGATCTCGGTCAGAGGGAACCAAATCATAGCACAAAACGAGAAGTGCACAATCACAAGGCACACGACCTTCTTTAAGAAAGTTAAGCTTCCCACCGAGGATCGACGTCAAGACCACATAAACGATCAATCACGCAGCCACAGTCCGGCAGAGAGCAGCTCTTCAGAGGAGGCAGCCTCAGACGAAGGAGGATCATCGTCAGACGACACAGTAGCCTATAACCTCCCGGATCCAGAGGCAGAAAGGCAGGTGCCTCAGCAGAGACCCCAAAGAAGGAGGAGGGCACCAGCCAGATATAGGGACGATCACGACCCGTAGCTCGAAACTGTAAATAGCACTGTATATAGGACACTGTTTTGTTTGGACTTAACATGGACTCGAACACTTACTCTAAAAAGGGGAGAGATGTAATGTCTCACATACTGTTTGTATCATCGAGGCACAATGCCTCACTGGCTCTCTTCTAACAGGACCTCTTACTGTACACACGCGTTTTCTGTTCTCCCCACATTCCCACTTAGTACTGCCTTCGGCATTACATGTAGATTGCTGTCATTTTGTTGAGCATTATAGATGGCTGTGGGGGTGATGGCTGCGGTATACTGGTTAGTATGAAGCATATAGACTAGTTTTGCGTAGATTTTCGTCTCGTCTGCGATGCGAGATGGTAGCTGTTCAAGTGGGATGGCGTGGCGGCTGAGGTAGTCAGCAGGATTGTCTTTACCTCTTCGCCATACGACTTCGTAGTCGATATGTTGGTGTCGGAGTTGTATGCGTTCGAGGCGAATCGATATTTTTCGGTTGGACTTCCACAATGATTCTAGTGGTTGATGATCCGTCAAAATTATGGTTTGGGGTCCTCCTACGACATAATGTTGGAATCGTCTGAGACCGAAGTCAAGAGCAAGAGCTTCAAGATCCAACTGCGCATAACGTTTTTCGGTGTCAGTAGTAGTACGTGATGCAAGGGCGACTGCTTTGGGTTCTTCAGGTGTTTTGCCTTGTGCTAATATTGCTGATAAGCCGGTAACATGAGCATCAACGAAGATGAACGTTGGTTTCTTGGAGTCATAATGGCGAAGAAGAATGGATTCATTGAATGCCTCTTTCAGGTTGTTAAATTCTTTCTCATGACACTCATTCCATGAGAATTTAGTATGTTTCTTACATAATTCTCGCAGGTTAGCGGTAAGGGTAGCTATGTTTGGAATGAACTCTCCGTTTGACCGAACCATGCACAAGAAAGAGATGAGTTCGTCTTTGTTTTTTGGTTGTTCGGCGGTTTGTAAAGCAACGCATTTCTCAGGGTCCGGCTTAATACCTTTATTGGTAACGAGAAAGCCCCAAAATGGTATGCTGTTAGACGCAAATATACATTTCGCTTTGTTGAGGGTAAGTCCAAGCTGTGTCAAAGTCTGAAGGACGCTGCATAGGGTTGAGTTGTGCGATTGAAGGTCAACTGTGGCAATGACGATATCATCATGTATGACTTCCGCACCGGGAATATCTGCAAGTATTGGTCGAAGCCGCTTGTTTAGTTCGCCTGAAGCTGGTAGGCTGCCCATGGTTAAGCGTTTGTAACGCTTGAGTTTATCGCCTGCACGAAACACGGTAAGATGGCGAGATTCTGGATGGAGTTCGATCTGGTGGAAGGCTGTTTTTAGATCTAACTTACTAAAGATCTCCTTTCCGGCGAAACTTGGTAGAATGTCGTCCACTCGAGGTATGGGTAGGTGAGGATTTTCTAAAGCTTTGTTGACTTGTCGCAAGTCAACTGTGAATCGAATGTTGCCGTCCGGTTTTGGGACCAATACTGGATTCGATATCCACGTTACTGGTCTGACATGATCCTCGATGACATCATTTTCTTCCATTCGACGAATCTCCGACATGAATTGTTCGTTCAGGTGGTATGGAATTGGGCGTGGAGGTTGGATCACAGGTTTGGCGTCAGGTTTTACGTATAAAGTTACTGGTTCCGTTTTCATTTTGCCAAGCCCATTGAATACATCAACGAATTCGTTGATAATCACCTGTGTAGTAGGGTGGAGTGTCGTTTTCGCAGATAGTTTAAACGCCCTTGGTTCCGTGTTAAATTGTATGATTCCTAACCGTTCTGCTGTTGTGCATGAAAGAATATTTTCTGCCTTTCCTTCAAGGGCGTTATTGTCTAATACAATCCATTTGGCGTGGACGTCGGTTTTTCCCCAAGTGCTGGTTGCTGTAAATTCTCCGATCGGCTGTATGGTTTTGCTGCCAAAAGGTTGGAGAGAAATATTTGTTGGTGAGATCCGTGTGTTTTCCGGAACGTATCGTTGTAGAATTACATTTACTTCGGAGCCACTGTCTATCATGGCTGTGAGCGGCTTTCCATTTACAGAAAGCGTTATGTGCTTTGCCGTTTTCGTGGTATTTTCGGTGGATGCTACGGTGTATATTTGACTATGGTAGTCATTGGCGTGTTGGTAGTGAGATTGATGGTCTTGATGGTAGACGGTTGGATTATCTCTAGCAGTTACACGGTTGACGGTTTCTGGTTGTGCCTGAGTGTTGGGTCTATTATATTGCTGACGAGTAGTTTTTCGGCAGCATCGTTTAAAATGTCCAGTTATGCCACAGCCATTGCAAATCTGTCCTCTGGCTGGGCATTTAGCATCTCGTTTGCAAAATGTGCTACCACATCCGTTGCATGCTGGTTGGTGTTCGGACACAATACGTCGAGAAGGTTGTTGTGGGGAATGAAATTTACGTGAATATTTTCGATGTTTCACAGCATTGACGTCGTATTGCTCTTCATCCTCCACGTGGAGTTGACTAATGGCGGCGGTTGTGGCGGATGTCTGGGTGGTAATTTGGTGGGCGGCGCTTTCAGTGGCTTCAATCTTTCTAGCTTGTTTTTCGAGTTCAGCCAGCCCATTATTCTTTTTCTAGTGCATCCTCGCGAATGTTCTTGTTTACTGTTCCCATAATTATCCGATCACGAATTAACGTTTCGTGTACTTTGCATTGTGGCGAAGCGCAGGTGTACTCACACTGACGTGCATGATCTTTCACTCGGTTAATGAACGTATCAATAGACTCGTCTGGCGCTTGAACTAAGGAATTGAACTGAAAGTGAAGCAGTACTTGGTTTTGCGTCGGTTCATACCTCCTTCGAAGTTTGTCAATCATATCTACGAATGTGGCAGCTTCAAAAGCTGTCTCACCACCTCCATATTCGTGGGTGATATCGTCCAACAGACGCTGGCTGGATGCTATGGAGGCTCGAAAATAATTTCCTTTGTGAAGTTCCTTTGCGGTAGCTGAGGCATCAGGCTTAATATGTTCCATGCCTTCTGCAGTATACCACAGTTTCCACTGCCGAATATAAAGATCGAATGCTTTCAGTACGTCATTGGGGTGTTCTGTAGGATCAAACACGGTCGGTGGCTTCAATTTGCTCATGGTTGGGTACTTTACTTGTTTGCCTTTCAAAACAAAACGTAGAATGTCCGAGTTATCTTGTGTGGTGGCAAGATTAAGAGTTTTATCCTCGTCGCCAGGTAATGTACGGGACCCTTGTCAAACGGGGAGGGGTTATACTCGAAGGTAGGGGCCGAGAGAATACGCGTTTAGAATAATAAAATATTCTTTCTGACATCAACGACTGTGTTTACTTCTGTCTCGGCAGCCTCTGTCTACCATCTTCGGGTTGCACGCACATGTTCCTCATGTCCATCCACTGAACTGGAATATTGTCTGCTCTGTTTACATAATGGCAGCGGAAGGAGCGATGGACGGATTATGAACGGAGCAAATACATCAAAATGCAATTCAGAATTTTAAATGATGCTGTCAATACAATATATGCACAGATGTTTGAAATACAATTACCGTCAATAAGTCTAACGCCATTTTGTCGCTGTACTTTTACGAGTGTCTTAAATTGACGTGACGGTAATGTTGGTTTCATGGCCAAAGTATAGGCAGTCTTTATCATCTTTAAATAACCATCTTCACTTGCTCGTTTTAAAGAACTTGTCACTGTTGTTTGCGCAGATCGTTCTGTTGAACTTGGAATACGTGACGTAGGTGGTTCACCTTGATTCAAACTACAGACAAACTTGTGACATTCTCCGTCAATATATGTCTGAAGATCTAAAGAAATGATTATAGTAAACAGTTTCCATAAAACTCCCAGTTACTTACGTACTCACTTGCGAGAAAAATAGCTCATGCTAAAACGAAATAAAATTAATAATGGAAAGTGTTACCTGATATTTCGTAACAGAGTTCATGCCATTAATAAAAGCCATCACCGATGTTTTAGCATTTCCCCTAACCATACTCGAATTTAAAATTTCCTTTTTATATTTGGCACAGACTTTGCACCAAACAAAGTTAACAAGGATTTTGCCATCCTTTTCAAATGTTTTGTGCCCAATAATGTCATTCAGTTTGTAACTCAAAAAAGTACTTAATGCAAGAAAATTGCCTTTCTTTTCCATTTTTTAATTGATGAGAAAAAGTTGACTTGTGATCGTGAGCACAAGATACTATATAGGATTCAATCCTTTTGTAGCGAATCAAGAAATTGGAATTATAGCATACACCGACCATTTGCTATAAATAGCTTAAATAGAATGTTATAGTTTTGTTTTAAGGCCCGTTTTCACTTAAAAAAAAATTAGCAAAATGCGAAATTATTTTGATCTTAAGTGGAAACAGGCCTTGACTGGGGAGAGAAACAGGTGTTTTTTAATACTCATGCAATAATCCTCTGTCACGGGATGAATTGTTTATTTTTCTTAATGATGAAATGTCTTTTAAATTTTAATTGTACACATCATGTACTACATATTTTTTCATACACAAGTGGGTGTTTCTTCATAGAATCTTTCTGTATTAGAAAAAAAAGATTGATCAACTGATCAGAAAATTGTTATTTTGTACTTCAACAGTACAATGGTTTCATCGCTAAACTCCACCTTAGTTGTTATTTGTACATTTTTTTCTTTTGTTAAAATTAATTTATAATAATATTTTTACAAAGTGATGGAGTGCTTAAATTATTTTTCCTTCTTCAAGAGTCTTTGTTGTTTCCACACCTGTCTGATTACGTCAGTTCATTTTTCATGCAACTGTGAATTGGGAATTCGAATATAATCATGCGAGCTCAAAGTTACACTTAGAGATAATAGAGGCGTGCGAAACATAGCACGTCTCAAGCAGTTCAAGAACTTTTCAGGCGTGCTTTTTGATGCAATATTTAACAATAACACGTTTAAACGTTTTTAATGTTACTGCATAAAACGTTTTAAGAAACGTTTAAACAATTTCTCTTTCGAATTCTTGAAACGTTTTTAAATTTTGGTAAAAACGTTTTACTTACTTACTGCAACATATTTAGCCGTAGGGATGCACCATTCTCTTCGTTAAATTTAATCAGCCGTTTTTGGTTTTTGTCGTCTAGATGTGAATTCACAAATGCAACAACTTGTAGTTAGCCTGGTTTCTTTGAAGTTTATCTTCAAAAGTTTTTTTCTTCAAATTAACTGTACCGGTAGATGTTATATCATATTGGACTACCTTAAAGCGGTAGTGACTTCGATCAGTTTTGCCACTATTTTAAAAATAACTTTCGATACACTAAAACCATACATCATTACATTACCTATTTCTTCTATTTCAGTGCAAAATTTCACATTATCTAATCTTGTAATTTCAGAGAAATAACCTGATCTTTCCAATAAAACGACAATATCAGTTATGATGGAGTGACTTCGATCAGCTTATGCTTTATGAGAAGCGCCAAATGACTTTATGATTATATTGGCAATAATTTTAAAGCGCCATTATTACAATATTAACAGATCACCATTTTTTCATCCGGGGTAAAATGTTTGACCGTAAAAGATCAGCGAATGTTAGTAAAACAAAAGATATTTACAACGTTCACACATGTGTGACCAGCCCAAACAACGGCCGGTCAGCGGTAAATGACCAGCAATCAGGGGTCGAAATAACGGCCGACTGTCGGCAAAAGTCAGACAAATTCTAGGTTTAACCGACGGTAAAATTCGTAAGATTTCCTTTTAAGCCGACAATGAAATTGATATTTTTTCATATTTTTTTTATTGAAAGATTTAGTTTCACACTTACCTGGTATATCTACTTGGTATTTCATGCTTCCAACACTTTCAAAGGGCCCTTCGCCTCTAAACGTCCAACTGTTATCAAAGCACTTCTGCAAATTTGTGACCTTCAGTACTATCATTAAGAATAGCCGGCAATGAAAAAAAGCCTTATTTCGACCCCTGAGCAATATAAGGCATTTGATCATGTATTTTTTCTAATGGTTGATCAACTTGACCGGTCAGAATTAATTTTATTGAAATGGAAGAACCATCAGATTTTGCGAAATACAATGATTGCTTGATGGCGAGGGATAGCGCTCGCTATGACGCTCCTAGAGTTAGGCAAGACGTGCTTTTAATCGTACACAAAGATACTCTTTAAAAACGTAAGTGATTATTCACGAATTTGTTGTTGCAACGGCCTCCGTTGCTAAAGTAATTTTGAAATTTCCTTCGTTATATGAATTCATTTGTTCATCTAATGAAAGAATATGAAAACATAAGTGGTACCAGCAGGACCCATTTTGTGTTATTCAATTAAATTAAACACATCTTTGTTTCCAGCTCCCTTTACAATAACAGTGTTTACATTTTTCAAGTTTGACTTGACTGGCAATATAGCCATGTGACTGGCAGATTTTGACTTTTAATGATCACAATGACCGGCTGGTGTAAAAAAATTTTTATCTTTTTATCTTTTTATTTTTTTATCTTCGTGCGCGATTAAAAGCACGTCTTGCCTTGTTATCCCTTGCTAAAAATCCTCGTGATATTTTATCGAAAATCATGGATTTTCTCCATAAAATTCGCTACACACTAAACATTTTAGTTTCGTAATTTTTGAAGGATCTTCTGGATTATCACAAAAAAAGTTATCTTTAAAATTCAAACTTTTTGCTATTGACAAATTAACCATGATGTTTACGTCTTCACTGTTGCAACTGTAGCAAAAAACGAATGGCATGCTCAAACTCAGCAAAGAAGTTGAGGCCCGGTTTTCCCAAACCCCCCAAAAATATTTCACATTATTTCCCAAATAGAGCCTAACGGCCCCTTCTCACAAATCCTAGTTTAAGCCCTGATCGCTTAATTTCGTTGTTGACAAAGTCTCTTTTTTGTTTGTATAAGTTCCAATCGAATTCACTTTTCGTTTTGCGAGCTTTACGCATTAGCTGATAACGTGATTTCATTTGGGCCTTGATTTTATCTGTGATCCATGGAGACGGTTTCCTTTTATATACGTTTTGAGATATAAGGAGCATATCTATCTAAGGTTCGTTAAGATCGATTGCATCGCATGCCATGCCTTGACAGGAGAATTAGTGTCGTATACGGGCTCCCAGTTGGTGTGATGAAGATCCTTGTTAATGTCATTTATGTCATATTTTTTATAGTCACGGCAACGGATCTTCTCCGGCTCGTATTTTATATTATTCATTTTTATCACGTATGCTGTAAGATCGTGATCACTAAGACCACTTGGGATTACGGTACTGTAACTGATGTTTTGTGGGTTGTTTGTTTGAATAATATCAATAAGGGTCGCGGTTGAAGACGTTACACGTTTTGGTGACTTTAGCATTTGTTTAAAACCACTTCTTTCAATAATGTCCTATATGTGACGGTTTATGGGAAAAGGATAACAAGTGAAAAAGCGATTCTTTAAAAGCGATTTATCGCTGCAAAAAAGCGATTCATTAGAAGCGAAAAAGTGATTCTATTGAAGCGAAAAAGTGATTCAAGTGAAGTGAAAAAGTGATTCACGTGAAGCGAAAAAGTGATTCACGTGAAGCGAAAAAGCGATTCATGTGAAGCGGAAAAGTGATTTCGAAATCGATTTGGAAGATATATAATAATAAGAATAAAAAATGATTCGTAAACAAGAACCAAATGGTGAAAAACGGTATTATAAACTGGCGCAATAATATGAATAGATACAAAAACTAAAAAAAGATTTTATTTTTAGACTAAAGGCTGTTTTCCACTTTTGGAAAATTTAATGCGGAAAGAAACGGACGAATACTAGAGAAAGGACGTGATTGGGTCTTTCGCTAATGTAAACGTAGCTTAATTAATAACCAGAATTTATAACAAAAGAAATATACTTGCATGAGCTTCAAAATATATAATTTTAAAGACAAATGTGCGCCAAGAGAGAAAAAAAATTTTTTTCGAAAAGAAAATTAATGTAAACAAAAACTTAAAATCGTTGCTATCGCCGTAATAAGATTGTTTACATCGTAGATTCCATGTTTCATGTATGTGACCATCCAAGGGATTTTGATGTCAAACGATATAAATAAAAAAAGTAATGGTATTTTCTTAGAATATGAAAAGTAGGATTCACCTACTCACTACGTTTCGTTCATTCAACGTCTGTGTATGTTTATATTTTTCATATTCCCATGCGCCAGTTTTCGAAGTGGAAAGATAACCGGGAGTATTATATCTAATTGCTATTTTGCCAAATAAAAATAAAAAGTTCATGAAAAACATTTTTTTCATTGATAAAGATGTCTACACTCTCAAAAGATGTTGTTGTTATCGCGACTTCAGCATTATTTAAAAAGACAAAAGACAAAAAATGTTTGTTTTAAAGCTATTGCCAATAGGAACCGTCCCTTATGATTCTTTTTTGAGTTGTTCGATCGTTATTTTGGTATATTCCTTGGGGGGGGGGGGGGGGGGGGGGGGGGGGGTGGGGGGAATGTTTATCAGAACTTTAATCAACACTTGAGTGAGTGATATAGAATCAAAAAAGCGATTCATTAGAATCGGAAAAGCAATTCATGTGAAGCGGAAAAGCGATTCATGTGAAGCGGAAAAGTGATTCATGTGAAGCGAAAAAGCGATTCATGTGAAGCGAAAAAGCAATTCATGTGAAGCAGAAAAGCGATTCTGTGAAGTGGAAAAGCGATTAAGTGCTTCAAATCGCTTTTTCGCTTGTTATCCTTTTCCCATAAACCGTCACATATGTTACGATGGTTGTTAGCTACCAAGTAATCGGTGTTAATATCTCCCATGATGATTGTTTCTTTGTTCTCTCTGTCAATGCCCTCTATCTTTGTAGATAACATTCTGTTAAAATCTTTCGATAGATGCCGAGATGAATCTGGGGGTCTGTAGATGATACCAAAAACGATTGGTTTTGATTGTTTAAAGTGAATTTCTACCCAACATGACTCATATTTGACATTTTCAAGAACAGTTCTTTGATTAAAATGTATCTCCTTTCGGACATACATGCCTACTCCTCCTCCTTGGCCATTCTTTCGATCAGCTCTAAGAAACGTGTACCCAGGAATATCGAACATGGAAGTTGAGGTGGTTTTGTTAACGAAAATTTCATTCATATCGAAGATATCGATTTTATTTGTTGTAATAAGATTTTTACTTCATTGAATTTCCCCTGCAGTTCTCTGATGTTTTGTTTTAACAATTTCAATCCTTTTGGAGCATAAATCTTTTTAGCTGGAAACGTTTGGTCCAGGGTTTGTTTCAATATCTCCACATACAAGAAGTATAACTAAACAAACGTTTTTTCTTCAATGTTCTCAAGTTCGAGATCTTTCCATAAAGCGACGAAAAGCAATAACTCTCCCCATCAGCATATAAATCTTCATGATTCAATGTTATGCTAATACCATCAGGATGGTTGAAACAACTTCTTTTCACCATGGGAATATACGTGACTGTAAACGTCTTAGTATGCTATATTGTTGAACGCAGTATTTACGATAGGTTGGTCTGACTATGGCTTTTTGTTGTTTTGCGATGTCAAATGGACATGAAGAATAACTCCTTTGTACATTGATATGTTAGATCTAGGAGGATAGAAAAAGAGAAGGAGAAACAACTCTAGTTTTTCCATTGTAATAAGCTCGATGCGCTAGCGTGTGGCTCTATTCAAATCTAAATTTTAAAATTAGCGGTTAACTGCATAATCTTTCTTTGAACAAAGAAATAATTTAACATAATTTAAGCAGTAGCAATGCGATTGGTTTTTCAAAAAACAATCCGGGCGAAATGTTATTGGCTTACAACTCATGATGTAATAGTTTTTGATCACAAACTGTTTCTCCTAACAGTGAGGGATTAAAATAATCATGGATATCATAGTTTCAAAACATATAACAAGAAATCAATTCCGAATTTATGCATCTTGGAAACTTTAAAATTCAAAGTAAAATAAGATAACAAGATTTAAATAAAAACGTCGAATAAAATCATCATCAGGACATATAAAATCTGTACACCTTTAAGCATGCATATATACAGTTGAAAGTAAAACCTTAGTAGGGAGTTAAAACATTTATATAGATGAACCAGTAAAATATAAGAAAGGTTAAAACAGTCATAGTTTGAGACCTCATCATTAACAAACTAAAACACTATAAGGTCACCTAGCTAAATGAAGAACTTTTTTTACATGAATAAAAAAATAATACAGTGGGTAGCTACTACACTAGGTAGCTAGCAAAAAAATAATAGCTATATAAAATAGTTTAGCACATCTCAAATATGTTTTTCGAAGAACGACTTCTTCTTAAAAACATTTGACACACGATTGACACACAAACTCAGTTGTGACTATGTTTCGTAGTCCAGCTACTTCACGATATTTTTCGTCAATAAATGTGATTTCAGGGGAAGCAGATTTTACTCTTGAAAATCTTCCACTAAAATATCGTCCAGACTTTTATCTTAAATTCTTCGAATTCGTTAAACTCATCCAGGGGCTCTATTGTTATTTCTTCCTCTGAGTCAATTTTAAAATCACCAGTTCCGTGGTCTTGCTGTTCTTGTAGAAATGCTATGTTTGTTTACTAATTCTCACTTAATCTTAATGATGTTTTAGCAGGCACAAAACAGATATCACACGAATCATCATGTATTGAAAATTCAGGAGCATCCCCAACATACTTAGGTTGTTGTGATTCAATCCTTTGAACTCTTCTTGCGAAGCTACTAACTACTACAGAGGTTACTGAGGGTACACATTTGGTTCTTCATGTTCAACTACTACACCAAAACACTCCTTCATGGTCGTTTTTTTCTTCTTTTTTAATAATTTTTGACAATATCAATTCTAGATTATATGCTCTAGGAAAGGGAAAAATATGCATTTACAATATACCAAGTTGCCAGTGGCTAGCAACAACACACTGTGAAATACCTAAAAGTGACAAATCCATGAGCAACCAACTTTTTATTTTTTAACTATATACAACAAATATTTCTCAAAAGAATTCCTGGAGAACAGAAACAGTATTAATCAAAAGTAATAACAGAGAGGCATTACAGAGAGCTGTAAGTAAAAACATAATGCTGACTGAGTAAAATTTTTGAAAGTTAATTTATGCAAAATATATTAAGAAAACGACAGTAAAAACACTGTGAAACAAATCCTTATAACTTACGTAATCCTGCATCAAAACTGTTCAAATAAAAAGAAACTGACAGATAAATTTATAAGAAAGATTATATAAATCACGCAAAACACACGCACAAGTATTTCTTCAAAAAAAAACATGATCAGTGAGAGCACATGCACCTTCCTGTCGAAGCTCAAAATGGCGATTTTTATAAATTTCCTCTCGGGTTTTTGACGCCGAATGTTTTGAAACCCACAGTGAGGGACATATCGGTCTATTTTCAATAGATAAAAGCTTAATAATGGTCTCTCAGGGGATAAATTAAAGTCTGTTCATAAATTATATGCACTGATTTCAGCTTTTATATAAAAACCAGGCTCAAGGGAATTTATGTAATTTGTTAAATCTGGTTTCCACATGGTAACTGAAATTAGTGCACATATTTTTTGAACAGACTTTAGTATATTTTTGATATAGGCTTCAATTAGGAGAAAATAGAACTTCATCATTTTTGCGCGGAAAAAACTGGGACGAGCGCGTCGCGCTTACGTTTCTATTCAATTTAAAAACAATGCAAAATTTGAATAGTTTGAATAGGCTTTAAATTTGAGTTGTTTCTCCTTCTCTTTTCTATCCTCCTAGGTTAGATGTATATACTTTATTACATCAATATCTCATCGGTATGGAACAAATGTCCATTTTGTTACATCTGGGAGATCAAGCAAGTTAATAAACAAGTTAAAGAACAGAACTAACAAGTCTGAAGCTTCAGGTGTTATACACTCGTATCTGATTGAATGTATTTTGTCAGGAACATCACTAAGCAGAATCTCAGGATCAGCATCGTGTGCTTTAGGATGTTTAAATTGTAATTTAGAAAGTGTGTCATTTTTGAGTGGAAGAATCCCATTATGCATTATTAATGGTCTTTGGATTAATGAAAGATTTAAGGTTACATTGAGAATTGTTGAACTGTTTGTACGATTTCTGATACAACCTTGTACCCGATGTTTCTAGCCTTTTCAATTATATGGACGTCACCTTCGAAAAGGCCGTATGTTCTCATTTCCGTTACAGTTATGGATTATTTTTTTTCAGTTAGGATCAATTTTTTCTTCCTGAATGTGTGAATATCTGTTGTATATTGTTTTAAAAGCCCAACCGTATGACATACGTTACTTTTTCTTTTGGTTACAATTTGTTAATATTTACTATACTAGTACTTGCTTAATAGTATTTTGTTTGTTTGTTTTAACTATACTTACTATAGTATTTATCGTTTATTCTGTGCTTCATTGTACAAGTTTCTGAAATTGAAAGTCTCGAAAACAAAACGTTTTATTTCTCACTTTGGAAATGTTAAGTTGGGTGGGGTTGTCAATGAACAGGAGAGGTTTACATTTTGAAAAAAAATCATATATGGTAGGGTTGTTGATAAATGGAAATAGGTGGTGAAATTTTCCGAAAAACTATAAATTGAACCTATAACCTATAAGTAAATTCAGGAACTGAGAACTGAGCACTGTCAATGCTATTAACACTGATGAATTTTTGGTCAATGGGATGAAGGTTACTATAAAAACACTCATGAAGCATGATGACTTTCCTTTCAATGAGTTTTGGTGAATACCTGTTTTATAGTCATCTCCAAAATTTCCTTTTTCTTTTTCAGAAACTCATTAAAATGAATGTGTGCAGACAGTGTGATAAAACAGTTAATGGAAAAAAAGCCTTGGAGATACATATGCGAAAGCACACAGGAGAAAAGCCACATCAATGCCCTGAATGCGATAAATCATTTAGTCAAACTGGAAACCTTAAGCAGCATATTTTGTAAGACTAACATGATTATTATGTAATGACTTGATAAAGGGTTTTCTGTGAATATGAAATATTTTATTGTTTTTAGAAGCATGCACCAAGGTATAAAGAAGGTGCGGAAAACACATCGAAGGTACTTATTTAAGTGTGAGACATGCTGTAGACCGTTCATATCTGCTGTTGATTTACAAGCACATAATAGAACTCATACTGGTGAAAAGCCTTTTCATTGTCAAATTTGTGGACGAAGATTCTCACAAAAAGGTTAGTCTATTATGTTAGTATGCCTTAGCAGATCTAGTGATAACAGAGGATGCCTTGCTGCATAAAAGTATGAAAAGTATGAAAACTGTAAAATAGTACACCTTCCCATGTTCTTGATTGCTACTAAAGTCTTTTAAAGCAATTTGAAAACAGAATTGAAAGGTTTCTACAAGGAATTACTAGAGGAGAACAATCCATTATGACAAAAGAGCAACTTGTGAGTAATCCTGTAAGAAAAGCCTGTGCCATTTTCTTGCAACAAAATTTCTCACAGGTGCCTTTGTGCAGTCTTGGAAGAATAAGGCGCGCTATCGCGCTCGCGCACCTCCATACGCTCCTAGAAAGACTATGGAGCGCTTCTTCTCGCGCTCCTGAACATCTGTAACGTTTTTTCCCAGCAGGTAAAAACCTGTTCAAAGTCAGCAAAATAACGTAAGAGCAACGTTCATTCAAACGTTCTAATGTTAATTTTTGCTGACTTTGAGCATGTTTTTGCCAGTTTGCTTGATATTTTAAAACTCAATCCACATAATTTCTTCGCAAGAAAAAGTTTCTTTGTATATATGTAAATTGGGCTTTCGAAAGTACGCCACCAGTTCTTTATGTAAAAACATAAAACGCAGGAAATGTCTGTGTAGAGAAAATGTTGACCCTTTGGGAATACTATCGTGACGTCTGAAAATGTTCTCTCATTTTTTCAAAAGTTATTGAAGAAACTTTTTTGTGTTGTGCAAATCAAAGCAAACTAACTTGCAAATGTTTTAATGTGGTCAGTGAACAAATAAATAAAAGTTGTTCAGGTGTTTACTTCATCATGTTGTATTTTTATCTTCAACGATATGTTTTACAATAAAACATCTGGAAAAATTTTTTCTTTTCCAACGACAGACACAACCTTATGAATAATTAATGAGCTTCCTATCAATACAAACAACGTATCACTGACATAACTTTTCGTAATACCAGTTTTGATATACAAGCGTCTTTATATAAACAGATTTTTAAATTATCGCGAATTTACTAACAACGAAATTGGTAGTATTTTATCGCGCGTTTATAGCGCGCCAAGAAGGCCCTACGGGCTTCTTTGTTAACGCACCTACTAAAAATATACTTCCAAGACTGTTTGTGGCCATGAGTTGGAAATGTTTTAAATATTTGATAGATTTTGTCGAAAACTGGTTGAATTTCTTCCAAAAGTTTGAGAAAATTTTTATTTCAAGACCGTTAAGATCTAATGCCGTAGAATTAGGTAAAGTCACCAAAACCCGGACAAAATTAATGTAAAGACAAAATGTGGCACACTGACCCAGAAACATGTCAGGAATGACCAAACAAAAAGCCTAATCAATAGGAACTTGGCAACACCTCAAGTTCATAATGGCGGATATAAGATGGAAAAATGTTTTTCATCAAACCTACAATTATTATGCAAAAATGAAAATGCTGTTTCATTCTGAACCAATTTTTCAAAGGATTTTCAAAGTATCATCTTCATGATCATCATGGTCCATGCACACCATATAGAAGTTATTACCATAGGTAAGGAGGAACTGCATAAAAGCCCAGACAAAATTAATAAAAGATAAAATTTGACACAGTGACCCGGGAGCATGGCAGTAAAATAACTTATGAACGACCTAGGAAAAGTTTACGTGTTTCAGTTGATCAATGCTGATAAGTTTTATTGGATTTCTGCGAAAGCAAGAAATACTTTAAAACCGGCTTTGTTTTAATTTTAAATTTTCTAAAGTTTCTTGAAAATGATAGATATGGGTATCTGAAGATAAAAAAAGAATTTTCATAGAAGAAACTTATAATTATCTTGAACTGTGATCATTCTTTTCTAATTAAAAAGAAGTTTTCAACGTTTTGTAAACAGAAGAGTCAAAAAGGTATTTGTTTGTTTTTATGGAGAAATGTTTTGATATTCTTTAAGCCTGTCTAAATTCAAAAGATCTTCGATTGTTTTGTATATGAGCTGTTACGCTTTTAAGCTCTGGATACTTTGGCTCAGCTTAGTTTCCTCTTCAGCTCCAACATAGAAAATTTGTGTCTACTCTGCACCACTTACTTGTTTTATTGTTTGATCAGTTTTTAAGTTTACTGTCAATGTCCCTTATTACGAGTGACTAATCACAATAGCAAATTAAAACATCTGTAAAACAACTGTCTGTAAATTCAAAAGATACATCATGTAACAATACAAAACTTTCCTTTCAGTTATTATATAATTATGTTATGTGTGTGCTTTAGAACATATGTAAGTATATATATAACTGTTAATGATCAAAATTATTGTTTACTTTTTGTGTTTGAAATATTGATAATTCCATTTGTAGTCAGGGCGCTGAGACGTAAAAAAACTGGAAACGAGAGGGACAAATTATTTTTAAGTGAAACTGGTTCGGTAGATCGTACTGATCACGAAATTCTTTACCGGACAATCTGAATTTATTTAAGGGCCATTTCCTGGACCTATATTGGTTTTGATGACGTCATCCATAGGACAAAAAATATAGTTCACCTAACATTGTTAATATATATACCATTCGATAGCATTTTTTGAACTGAACAAAAGTTATGAAAAGGTCATATAGAAATTATCTGTCTATGCCGAATTATACATGATAGAAAGTATTTCTATGACGTCATCGCTTATGAAGTTTGACGAATTGGAAGAGCAATTCTGAATGAAATTCACGGGGTAAAGATCAACACAACACAACGTTATAAGTAAACAAAATATGTAAACTATTCAGTGTCGCTATCAAACTCATCACTGGAATAACAATCATCTTCCATCGGAAAAAAGATTCTCGCAGTTCACGCAGTTACATAACTCGGAGCACTTCAAGCCATGCGATCTGCAAACAACTGAACGTGCTTTTTAGTGCAATATTTTCCTCCATGTGCATTAAAGATGATATCTTGGCAGAGGCTATCAATAACTCGTGTCTTTTTGTTAGATACAGTTGTTCTGCTACTGACCAATATGTTTCGTATTAGCCTTTAAGGACGATGGAACGATTGTAAAAAATTCAAGTAAAGAGTTTTCAAGTAGATTCAAGTAAAGTGAAAGTTGGTGACAATAAATGTATTTCCTCGCGAATTGCAGCAGCAACTTCGCATATCTTATCGTCAATGGACAATCATGACTTTTCAAATCGGTTATCTCCTTGATTGCGATTGTCCATACTTTTGTCGCCAGTCCACTTCATCTTTTTGACATTGAATAATTCTATCTAGTTCGTTTATCAGGAATCATAGAATCTCTATCTCCTTACATAGGATTTCGATAATTCGCCCTTTCTCTTCGTTTTTTTTTTAAATAAGAGCGATTGTCCATACTTTTGTCGCCAACAGGGTGCTACTGTTGACGTCAACCTTCACAATTTTCAAAACCTTGACTTTTCTAATTAAGTATGAGAATGTTTACACTGAATGTGATCTTGATGTGGTCCGTCGTGGCGTGGGAAAGTCCTTCCGTATTGTTTTTGTTGGCTCCGTTGTTCCGTTTTTTCGCTCACGTGATGTACGAACGTAAAACAATAAGCACAGATGGAGACAACCTCAAACCCAGGGTCTCTTTGCCGCTATCCGTATATCGAAAAGGATGGAGATGCAGATGGAGATTGATCAGAGAAAAATTTCACGAAGATCATTGCAAATGTTTTTACGTCTAATTAAAAATGCGTAAGAAACTAAGATACAAAAGGACCAGTAGGGTGGAGGCTCTTGTTTTTTTTGGAGGGGGAGGAGGATCTCTTCTCAAACGATGACCTCAACTGAGGGGGAGGGGGGGCAGGGGGCAACGCTAAGTTGACACAAGTTGACAGACGGGGGAGGGGGGAGGGGTGGTAAAAAATCTTGAAAAAATGGTTGACGTCATTTGTGAACAATCCCTAATTAAGAATATTGAGAAATGTTCAAATTAAAAGAAATGTTCTAAAGTTATATTATCAAGTAGCTTTTTAAATTTAATTTTTTAAATTTAATTTACAAGTTTACAATCGATAATAATATCGCTTCATTTTTCCTTGTTTCATTATAAACCCCCGTCTTTCAAATCGAATGTAAAATAGAAATTGACATTCTAAAGAAGCTATCACGAAAATATGGCGTCAAAGATTTGGATTTTTAAAGCATGTTTTTAATCACACATTTTCGACCTGGATAGCTTTAATAAATAAAATAATTTTGTCCGGTAAGGTTTTTCGTGTTGCTTTATAGGTGTATATCACATCTATCAAGCTTTTAATTTGTCCCCCGATTTTGCATAGTTATTTGATTTTTTTACGTCTCAGCGCCCTGACTATTGTAATTAAGAAGATTGACGGTACATATCAAATGCTTAAAGAACATGATTTACATACGTAATCACTGTAATATCCGAAAAAATCAATATAAACTTAATATTATTTCGTACCCCCAAAATAAAGAATGTTTTATGTCATTCAGATGTAGTTAAGTTTATCAGTGGTGTATATACGTATACAGTAAAGTTTCGCATAGTGTCAACTATATTTTCGCAATGCCCTTGGGTGCATATGAAATCAGAGATGCAATGTTATGTCGTAAAAATCATTCAACCTTTTTTTGAATTTCTTCAAGAATTTTATAAACAGGTCATGAATGATAACTCAGATCAAGAATGTTTGTAAGTGCTTTCCGTATTACTAATCAAAACAAACTGCAACAGTTATAATGTTGGTTTTGGTCTATGTGGATGTATTTTGCATGGCCAAAATCTGCATGCATTTTTGTGCTTGTAATTTAGGAAGTCTGCTAGGAAGATTGACACCAAGTTATCAAATTCAGAAATTCAGAACTTTTAGAGTTTATGAGTTACGTGCATATACATTGTGATATCTGAAAGGATCAATATATCCTTGATATTATTTCTTATCAACAAAATAAAGAATATTTAATGTCATTCAGATGTAATCCAGTTTATTAGCAGTATACTATAAGTCTCACATAGTGTCACTTATCTTTTGACAATGTCCTAGGGATAATATACATTAGAAATGTGATTTTTTATTTTGGAAATCACATAACCTTTTTCAAATATGTCATATGCTTTTTCTTTCATAATTCAGCAGATTTTGGCAGAAATCCTTTTGCTTGTTAAGGCATCTTGTTTTGATTGGAAAGCTTGTTGTTGTATTTGTGGAAAGGCAGCAGATAGGAAATACTCAACTGTTATTCCAGTACGCACTATCCCTTTACGTGATACCCTCATAAAGTGTTGCGATGAAAGAAATGACGATTGGGGGAAAGAAGTACGAAGCCGTTTGATTACTTGCTCTGATTTGGTAGCAGAAGAAGCAATTTATCATTGTAAATGTATGACCAAATTTCGACTCCTAATCCACTCTTCTAACATGGTCGGACGTCCAGTTAATGCTGTAATGATGGATAATTTTGACTGAGTTTGTAAATGGTTGGAAGAAGAATCGGACTGCAAGCTGTATACAATTCCAGAACTTCATGAAAAGATGATACAGTTAACTAAGTGAAGGAACACTTTGCTATTCCGAAAAATCTCAGGTGATCACTCAAAATTCAAGACCACGATCTATGACTACTTCCATCCCTTTCGGAATTGGAGTAGATATCGACAAATCGTTCGCCACAAAATGACTTGTCAATCACTTATTTAAATTCGGCTTCTATTTCATCCGATGAAGTAAAGCTATTCAAACAGTCTGCCACAACCAGTGCTAGGGAAATACAACCCGAAGATTGTCAAAGTGAATTTACGCAATGGATCACAGATAATGTTGACCACAACATTTGTACATTGACAGGAAAGGGAACATTTCACGGCATGGGCATCATATCTGCTTCTTTGAAACCAACAAGGTCTTGCAACGTCATTAAGAGATTGAAGCATAAAGAATTCGGCGGTTTTACCGAATCCGGCGTTCCAATTATTTCATATCACAGCAGCAATGTGATTGGGTTGTCCAATTTCAATCTTAAGGTTATCAAGGATCTTTCTTTTCCGATTATGCCGACTCCTGAGATTAACCTGGATCTTTTGTGCCAAACATCATAGTTTTTCAATTCTAACAAGTCCTCTAATCCAAACTGGTCCGGATTTATGCAGTCTGCAACTAAGCCAAAGGATGAACAATTCAAGAAGCAATCTATTGACTTTCTTCCAATTATCGACTTGGATCCCAATGATGAGACCTGCATCTACTCCACCTTGAAAGTCGTGATTGGAGAAGCTACTAGACTTAGAATTCCTACACCATACATAACCTTTGACCAGCCGCTTTAAAAACGTTTTTATAAAAAAGAATTCGAAAGAGAAAACGTTTAAACGTTTCTTTAAAAAACGTTTTATGCATAACATTAAAAACGTTTAAACGTTTAAACGTTTTATCATTAGAATGTTTTTATTGTTAAAAACAATGCCTCATAATAAAGAGATAAAGAGCTCTTGCTTCGGCTGCTATTTAGCAAGGAAGACGGAACTAAAGCCCGGTTTTCACATCGTTCACTGTCGAGTTGAGTTGAATAAAGTGGAAATTGGCCTTAAGTTGAAATTTTCAGGAGGTTTTAACTTCAGCAAGTCATAGCCGTTGATTGGGCGAATCAAATCATATGACAGCCAATCGCCCCAGAACCTGAAAACGTTACCAAAATAAAGTCCATAAATATAACTAAAAACGTTACCAAGCAATTTGATTAACAGTGCATCTTAATTTTGTGAAAGTGAAATGTTTCTCAAAACAGAGAAATTAAGGTTTATCCAGATCTGTTTTTTTAAAAATTAGCCGTTTTCAACTACTTTCACCTAGTGAAAATACATCTTTACGAAAATAAACATAAAAGTTTTCCCCGAGGATTTACTAAAATAGCAATTCTATCAAATTCGTTCTATTATGGAATCAATAGAATTATAGCGGACGGTTTCTATTTGTGGAAACTTTGAAAACAGCTGTTGTTTCTTTAATCTTTAAATGAATGAGAACCAGGTAATCAATGTATTGTAATATACTAACATGTGTTACCTGCAAATGCATATTAAAAAAAGTACACACTTGAAGAACATTGACGTCATTAAAATAAATCAAAACAAAAGAACGCACCTGTTCATTAAAAATCAAAATAAAATCAAAGTATTATTAAGTAAAGATTAAAAGTTTTTTAATTATAACTGGTTTTAATAACAAACTTTCCAAAAATGGCGCATACGAATGTGATTATAAAGAAACCGCTGGACACTTCTTCAAACGAAACTTGTTTACGTTTGCAGAGAGAAATGCAACGATACCAAAATCCGCTGGACGGTTTAAGTTGAAAATGTTTTTTTGTAAAAAAATGGAAAAAATGGATTAATGGATTAATGTAAAAACGTTTAAACGTTTTTGAAAACGTTTATAACGTTGCACACATAACAAGAAAACGTTTTTTCGTTTCAACAAAATGAAAAACGTTTTTAAACGTTTTACCGTTTGTTATCAAAATCCCCTGGAACGTCACATATAATCAATTTCGTTCTCAAGGAGAAGGATATGGACCTTGGTGCTTTGGAGGTGATCTATAACAAGGCATTTGACGATGGTATCACAGACAAGGAACTGACTCAGCTTCAATCTGTGTATTGATTCATTTTGTGAAAAGAAGAAAAATTCGTCCTGCACCGCCAGGTTGTGGCTTCAATACATCAAGTATGTTGATATCATAAAGCAGTTTATTTGTGCCGAGCAGACTTCAAACTGGCCTTTACACCTTCAAACATTAACAAAGATGACGAACCTATTTGCAGCAACAGGGCATATAAATTATGCTAGATGTACACGACTCTGATGAATCTTCCCAATACCCATCCCTGGTTAAATCAGCAATTCCTTGATGGCCACCACTGGATCCGCCAATCCGATAAGTTTTGGGCTGGTTTGTGGTCTGACCTTGTCATAGAGCAGATGATAATGCGATCCTTGAAATGCAAAGGTGGTCTAACACATGGAAGAGGATTAAGTGAGGATGTTCGTAACCTTTTGGTGTGGTCACTAAATCACTCGTCATCTGTTCATGAAGCGATGACGAATTTATCTGGCATTAAAGTTACAACCAGTGGCCAACATATTGATATGAGACCGAAAAGAATCCTGATAGATACCAAAGACCATACAACGTTTTACCAATGGTTAGAAAGAGGAAATCCTTTCAATATGGAAGATGAACATCTGTACTCTTTATCCAGCGGATTAATGTCGATTAAAGACCAAGATGGTTTAAACGCTGAAGATGCGAAAAAACTCGGATTATCCATTCAGCAGAGTCTTGACAATCTTCAATTTACAAAAGCCAAAATAAAAAGAAAAATGCAGATGACGTCACTAGCGTCTTTAACCAAATCTGTTAACATCCCTGGAGAAAAATCTATACAAATAAACCCCATGAATTTGTTTGTTAGGCTAGCTGCTGTTGCACAGAGAGAAGAGAAAGTAGAGGAGTATTTCGAACATGAAATGACCAACTATCCGATGTCATTTTTAAAGAAAACATAATGTGAAAGCCGGACAAAGCATTTCTCTGAAAGGTTCTTCTTCCTGACGAAATTCAAGTTCCTATCAGAAACTTCTCTGGAACATATGTCTTGGGTGAAGGTGCATTGCTACATAGAGTCCACTGGAACAAGGGAATGAAGTTCAAAGATATTGCCAGTGAGTACAGCAAATATGTAATCCGAAATTATGGATTGACTTGTGTAGTCTTTGATGGGTATGACGACGCTCTGTCTATCAAATCATCAGAACTTGAGCGAAGGGCAATGAAAAATGGTTCGTCAAGCACTGTTGTCATTTGTGAAGAAAATGAATCACCTTATACAAAAGAGAGATTTTTGTCCAATACTTAAAACAAAAAGAGCTTAATCTCACTACTATCCACCAGATTAACCATGAATGGTCGCCATGTTTACGTTTGCACTGGAGATGCAGAAATAAAGATTGTGTCTACGGCCTTAGATGAATCGAAGGAGAAGAACATCACGGTTGTTGCAGATGACACCGACGTTGCAGTGATGCTAATATACCACTGGAATGAAGAGCTTTCAGATATTTACTTCCATACAGAACGTGGTAAAAAATGTTGGAGTATAAGAGAAGCTCAACAACCCTTGTCATCAATCAAGGAACACATCCTTTTCATTCATGCCTGGTCTGGATGTGACTCTACATCAGCCATCTTTGGAAAAGGGAAACCATCTTTCTTCAAAATCGTGTCAAAGTCATCATCATTGCAGAAGGTTTCAGAAACAATATGTAATTATTTGGCAACATCGGAAGAAGTTAACAATGCATCACTGAAGGCATTTAAAGAATTGTATGGAGAAAAACCAGATGTTCCACTGAGGAAAATAGGTACCTCAAAAAACTTATTTTTTATATAAAGCAAATCTTCATTCATAATTCCTTCTTTTCTTAAACACTAGGCATTATCTATAGCTCAATTTTGAAGGATTGCAGGCTTTAGGCTTCAGAAGAAAGAACGTGTACTCTTTTTAAAGGTATTCGTGATACAATAATATGGTATGCAATGGACTAATCGAACCTGAAAAGTTACCACATACAGACGAGGCTGCTAATTATCATGGGTTTCCAGTTCACCTTCAAGTGATTGAATGGAAAATGCTAGACAAAAGGCTCAATCTATCACCAACTGAGTGGGGTTGGAAAGAAATAACCAGCAACAACAAGAAGTACCTTACGCCAATAGCAACTACTAAAGCCATAGCTCCTGAAAACTTACTTAAGGTAATTCTATGCCGATGTAAAGCAAAGAAAAATCAATGCGGAACAAACCTCTGCACTTGTCAAAAGCATGGCATCAAGTGCATGGTTGCATTCGGAGGGTGTCTCTGAGAAGGCTGTAATAACAAAATGGTAACCACTTTTATAAATTAGACATTAAATTGGATAGGGGTAGTACTACGAAAAAGCTTGAAAACAATTTAAGCCTGGTAATAACTTACATAGGGTTATATTTTTACAGGAATGTGAGCAAGTGTCCATGGACCATGATGATGATGATGACGATGACATTAAGTGAAATCCTTTCAGAAATTGTATCAGAGAATGAAACAACTTGTCATAGTCCATGAGATCAGGGTGAGGTTGAGTTTCAATCAAAGGGAGGACGCAAATTTAGGTTTTTTCTAATCCTTGTGATAGTACTACATAGAAAATGGTGTATAGCAAGAAAATTTTGGTAGGCCTGAATTATGCATAAAATCCAGACCAGAATAGCTAAAATAGCGAAACCCCAATTTTTGATTCATACAATTGTAAATCCAACCAAACATGTTTTATGTGTGCTGCTTTCAGCTTAAAACAACTGTGGTGTTAATATAAGGGTCTGTGTAAGTTGGAAATAGAGTCACGTGACTAATTCATATTTTGCAGACCGGTCTGTAAAATACCAGTTCTTTGTTTCTGTATGGCAAGCACACTGCTAAACATGTTTAAGTACTGAGAAAACATGATTTTATTATAATATCCTGATAACATGCACATAAATTGCATGTACACTAGATGAGCCCATTGAAACTCTATTTCCAGCAGTAAAACATCAAAGTCATAGCTCTTTATGTGACAAGCTTTCAAGTCAGTCATTGTCAAATTCTTCGCCTTCTTCTTCGTCCTTCTCACTTCCACTGTCTAGGTCGTCTATCCAGTCTTCTAATACGCAAGCATCAGTGTATTTTAGTCCATTGTCAATACAAGAACAAGTACCAGCTACACATTTACGTTTACAGTTGCTTGCAAGAAGTTATAAAATCTAAAAAGCAAGCGATTTTTTAGTTTATTTTGTTTAAATTACAAAACCTCGTTTTCTTTTCTTATCGTTTTTATCTTTGAATTAACCACATTTAAACTAATTTCCTATACAAGCATTTTTAAGGTAATACGTTTCACTTTATTCCTTTAGATTTTTTCCTATGTATACCTTGTTCCTAAAGCATTTCAGTATACATGCCCAACTGCCTGAAATTTACATGTTTGCACTTACATACCTCTTCAGGAGCAGGTCTGCATGTCATCCAATTGATGTTTAACTTTCCGTCCTCGTCTTGATGCCAGCCTTGATCTGTTGGAGATACCTCATCTTGCACAGATTGCAGAGCCATCCTCCAGATAGGAGATTGATAATTTGCCCGTCTGCAATGATGTTCGAAAGCTGACTTACACAGTGGAAGATCATGGCATGTTATTTTTTCTCTTTTTGAACAGTATATCTTATACCTCAGTTCGTTGTTACTGTTACCACCTGATTTTGAGTACACATTACAAGTAAAATGTTCTAATGTATCCAGTAAATCATCAGGTAAATGACAGCTACATCCAAGCGGTCCGAATGCTTGTACATATTCTATTGATTCCAACACTACTTTCCATGGTCTTGCTTTTCCTTTGCCTGCAAAGGCGCTAACTGTATCACATCCTTTGACTGCACGATATCCGATCAAAGCTGTAACCAGATCACAGGTGTCAACATCTAAATCGTTGGAGTTCATTCCCAAGCGATCTCTTATTTTTTCAACACTCAAGTACCTCAAACGATCACCCACACCAGTGCGTATAAACATATCACCATTCGGTTATACGAATGAGCCAAACAAATTATAACAACGTCGGTATGAATAACAAACTTCGGGTTAACCATATTCTCTGTTTCAAATTTTATGTGAAGAAGCATACGAGTGTCAGCCTCTTCTTGATTCGTTGCTAAGAGTGGCTGCTCTGAATATTCATCGCTTGAAAACTTTATAGACTTTTCATCGAAACCGGTATACAAGATTTTGCCGATGAGAAGAGGTCCAGCTTTCATCTTCCACAACCTCGAACCCAGGGTCTCTTGCCTTTTCGATATACGGATAGCGGCAAAGAAGACCCTGGCGAACGCTGGTCACGTGACATGAAAATTACACAAAATCTGTGTAATTTTTAAAAGAGGTGGCCCGAAGAAATTTTGGCTCGTGCATTCAGTTTTTTATATAGTCACATTACAACCAATATAGAGACCAAATATAGTTCGTCGAGTTCACTCGAGCTCATTTCTGCAAAACTTAGTTGTTTACAAGACTTCAACAGCATTCTGGAAAGACGGTGTTTCTGATTTGATAAAGATTTTATTCGTTATCAAGGTTATTACATTCGAAAACCTTGAATGATAAAAGGGAGATTGCAAAATTCGTGTGGTGTTGTGTGGATTTTATCTTTGTAACGAGCTGTGGTTTATTTTGTTTGGAGACACATCCAGAAACAAACAGAAGCAGAAAAGTAAAACTTGAGTGTATTGAGGTTCAATCTTCCACAAAAGAAAATATAAATAGTCAATAAAGGCACACAAAAAGTAAAAACAAACTATGAAGATAATACATAAACAATACAACAGTGCAGTGGTGAGAGAAGATTCTCATAATAAATGTTTGGGATGAAGAACTTATTCAAATTATTAAATGATTCAACATCGTTATTTATATCAGAATTTGCTAAGTTCACTGGTCAGTAGATGTATGTCTATTTCGAAAAAGCTCTATAACTTCTTCATGTAAGTGACCTAAGTATTTATACGTTTGTCACAAATGAAGACAGAAAAACACAACTTATAAAATGATGTTTGTTGTATATGTTAACTACCCTTATTATGTATGCTGAAAAAGAAGTATTTTTATTATGAATTCTTGTAGGATCTTGTGTAGGATCCTGTCAGGATTTTAACCAAATTTTAACATATGTTGAGTGAAATTTGTTGTTAGTTTCAAGGTTACTATGTGATCGAAAACAGGATGGTATTCTGTATGAATACTGATATTTCAAATTTCAGGGAAATTGCTTTTTAGATTGTTATCTTCCCTTAAATCGTCTCAGTCGTTCTTGTCAGCCCATTCTTCTCTCTCTGACAATTTGCAGGATTTTTATAACCAAGCTATGTGACGTATATAACAGTTTTAAATCATTATATGGGATCTTGAATCCATTATGGCAGATGGTTTAGTTTTGAGTAAACGCTGTATTGTTGTTAAGTGTAAAGTTTACCTTTATCCTTTTATGTATTTTGCTAAACGATATACAGCTTAAGATTTAGAATTCTTAAGTCAATGTATACCTTTTATGAAAATCCTACAAATTGTGTACCGTAAAGTAAAAATTAGATTACATTTTCATTCTATGTATGTGCACATGCTTGGTTTAGTTTTTGATCCCATTTCTGGATTGCAACGCTTTGTTTAGACCCACATATTGAACAATTTTGCTTCAGAAACGTTGTGATTTATATTCATCAACTGAAGCCACTAAATTCTAATAAGGAATCTGAGTGAATGGAAATTAGCTATATAAATTTAATAAGTGTATGATATTTAAATAATGGAAATATAGGTCAATCTGTGATCATAAAATAATGTTTCAACTATGTATTTGTATGTATTTGTGATTTCTGTAGTTTTATTGTTGATAATATTCAAAAATTGTGTCATAAAAAAAATTCATGTTTTCCTCCCAGAAATGATTGAAGATGGTCATCCTCATATTTCTAAATTATGCTCTTAAATTTTAGCACAGGTAATTAAAATTCTTAGAAACTATATTCTTCTAACAAAGACTGCCATAATTCATCACTATTCTGTTGTTTTTATCAGTCAAAAGAGCATGAAAATTTATCTTGTTCACTTGTTGACTATTTTAAGAACTTTTTGTTGTTAGCCTTTCTCATTGTAAATACATAATGTTACCATAACAGTGCTTTTTGAATTGAAATGATAGCTAAAATAATGTTATTTTGAATAATTAGATTTTTAGATTCCAATTCTTATCTTCCTCAGTAGTAACTCGGATGATTTCTTCTTTTTGCTCGAAAATCCTGCGGTCGTTGTAATATTTTCAGCCAATAGAATTCGTTAATTCTGTAGCGTTCGCCAGGGTCTTCTTTGCCGCTATCCGTATATCGAAAAGGCAAGAGACCCTGGGTTCGAGGTTGTCATCTTCCAGTCATTGACGAAGAACTTGATTAGTTCTGTTTTGTTCTGTGATGAGATTAAAAACAGGTTCCATTGATGCACTGGCTGTGACGAAATAATTTGTTTGAATATCAAGCCTCCGCTGCCACGCCTGGAACGTTCTGCATTTTTGATGGATACTGCCTTGTAGACATCAAAAACCACATGAATGATATCTGATTGCTGGGCAAGGCTTATGATAGTCGTCAGCACTGCTTTTGATAGCTGTCCAAATGTTTTCCCCTCGATGCGTGCTTTCTGTACAACAGCCATTCCGTCAATGACAGTTATTTGCCCTGAATCGACTTCTTCTGTTGCATCTTCATCTTTTTCCAGCATGTGCAACAATAACGCTTTGTTGCTCTTTCTCATTTCACCCATTGCCCCAGCTAACGACCAAGGATGTGGACCCAAAGGGTAAGCAAAAACGTCTCAAAGATTTACCTTTCTACTTTGCATAATAAGTGCCAATTGTCCAAATAAGTTGGAGTGTGAAGTTATTGGTACGGTCTTGTTCTTAACATTGACTTTCACGGTGTTCTTTAGTCTACTAAATGTTTTCAGCTTCAATTTCTTTACTGGACCAAAAAACTGTATTTCGGGGGATGTGCTCAATCTTCCTTCAACAAATGTTTCCATGGTTTTTGTCCCTCGATCTCTTGCTTCTAACAGATCTTTTTTCACGTCATCACTTGCCATTACACCATTTGAGATGCAGATCAATGCATTTTCAGAAAAGGGGTTAACGAAAATGTAAGTGCAGATGTTTATCACCGACTGTACATCCTTTTCATCTTTCGCTATTCTACTTGGCGTGAGATCTTTGTGCGGATACTTCTGAGATTTGTAGTCGATAAACTAGTACAACAACCTTCTCATTTCTGCTCGATAAGATGCATTCAGAGTCCATCGCATGACTGCTTGTGCTTTAGTGCTGAAGCCGGTTGTCTCCCCAGGAGTTTTTGTATAATTGTGGTTTCAATAACCTTGTCCGGTTCCATCCTGGCGAATGGGTTATCACTGGCAATCTGAGCAACAAAATTTCCCTTAACGAATTCTTGGTAGACTTCTGGGTAGTCTTTCTCAATGGCTGTTAGATCTCCAAGCATTGTGGTTAAATATCGCGAGTAGTTAATGTTGTCATATGTAAAGGTATAAGGTATGAATGATATCTCTGAGCGTTTCAATAAAAAGATGCCATATCTAAAAATGACAACCAAAATTTTGTCAAGTCACCTCCTTTTTCCTTCAAGTCTTCTACGAAGTCTATCCACATAACATTATAATTGCAGTAGTTTTTTTGGTTTTTTTTAACATAATACAAATTTTTTCATAAAATTGGTATACAAGCATTTATTTAATATAAAAACACAAAATTAAAAAATTAAATTTTGATTTCGGATGAAATCTCGCAGTCTCTTGCGTCGTTCTTGAGTGACTGCACCAATGGATCTTCGCACCATGTCTTTCGTGTACCCCTCACACAGATCACTAGCGATTTGATGAGAGCAAAGGAAACTTTGCGTCGAATCCACTGGGCGATATTGTTCACTGGTTGTTTTCGTTTTTCTGCGATCAGTTCGACTCTTGTAGAATGCATAACATTCTCGTCCCATACCACCCATTGCACTAAATACGAGAGGGGTAAACGAACCCCGCTCTACCATTTGAATTCTTTCATTGTAGGATTTTTTCTTTTCTTTCTCGTTGATCTCGTACGTCTTTGAGGTCCATCCTCCCATACCTTCCTGCTATTGGGTTAAAAACCCTTATATCTAAAAATGCTTTCTGGCCGGGAGTCCAGAATCCTCTTGCGGAGACGTCGAGTCTTGCTTGCTCTTGTCGGTTGGCTGTTCTTTCTTTGAATTCTTCTCCTGTGAGTGGGTGCAGTAATGGCTCGACTTTGACCTCAGTACAAACTTCCCGCAACAATTTCGCAGTTGTGTCGCGTAGTGTGTTGTGACGCTGTGTTATGAAGCCACCTTTCTTGCAGGATAACGCGTGTTGCAGGTTGAAAGGGGCTCCACATCCGCATTTTTCTGGTAGACGGGAAAGACTGTGGCCATACCGAATCTTGATGAGATCCCAGAATGATTGTTTGTCGAGTTGGAAACCTTCGTCAGTTAGTGGTAGCGTTGTTAGCCAAAGTGAAGCTCCTTTTTCATTGCTGATGTCGAGAAGCTTTCTCCTTTCGTCACTGCTGGAATTGCGAATCTTCTCGAGTGTTAGTTTATTTCTTTCCATCTTTCGTTGCTTTATCATTCTTTTCACATCTTTAGTTTTTTTTATCAGAAACGCTGCTTTGTCGGTTTTGTGCGATGATGTCATCTTGAAGTTGCTTCGTAATTTCAAACGAGTTTTGAAATTCTATCTTAGCAAGTTCCTCAAAAATTGGAATTCCTAAGCCTCCCATATTTGGTGGTAAGGAGAATAGCTTCCTCTCAATCCCTGTTGGAATGATTCCACCAGTCAGTGCAGGAATGAGCATCGTCGTGACCAATTCGTCAACTCTTTTTAGTGCTTCTGACGTATTGGGAATGGTTCGCATACAGTAGTTAAGCTTATGCCTGTATCCAGAAATAAAGCATGTATAGGCATGTTGTGGAGCAACCTCCGCAATTTTAGAAAGTGTTGTCAGTTCGTCGACCCGTTTATCAACCCTTTCATGCAGGAATTCTTCTCGATAGCTTTCTGAACCGATTGTTGCACCAAGATGCTTTTTTCCTTCTGTAGAGATCTTCACACCGCTTCCAGCCAAGACTTGTCTTGCATATTGAAGATGTTCTGTCTTGACAATTAGCCATGTTTTGGTGGCTTGTTGAAAATATCCGTATTTTGGACCTTTTTGTTCGATGAAGTCCCACATCTTTTTCAAGCCATCAATTGTTTCATCACCAAACATATCATCAGCGTAGTTAGCCGATTTTGTGTTTGATTTTGACTGTTCCAGGAAATCAACAGCCTGGAGGATTAACGGGATCGTTGCAATTGCATATATAAACATTGCTATGGGGTCACCTTGTGTTGTTCCCTCGGCAGACTTCAATTCCACCCCACCGATAACGAACAATCTTGATTCCGCTTTATAACAATTTTCGACGTAGGTAGAGATGGAAGGGCAGATGATCTTGACATTGTGCAGAAAAACTTTCCGGTTTACGTTATTGAAAGCATTGGCTGCGTCAACGAGCATTACAGCTTCCGTTTCACTTTGTTGGAATATACGACGCACAGCATGAACCGCTGCCCCACACCCTGCATCTTGCCCTGCACAAACTTGTAAAGAGCCTATAGAGTTTTTTATGTCTGGTTTAAGAGTTCTCGCTATCGTTTTTCCGATTATTCTCCTCAGCACTTCTCCGACTCCTATAATTCCTTTAATGGAATTAACCGACAAGCCATCAGTGCTTCGAGCGAAGTCGAAGAGTGTTGTTCCGTACATAATGTCTTTGCTAATGTTGCAATTGCTCCACATAAATCAATTGACTCACTATGGAAACTGTTCGATGTCAGGATATGTTTCCATCCGTTACCATCAAGACCAGAGGGTCCTGATCCACCATTTGTTTTCAGAGCTGATTGGCGAATGGAGTCCGCTGTTATTTCCTCGAATCGTATCGGGTGGATTTTTATCGGTGTGTCTGCCAAAAGTACATCTTCATGTGCTTCTCTTGCGGATGGGTGTTTTTCTCGTATTTGATGTAACGTCTCTTCGTTGAGTGGAAGTATACCGTTTTCCATATTGTTACTTAAGAGTTTTATTCCACCGTTAATGTTACCCTTTGACATTTTCTCCACAAATTGTTTTGAGATGTCTGCAATTGATTTTCGCAAATGGTTCGACTTTAATTGAGCTTGGATTGTTTCACCCTCTTCAATGAGATCGGCAATGCAACCCTGTTCCCATAAAAGTAATCGTCTTTTTAATGCTGCTGCATGATCTTTACTTTTCGAAGTTCGAGACGGCTTTTGAAGAAGCAAAGCGGGCATAACCATTATCGCTTTTAAAGAAATTTCTTTCATGGGAGTATCGTCGATGAAATGATTAAGCAGTCTCGTAGTTTCTTTAATGTATTTCTTCCCCGCATTACCGGACGGAAGCAGGAACATGTTTCTTCGCCAGAATACTATTCGTTCGTAAGCGAATTCAAGGATGTTTGCAAATTCCATTTCGGACTTTTCTCCCCATACAAAGCGCGAAGAAGGAATCCATACGGCCTCAGTTTTGTCGGTTGAATCGGTTGACGTCAATGCAATAGCTTCTTGCTGCATTAGATCTTTCCCTTTTCTAAGCATCACAGGGCATTTTTTGATGTGTATTCGAAGTCCTTTTTCATTTTTAAGGATCTTGTGACATTCCGAACATTGCGAACTTAAAGGCTCATTTTTTTCTGTTCTCTGAATTCCGGAACTTCGTATATTTCCTGTTCCGAATTGGCGAGTATATGCAATTAAGATGTGTGACACAGGTGATGAATTCCAATTACAAGAGATAAATCGAGTCTTGAAGCGTATCTTCAATTTCGTTTCGTTGAATTTTTTCTTTTAGTGAGAAGAAATGAATGTCTTGTTAACTAAGATCAATCTGTTCACTTCTTGTGATGATTTAGTTAACTTTTCCAGGTTCTTCTCGAAATCGGCTACGGAGCGACGGTTTTGCGTCCGCCATCTTCGGAAGCCATTGCAATTGCAGAAGTTTTCTGATTCAATGATCTGCTCGAAATTATCTTGATTGACTTCTTCTCTTAGTTGATCGACATCTTTCTTTACTTGATTCAATACCTTTTTGTTCTCTGTCTCCATTTGTAGTTGTGCAGCAGTGCCGTACCCAGAGATTTTTTGGACATACCGTTGGTAACATAATTAGTGACACCCTAAGCGCCAGAAAATTTTGAATTTCTGACCTTCCAGAACGCAGGAAAATGCATTTCCCGTGTTACGAACGACGAAAGAATTGCCAAAGATAAACGCTTTAATTGAGCATTATTTATAATTTTCAGTTATCTTGATTACTAATGTTAGAGTCCGAATAACATAACCAAGTCGATGAATGATAACTATATTTATACAGGGCAACTTTGTACATACATGGGACTTTTTAATGATGCAGCCAAATGGGGGACGTTTTTACTCGTGATCCAGAAGAATCCGTGAAAAAGCTTCAAATACAATCTTGATTGATCTCACACCACGATTATACATCTTACCACTAAGGGCCCTGTCTACAGAACCTTCACTCATGACATCACTCTGAACCGATATGTCCCGTAAACCACAATCGTTTGCCAATTATTCCCAGAAACATCATTATGGTGTGGAATATGCGTAGCATCACAATACAATCCTTAAACTCCTGTGCATTTCTCCATTTTATTTCCATTGTTTGCTTTAGATTGCTTGATCGAATACACATACTATATGTTTCAAATTTAATGAATTCTTTATTTTGATATATCTTCGTAGTATATGGTAAACAGTTGATATCTCTGTAGCAGGTGCGTCAATGGCGTCTAAATACCCAACTGATGTTTTGAGAAATACAGTGTTGCTTCTTATTTGCATTTGAAAGCTAGTCCAGCTGGGTATTATTGGTGAAATGGAATATTTCCTTTAGAGAAGCCAAATGAGATTAACTTTGTTTTGGTCTGCTAAGAGAAATTCTCTTTCATCGTTTTCTGAGATCGACATTGGCTGTGGACCACATCTTTTGCTTCTTCTGTATATGGGAAGAGTGTTGGCAGGCACGTCCTTCAGGGAGCGGCGACACCTTCATTTCTGAGACGGACCATCTTGTATTTCCTGAACATTTCCAAACGATCCTGGTTGAACAATGATGTTGTTCACGCGATGGGATGTACCTTTTCCTAAAAGACAATTAAATGAACACCCTACCCCGCTGACAACTGACATAATTTCGAAATCCATTCATTTTCATCATGCTGTTAAGATGTTGATTGGATATTGAAACCTGAATGCTCTGGAATGAAAATTTTTTAGCCGGTGAACAATATTTTCCTTAAGTTTTATGCGGCTTGCAAGAATTCCACTAAAATCAGTACAAGTAAAATTATAAAAAAACATCATTTTGCTTTCTTGAAATTTCACTGCTTTGGCTATGACATGCAATTACATTTTACCCTTTACCTGACAATGTTTCTTCAAGTCTGTCAATGTTGTCAGCCACTACAATCGAGAATGCATCTTTTTGACAATGATATGGAATGACAACTTCGTTTAGGTTTTGATTTTCCAGACTGATTAAAGCAGTTTTCGTATCAATTTCTTCAAGAGATGTGTAAGAGAGCCCATGTCCAAACTTGTGTGTAACATTTATAAGGTCTGTGATGTTGGTGAGTGATTTTATAAGGTATGGATATAGTATGCTTTTTAGAGTCTTGACTTTAGAGTTAGAAACCGCATAAATTAGATCCTGTCCAAATGATACTTTTAATCGTTGTACTCTATTACTTTCTTCACGAGATCTGTAACCACTAAGTAAATTTTCTAAGAAAAAATCAAGCTTGGGTGGCAAACAAAACTTTTCAATCGATAACTCAGAATTCATCTGATGTTAACGCCATCATTTCCATATCACAACGTTTTTTACTGGCTTTTCTGACACTGTCATCTCCACTAAGTTTCATGCATTGTGCTAACTTTTCCCTAACTTTACTTCTTTTTACGAACTTATCGGTCTTGCAAAATATACATTTGCGTTCTAGCAAACCTCGTTCTCTAACTGATATATCTGTATTTATTCGGTTACTTTTCCGCCTTTTTGTTTGTACTTCTTTTTCCTTTCGTAATCTGAAGAAAAATATTTAAACTTTCAAAACTTACAAGCCTGGAAATACTAATATCTATAATTATATGGTGTTCCTTGTTTGTTTCAGACATACTTCTCACAGTTGGAATAACAATGTTTCCTACTTATGTTGTGTTGGTTGTCCACAAATTTGACGACAGAAAGTGATTTGTGGCGCTCTTGTGAATGAGAATGTAAAGTTTGTTGATTGGTTCAACAGCGATGGTTCAGTTTTCTCCATCATAAATAAACTGATTTTCAATTAAATCAATAGACCTTTCCCGAATTCTGTTTAAACACCGTGTTATAGCCTAGCTTCTAAGTTTCGCCTCTTTCAAACTCTTAATCACTTCTAATTATTCCACTGGGAACTGAAAGAACGAGTAACTATTACTTACTGAATACATTATGAAATTAGAAAAAACAATAAAAAAACATAGAAACGAGGCTTAACTTGATAGCCAAGCATTAACTCGGCATTTAAACAGAAATTCGGGAAAGGTGTATTATTCTATTATTGACAATATGCCTTACACTTAACCTTTCTAACTCCCTCTTCATTGTGAACATTGCTCGACAACTTTTGTGATACTTTAAACGTACAAAATTTCGCGGACAGAAACTTTCGCGGATTTCGCGGATTTTAGTCCAATCCGCGAAAGTTTGTCCCGCGAAAAAGTCTGAATTGCTCGATCCGCGAAAGTTTATGTCCGCGAAATGTTTCAAAATAGGCATCCGCGAAAGTTAATGTCGACGAAAAATTCCAAAAACAGGGCATATCCTCAAAATTTGGCCATGGAAAAAAAAACAAAAAGAAAAGATCGAAATTATATTATATTGTACTGCTTTACAAGTGTTTTGTTGTATTTTTTAATTTCTTTCATTTGTTATCACGAAAATCAAAAAATATTGTTTTCCTTTTTGAGGAATAGTTAATAGTGACCCGATCCGCGAAAGTTTATACACGCGAAATATTTCAAAATTTGCTCTCCGCGAAAGTTTATGCACGCGAAAAAAACTTGAACTGCTCATCCGCGAAAGTTTATGTCCGCTAAATAAAAAAAATTCGCGGATGGCTTCATCCGCGAAAGTTTCTGTCCGCGAAAGTTTGTACGTTAAAAGTATTTCATTACAGGACATTCACCCTTCTTCTAATGCAATAACTTTCTCATTTTTTCTAAGTTTCCCTGCTTCCAAAATCTTTAACCATGCACCTTCATCGCTCAAAGATAATAATTTCTCATTGTTACTTATTGATTGATAATGTAAAAAACAGCTTTCCATGTCTATTCTATTTTTTCTATTCATATCTAGAAAATATGCAACTCAGTTACACCAAACTGGGTGCGAAAATTACAAAGATATTTTGCTTTTTTTGCACCCAGTTGTTGACTTCACAGCTAAAAAGAAATGTGGAAACATTTTAAAACTTTTTAGAACTTCGAGAAGACATTGCATTGCTACTTAAAACCTGTTTTACATTAGTCTGAGGTCTTTTTTGCCATGTCAAAGTAGAAAAACAGCTACAACAACATATTAGCTATTTTGTCTGATTTGGCAACTTGTGGATGACTGCATTGCCTGAAAAGGATAATATTATTATAAAATAGTAAAATTATAACCTTTAAAATGTTTCAAAAACAAAAAACTGTCATGAATGTTGAAGAAAAAGTGTTACTCAAAAGCAGAAGCAAATTTCTGATTTTTTGTTGTTTTGGCACCCTATCCGGAAAATGTCCCCTAAAATGGGGGTTAGCTACCAATGGAAACTTGCTATACACCATTTTCGTAGTGTACATACCCTAAGGGATCAAAAAAACTTAAAATCCCGTCCTCCCTGAGATTGAAACTCAAATCTGAAATTTTGACCCTGATCCTCATGGTCTATAAGTGAACACTTAGCTTAAGAGAAAATTTTATTTTGCCATGATTATTATCCATCTCTATAAAAGAAGTATTTAGCATTTGCATTACATTTATCCTTTTTGGGTTCAAAATTCGATGTCTCACCTTCACATGGTGCAACCTGTTAAATGACATCTGTTGAATTTAAGTAAGATTTCGTGAACTGAAACTCTATTGTCTCGATTGAACTCCACTGTCTTGTTGGCAGAATTAATTTGTTAAGAGATTGAAAAAATGGTCAAGTAGATTAATTTAAGACTAGCAGTAGAAGTTCTTGGTACAGCAGAAGGCACATGTAATCATACATTTTGTTTGATATAGAAGATTATTTTTGTTGCCTTGTACATTAATGATATTTAATTTAAATATTTTAATTTAATTATTTAATTATTTCATTATGCTGTGTTAATGTCGAATAAAGTTTTGTTTTTGTTTTTATTCTTTAGTGAAAGCTAATTTTGAAAGTTGGGTTACTTCGTAAATTAAGATACTTCGAATACAAATGGGGAATTGGAATTCTTATTGAGATCCGAAAGGTTGAGTTGTACGTAAAAAGTAATGCCACCCCCTGTGCCTTTAACTGTATACATGATACTTTCAGGTATTAAAATCTTGAAAACAGTTAAAACGATTTCCTGTAGGGGTGATATGGAAAGTTCTAGCCAAAAGTCTTGATTTTGATTTTGATTTGATAGATATATTTTTAGTTAAGAAACATTAACTGTAAGTCGTAACTGTATGAAGTTTCAAATAAATATAGTTTTTGTCACATACAGTAGATATAGTATATTTTTTTAAACTTAGTTAGTTTTGCAAATGCTCATGATTTGACACATTTGTTGTGATCTTGGATTGATCGACAGTTAATTGGGAGATCATTGAATGCCCACCGATAATATGCTGGAATAAGTTGGTGATGTTGCAAGGTTTGATTTTGTTCTGTGTCTCTGTTGCTGTTCTTAATGACCCTGGTCGATCTATGAAAGTACATTTGAGATTTTCTGTCCAGGTACTATTGTTAAGGGTCTGTAGCCAAATCACATCGTTCATGAATGGGAAGCATTATAAATTAACTGTTTCTGCAAAACCACCAAATCTGCTGTAAGTGTAACCAGCGAGTGAGTTTTGGAGTTTCTGCATTATTATTTTTATTTATTTTAAATATCAGAAACTTTTTGGACATTCTAAATGTATTTACATTTTCTGTTTATAAGGTAACATGGTGCTTCTGAAAAAATTACATTGCAATTGTCCATCTTTGATAATATCAGCAAATTGTTTCCGTAAATGAAATGGATTAATTTTGCTAATTTTGATGAGGAATACCACTTTTCGACACCTCATAGGCAGATTTGAGCGTTGTGTTGATGTGGTTGTCTCGTGTCAGCTTTTGGTTGAACGCCACTCCTGGTAATTTTTTTTTTTTTTTTTTTTGATTTGTCGCTCAATACAAGGTTTAAAACCACTAATGTGTATTGAGGTACAAGGAGGAAAGGTGACGATGGACATTACATTTAAAGTGTTGAAGATTATAATGAGAAGGAAAAACAGACTGGGGTAAAGAATTCCAGAGAGTGGAAGAGCGAGGAAAGAAACTTTGTTGGTAAAAATTTTTTGATGATTTTGGGATGCTGGCAGTGTGATCATGGCAATTAGATGAATATCTTGTGTTTCGCTTGAAAGTATTTAATGCAGAGATGAGAGAAGAGATCTCAGTTGAACATTTTCCGTAAAAGTATTTTATAAAAGAGGCAAAGAGATGCCACAGATCTGCGATGGGAGAGTGTGTCAAGTTTACTTGCAAGTTCATCACCTACAGCATTACAGATTCTTTTCTGGATACGATCTAAAAGATTTAGAGAATCAGAGGGTGCACCACCCCAGATATGGCAACAATACTCAATACAAGGTCGAATAGTAAATTTATAGAGGTAAAGAATGGCATCAGGGCTGAGGTATGCTCTTGCACGAAGAAGGGAGCCCACCTTCATCGAGGCTGACTTAGCGATTGCCTCAATGTAGGAGCGCCAGGAGAAGTCCTGTGAAAAAGTGATGCCAAGGAGACGAAAGGATTTATTTTTGCGAATTTGGCCAAAAGTCGCAAAAATTAATCCACGCAAAAAATCCCCTTAAGGTAGGCTTGGCTGTTTTCCAAAGGCGTTTGCAAGTCGGGATAATTTGACACATTTATTTCGCTGCTTTTATATTTCAACTTGTTCTCAAATGTTGGATTTCTATGTTTAAAAACAACTATTTTGTTTAAAGAAGCATTGGCCGGCTTAAAATGTAAATATTATTCTCACGTGATCAAAACAATCAAAATCAAAACAAAGATGGCGCGAAGTTCGGAATAATTTTAAGCATTGTTTATAGAACTGGTGAAGTGAAAAAAATAATAATAAAACAATAGCAGCACATGGCTTTAAATAATAGAAATACACCTGACACATGTATCTAGTGACATATGATTCAATGTGAAGACAGAAATAATTTACACAAGGTTTACACTTCGATTTTTTGATACTTTTTAAAAAAAATCTGTTCCTTCCTATAAGAATGCCGCAGTGTGGGGACGGGAAGAGAAAGAGAACAACAACAGTTCAATTTGCCAAATAATTTTTTATCTTTGATTGAATCAGTGTTCTTCTTTCTTCATGATGCACACAATGAAACCAGCCTTGACCATATTGAAAATCATATATAGTTTGAATGAATCGAAAAGACAGATGTATATAAACTAAACCATGCATGGAGTCATCATAAGGATACTATCATTCTTTCATATCCAGTAAGTAATCAAATGCCCAAAATGACAAAAATAAGTCAAATACTATTTCAAACGTATAATAGAAAAACACACAAGTTATTTTCTATGATAATCCAGATGTAATGTAATAACAAACAAGAAAAATTGATCAGCCACAGAAGCGACTCCAGGCAGAAATTATGGATATGTCATTCTGACAAAATCAAGATTTGTGTTGTTATTAAAATTTTGTAAACAGTAAAAATATAAGTTAATGAAAATTAAGAAGAGAAAAACAAATTGTTTCCCTAAACAGTCTTATTTCCTTTTCTCCCTTGAAAATGCCTTGCCTTGTATGAGGCCCATGTTGAAATGTCTCCTTCTTTTACAAAATCAAAAAAGGTTTTTCCAGCTACGGTGTACAAATACGTAGACACAAAAGCTGTAGAGCGTGCACTTGAAGTCATACCAGTAAAAAAAATCTTATTCCCTAGGAAATGTTTTTCTGTGATTGGCAAAAAGCAAATGGATTTTCTTTTACATTTTAAATAATAAAAATAACAGACATTACAAAAATAAAGATAAAAACTCAGATTTTTATAAAAATTCAACAAAAAGTCAGATTTTTGCTTCGAAAAATCCATTACGTGAATGTCGAAACAAGAATATGGTAGGTATAATCCACGTATATCTTTATAATGACAGATATTCCCATTGATATATTAGTACATAGATGTTCCGAGAAGATGTCAGTAATGTTTCATATTAATATTTTGTCTCAAATAGCAATCAACAACTCTAAAATAAGCCCTTGAAAAAATAATTCTATCATCAACGAAAATTTTCCATCTTCTTGCTCGAAGTTTATTTTCTTCTCCTCGATAAGTCTGCTTTTAATAAGTAAATCCGTATAAGTATTTGAGTAATCGAGAGTAACTCAAACTCTATTGTTTTAAGCCGGCCAATGCCTCTTTAAAAGTAAAAAGCTTTTCGGCTCACACCATCTTCAGTTAAAAATTGTTGTTTTTAAAACGTAATGAAATATGGCGAATGTTTTTAAAAAATATTGGATTTTATTTTTTAACTTTCAATATGTCGTCAGTTGGTGCTCCTGGAAATGGTCTCACAAAAACGTTGGCCTCGTAATTTGTTTGTTGTGTCATTTTTCATCCTTGCAAGTCTTGCAAATCGAGTCACCAATAATATAAGTCACTGGTTTTTTGTCATTTTCATTCTGTGTGTGTGAGTCTCTGTTATTATTCTGATTAACGATTGATGATCATTTGTTACCACAGTAGACGGTTGATTGTTTCTTTGATCTCTTTTCTTTCGGTAGGTGACACCTTTATTGTCATGTACAGTTGTTCGATTGTTCGTATTGAGGGTTCCTTTTCAATAGGCACGTCCGCCCCTTGATCTTCAAAGTTGTTGTTTGCGTTGCCTGAACACAAAGGGCTGAGATTTACCAAAGTTTTAATTTTAAAGTGTGCATAGGATAGCATCTGTGAAGTTTCTTTTTTGAAAATTGGCCATGATGTGAGTGACGTGATGTAAATTTCTTTTGAAAGCTTTTTTTGTTTTCAACGTATAATTTTCAATTTTTAAGTAAACTTCCAAGAAGCGTCAAAACATCGTCCTATGCGTATTTTTTTAAAACTTTAATGGAAGAGTAAACGAAATTCTTTGAAAGCATAAAAATCCTATAAAAGTCATTTTTTACTACATAAGAGCTTAAAGAAGATGATAAGGGTCCATGTACAAATGCTATGCAGAAAGGAAGTGAGTAAAGGTAATTTAACCAAAACGTTTTTAAAATGTGTCAAGAGTACCTTCACAACTTCGGTAGTGTCCACTAACAGAGTGCTTTATATGTGAGAATTTTTGGATTTCTGTATTTACGTTCCCCCGTTTTGGGGTCTCAAATATGTTTAGGGTCACTGATCCCACTTGCAGACTCTCGTTGATAATTGGCTTATTTTCCAAATTTTAGGTAATTTAAACGTACATATCAAGCGTTGGCACAATGAAGGGAAAAAAATAGGATGTGGAAATACTCCTATCTGTAGAATACCCAAACATCATGGCTTTGAAAATGCGGATTTTATTCAGATGTCCTTTAAAGTCTCATCCAAAACTGTTGTTGAGAATCGCACTGATCAACCCTGCATCTATGCCAAATTTAAAGCAGGATCATCTGAACGGTTAGTGGATGGACTATCTAATGTAACGCAGTTATCTAATCATTCCAATACGCATGTGTCTTCTATACCTTTACATGGTACCCAAGTCTGTGAAGCTACCGAACTGCTTTGTTCCTATGAAAATGAAAGTTCTGCTGAAGTACGTCCGGACACTTCCGTTGTTGCAGATTACTGTGGCGATCATAATTACTCAATTCAATGTAAGTGTGCAACTCTGCCTCTACTGAATTACCACCAAGAATCTGACGAAGAAAATTTGTCGATGAGCAACCTTAGCCAGATATTGAATTTCAGTCAAGATTCATTCAAATCTATAACTTTGAATCCTGATCCTGAAATGACACATATCAGCAAAATCTTCTCTGCTAAAACTAACGTAATTGTTGATAATTTATGCCCGACCAACAATGCTAACAATAACATCAACGGTATAGAGACGACGTTTTGTATAAATGCTTCGATTAACTTAATGCAGTTGGCATGTAGTGCTATTCCTGTGACGAGTGGATCTTCGCTGCTTACTAGTGTTAACCCTGAAAGCGCAGATATCAACACGATGCTATCCAATCTCCTTCAACCGCGTCCGAAAAGAAATCCTAATTCGCTTGTCACTGTTATAAAAAATGTATGTGATGGACAAATAAAAGACATCGATTCATCTCCTTTGGAGCTATTTCCTGATTACTGTATGTCCACCTCGGATATATTGGACTAATAATGAGAAGGAAAGTGTTGTTGAACATATGCTAAAGATTCATCCTAGTTTAAAGACAGACCTTTTCAATCTATCTGCATTATAGCCTGGTTTGACCTGGCGATTACGGCTATTAGGACGATTAAAATAGTGTAATAGTCGTAAACACCTGACGATTACGACGACAAAATATCAAAACATTTCAATTTCTTATTGTCGTAGTCGCTCTTAAGTGTTTAAAAATCTATTGAATTTAAGGGCTCAGCGTACGTTTTTCTCACATACGCATTGCATAACTTTTTCCAATATTTCTTTTTACTATTACATTTTAAGTAATTTACAATGTAATTTACTAGCTTACAATGCTCAACAAACTGGCAAATTAACTTGAATGGAGATAAAACCATACTATTTAAATTAAAAGCCTGGGCACACTAATTCTAAAGTACCAAATAACAATTATTGTTTGGTTACACTCAAATGGTGTTATGGTTGGTTCTCACTTGCTTCAGTGTAGCATGATGAGTGTTTGGGGATGGCATGCCGCAAAAGTTTAAAATTGAAAACTGCTGTTTTGACGCCTGTGCAAATTCTGAAACTTTCAATCTAATCAATTAAATGTTCAATATAAATTTTTCTTACTGATTGTTTTGCCAACTTTTAGATAACATGATTTTCTGGTAGAAACCATTCATACACTTGGATTGTATGTGCTAAACTTTTGATAGCTAAACTTTTGCAGCATGCCATCCCCAAACACTCATCATGCTACACATTTGAGTGCAACCTAACCACACGTACACATGGTTGTGACATTTCAATAAACCAGGTAGCCAAGTTGTTGTGTAATGAATGCATCATCCTTCAGAACCAAAGTCCTTCATAGTAGGTCCAAGAAGAATCTATACTGCTAAACTCCAATATCTTGCACTTCACCAACATGCATCAAACTATCTTTGCAACAACAACAACTCAAATGCAATCAGCTTCAACAACAACTTCAGAACATGAGTCAGAAATAACAAAGATCCAGCATTGTTATTGATCATGAACTGAGTGATGCCAATATCATGTCAAATCATGTCATTTATGAAGTTAGTTTGGCAACAGGGCAACAGCAACAAAACGCTCCGAAAATGGTGCTCACTACCACTCAGTGATTATTCGATATTGTTTCTTGCATCATGCTCTTAATTTTAAGCAAAAAGAACATGACTTATCTGGACATGTCTAGCAAGTCCAACTTTACTTTTGCATTTCTTGTTACACAAGTCACACTGGAATTCACCCATTTGCATCTTAAAAAAATAGGTTATTCGTGTACGTGGAAGGAAAAATATCAAAAGAGAGCCTCTTTTGGATCTACTCTTACTTAATCAAGTGAAAAGAATACGGAAAAAAAAAGACATAAGATGTACACAGAAACAGTCACAAAATCACAATATTTGCGGCCTTTTTCGTGAAAAACTACTTGCTACTTACATCATCAGAAAAGGAATCACTACTTTCATGAAATTTGATACCAAATACTCCCACAATTTCATCTAATTCACCATAAAAATAATTGTTTTCCCCTTGCGCTTCCATATTGGAAAAACACTTGTGCAGGTTCACGTCACGTAACAAGCAGTTTCAGCTTCGATATTGAAAGCCTTTGATTTCGCCGACATGCCGAACCATCTCTTCTATTAACTATGAAGGAAATGAGCCACTTGCTGGAAAGATGGAGCTCATAGAAGGTAGAACACTAATAATTTTTCATCACTGCTAATTTAATGTATCGCCTTTTGAGTATATAACCGAGGTTGTCATAACTTAGAAATGTTGAATATCAAAAAATGCCCATAACTTTCTCAAAAACCATTATTTTTCGCTATAACTTTAAATGTAGTGTAATAATAACCTAATGATTGCATCTGTCAAAAAAAATTTGAAAAAAAATTTTCACTTTTGAAACGTGCGCTGAGCCCTGAAAACTTAACAGGGAAAAGTGTTTGAAAGAATTTTAAAATAAGTGTTTTGAAATATTTAAGAGTGTTCACAACTGTCGATAAATTTTTTATTCATTTTTTAAAATAAAATGTTTGGCAAACCCCCCACTTTGATCACTTTGATCAGACATCACTGTGAACAACTTTTTCTTGGTTATGGAAGTTGAAAATTCAAGATAATTCGTCTAAGTGATATCAACATGAGGGACAAAGAAAAGGATACTTTGTTGGGCTTCCATGCGTTTACCGGAAATGATTATAATTCTGCCTTTTTCAGAAAGGGCAAAGCAATGATCTTGCGGTGCATGGCAAAGAATGAAAAATTTGTTGACGTCTTTTCTGAATTTGGAGTCACCCGGACCTTGAACGAGGATTCTTTAAACACCTTATATGTAAACACTTATATGTAACTTGTATGGACACAAGAACATTTCGGTTGACAAGGTTAGAGTGAAGTTATTCAATAAGAAAGTTTCACAGCATAAAGGAGCTCCCGATATATCACTTCTCCCTCCTATTTAATGTCAGTATAGTGCATATATTTTAATTTGATACTGTTCCATTCTGAATGATATGAAAGGGTTTCTTTTGATATTGATGTTTTCAGAATAGACCGTAAATACCAAAATTACATTATTTTGGGAAAAAAATCATAATGGAACCTGAAAATCATTAAAAATGGCAGATTTTTGTCCGTTTTTGCCTAAAATTTGCCATTTTGAGGCCATATCATGATTTCAATCCTAGTTTTTAGAATTTTTAAATTGATAATGGTTGATACTTGGATGTGCTAGTATTATAAATGTAATTTATACATAAAGAATGTTTCAGGAGCTAAAAAAAAAACTAAAAATGGTAGATATTTGCCCAATTTCACCAGAATACTTTAACGCAAAACAGGCATAAAACTAGCGACCAACACGAAGAATTGGGCAAGAGTCGAATTGAAAGAGACTACCAAGACTTGCAGAAGATCCTTGAATGGTTGGAAAGAAACAGTCCATTGGATTCCAATCGAATCGAGCTTCAATCGTTATCCACGGGGTTGACTGCTTACGACAAGATTGATAACATTGAAAATATTGGTTATCAGATCTAAGTTGTTCAATCTAAGTTGGACAATATTGCCGTTACCAAAGCAAGCGAAATGATCAAGTGAGGCCACTATCAGAACTGATAGTCCGTGTGAATAATCACAGCATTACTGTTTACGTGGTTAAGGATAGTCCATACCCTCCTAAGCATGATTTCAGTTTTTCCCTGATAATTTGAAATGTGTTGATTTTTTCTTATCAAAAGTATATTTTTTCTGAATCCTTATTTAATTATCTGTCTAATGAGCCATATTTTGTTTATTAAAAATGAAAAGGACAGGAATTAGAAGAAAAAACGTAAAATTTAGAACGTATTGAATTAAAAAGTTCCAACTCCCCTCCATTACACTTTTTTTCAAACAAATTGCACTTTTGAAATCCATGATCATTTGTCGAAAAAAGTTTGCCATAGTTTTTTTTAAAACTGATTACTTCCGAAAATATAAAGCTTTTTGTTCATGACCCTAAAAACGTTGATTCTTTAACTTCAACTCTCCCTCACGGGGCGAATTTTGATTCTTTTCAAAATATGTGGCAAACTTTTTTGCGCAAAGGCCAACTGAACAAAATGAAAAAACCCGCATGGTTATATCTCGTTCACAAGGGGAGTTGGAACTCTTTAAATGTTGGTCATCAAGCTAAAATTACTTTCAGAGAAAATCACATTTAAAGATTTTTTCTTCTTCCATTGCTTGTGTAAACAAAATTGAATAGCGATCAAATTCTATTGTGAATGTGAGATGTTGGAATGTATGAAAAGTTAAAAAGGTAGAAAACTATCTCATTGAATAATGACAGTGTGTATAATTATAAAGAAAACCACCTGGTTTTATTTTTAACGATAATAAAGCAAAATATTGAATACGAAAAGTAAACAAAGCCGAAAAAGTATGGATGTGGGTATATTGAGAGAAATCTCTTTTATTTTACCGAAAGATTAATTACTTGTGTAAACAAAGATTTTTTTGCCTTTTGGTTTTTGCTAATAACTCCATAATTATTTGGAATTTTAAAATTCTACTTGCAGAATCTGTTTTTTAATAAAAAATTGAAAGGAAATATTGAAAAAAATTTTTTTTCAAAAAAATTAACCTCGGAGGGTATGGACTATCCTTAATAGTAATAGACCTTTCCCGAATTTCAGTTTAAACACTGAATTGTGGCCGAGTTTCATATCTAGTTTCATAACGAGTTTTATGCAATTCATTGTTCCACTGATTTCATTACTTTATAACATAATGATAGTCTCTATTATTCCTAATTCCCATTCCAATAATTACCTTAAGGGAATTAATTTTCGCGGGAACTTATTTTCGCGGATTTTATTTTTTTTAAATTTCGCGGAAAAAATGGGAATTAATTTTCGCGGATTTTCGCGGTTTTATCGCAGATGAAAATTTCGCGGGAACTTATTTTCGCGGTTGAAGGGAAATAGAAAATTTCGCGGGATTTCATTTTTGCGGCTGTTTCCTTATTTGTACGAAAAATGGCAATAAAATGGAAAGGAAATAGAAAAAATAGTCATATAAACGACAAAGTGACTTTGGAAATGTTGTAAATGTACAATGAGACGTTACAAGCCCTCGTTCATATCGTCTTGTAAAATGTTAAATATATTTCCAACATCGTCCTCATACTGTGAGTCCCTGTTCGAAATGGTCTGCCGGCTGGATGTATATATCTCGTCGTTCGTGGAGTATTGGAACATTAATTTTAATGCCAAACCACTATCAAAAAGCAGAGGCATTCGAGCGATGTTTTTTGCTCAAAATAAGAAGGACTGTACTGTCATTATCGACTAGGAAACTTGTTATATACTGATCAAAGATATTTTCTACAGTAATTTATGTATTTTCAACTGTTTATCCTTAGAAATTTCCCCAGAGCAAGGATAATTTCGTTTTCCAAAAAAGCGAGAAAATTTGGCGGGAATTTACTTTTGCGGACCGAAATTTTTCATTAATTTCGCGGGAACTAATTTTCGCGGTTTAGGACAATACGAATTTTTCGCGGGAATTAATTTTCGTGGATTCGGCAAAAAACCGCGAAAACCGCGAAAATTAATTCCCGCGAAAATTAATTCCCTTAAGGTAGAAGTAGCTAGAATATTAAAAGCGAGGTTAGACACGATAACTCGTCCACAATGCATCGTTTAAACATGAATTCGGGAAAGGTCTATTACTGAGCGATATGATGATATTAAGAGCTACTGTGATTATGAATTAACTGCGAGTCCAGCTTCACATTTTGACGACGAATTCATGAGAAAAACAAACAAAGCATCCTTAATGGGAAGAGATTTTCAATTAGTCAACGCGGAATCTGAACTGATAGATACAACACACATAGTAATGGATGTTGAAGCACGAAAGATAAATATTATGGTACTAAAAAGGGTTGCTTTCAGCTTGTCAGTATTCAAGACTAACTAGCTTTCTCATATAATTTTTAGGTTGTCTGGAGGTCTGGAACATCGTTCGAAGACATTTCTGAACTCTACCACTATTTTGTTAAGAAAAATTATGGTGCAGCAACGATTGGTTTTTATGGATATGGGAACAACCCCTCCACAAAGGTTAACGAGCACGTAAGACGTTCAATGAAGTCAATTGGTTGTCCTGATATTGATATACAGCCACACGTGAAATTTCCAACAAATCAAAATTCATTCCTCTCAAGTGATCACAACAAGGCAAAATTAATTGGCATTACCAGTGAAAAGTTGGAGATTGACGAATGCACAATTCTACATGCCACAGATGATACGCTGATAGTCAAGGCAGCATTAAACCATTGCAAAAATGGCAATTCTTCTTATCTTCGCAAATGATACAGATGTCATTATAATGTGCATGTATTTTTGGAAAGAAGACATGGGCAAAATTGTTATCTGTTCTAGTTTCAACAAAAACGGAAGGTTTCAATTCAAACAATTAGATATTCAAACTGCTCCATATAGTTTGGATTCATCTATTGTTCCATATTTACTATTGAATCATGCTTTTGGAGGTTGTAACACCACGTCTGCCATTCACGATATAGGTAAAGCAGCACCTCTCCGTCTTTTACAAAAGTCCAAAAAGGTGGGAAAACTTTTTGATTGCTTTATGAGCGATATCGGTGATGCAGGAATCAAGTTGTTTGTATTAACTTATAATGGAAAACCTGGCGACTTATTGAAGGTTTTGAGGTGCAATTCATACATGAGAATAGCTGCAACTGCTTCAGAAATCGTACCTTCAAAATTACCCCCTACAGAAAGAGCAGCACGGTATCTTAGCTTGCGTGTTTATCTACAAGTTATACAATGGGAATCACTGATGGATTGCAATCTATGTCCATTAGAGTGGGACAGGAAAATGGTTAATGAAAAGATGGCACCAATCATGACCGACCAGGTAACTTATGAGTATTGATTAGAATTCGTATTTAGTTTTTGAAAAATATTCTTCAAAAACATCATTGTTTTCAAGATGTTGCACCCGGTGAAATTCTCAAGGTTATCAGATGCAACTGCCAAATGTCAAATGACATCAAAAAATTCCTGTGGATCGAACTTATGTTCATGCCGAAGAAATAGCGTAGCGTGCGTATCAGAGTGTGGCGATTGCAGAGGCATTGGTTGTAAAAATGCCAACAAGAAGACGAGATTGACGAACAGATCAGCGACGAAGAGGACTTGGATGGAAATATTTTTGGAAGACTTGTTAATTGGTAAAGTTCCGAAATACATAGATGGCATCAAATTGTCAAAAACAGGCTATTATTCATAACATTGAACCCCTGAGAATAATAATATACCTATTGTAGCTTTGTAACTTTCACTCACGTTGTTTGTCCCGTTCAAACTGTTGTTGAAAAGCCCTTGAGAATAGTTTGACAGTGAACTGTCAATGAACAGAGTTTGACACGCATAATTGTTCCTTAATTATCTATAATGTTCTTTATGTTTCAATGTTGTACAAATCGTGCACTCTTGTTCCTTTGTCAAGGAAAAGTTTGTTCACTAATTGGGAGATGGAGTGTCGATATCGTCCATTGCGCTCTCCAAAGTGTTCCCTACTCATTAAGTCCCAATATTCACTACGTAAAACACAAACTATTCCTTTTGTGATGGAACAGTTCGTGTATACCAATAACAGGGAATACATTGTTCCTATGTCGAAAGGAATGAATAAATGACTCTCCTGTGAAGTGCAATATGGTATAAATAAGTCATTCAAGTGTAAGAACCCAGTATTCGTTTTTTTATTTATATCAATACGTTGTTTTGTTTTTAAAAATGTTGAAGAGAACATTATTTGTGAACTGGGTTGGAATCAATGGCGCTGCTAAACGCAAGAGAAAGTTGGTATTACCTCCAAACGATAGAAATATATACATCTGTCCTGTGCAAAATTGCCTACACATTGGTTTTAAAAGCAGTCGAGGTTTATGCAAGCATATCGATGTCAAGCATTGTTGCTATTACTATTTTGACGAAGCTCCAGATATCGAAAGGGAAGAAGTCAATATGTACGGCACACAAGCCTTCCTTTTCTATCAACGATGGTATTGGAAAGATTTTTTGGAACTGGCTGCGTACACCATGTGGAGGAGGGAAGTCTGAAAAAGAAGCGAAACAATGTGCACAACGATGTATGAAATTTTTAATGGCTAGTTTTGACGACTTCGAATCAGAATCGTGTTGAACCGAAGAATTTGTCGATCGTTGCTTAGGTACACCCTCCATCATTATGGATTTCCTTAAAACTCTTGAAGAAGATTGGAAACTAAGTTGTTTGGTGTCGTTAAATTACTTAAAATCAATATCAGACATACTTGACTTTCGAAAAGCGAATGGTGTATCCGACAGCACATTACATTGTTTTGCGGTCACCGAAGTTTACATACGACGTGGTAAAGAAAATCTGGGAAAGCGAAAGAGACTGGAGTATTCTGGCAACTTGGATTTGGAAACGCTCATTGCTCGAAGCAGTTGGGCGACCTCACATCAATCCTTTCCGAGACATCTTTAAAGAATGCAGAGACCAACGAAAAGTGTCGGCATCTCAACTGGCGTTTACAACGAGATTCATTACCGCGTATTTATTTGTTCGAGTCAAGTGTCCCAGACCAATGACCTATCAATACTTAACAATAGAAATGGTTAATAAAGCAAAGACCAATGGTGGTTACATCGACCAGAAGGAATTTAAAACTGCCGATAGATATTTATTTGACACTGCGATTCTCGGTTCCGAAACTATGGAGATTCTTGATTTTTATATCCAGTTACTGCGACCGAAACTAAGTCCCAACTGTGACTATTTGCTCGTAACAAACAAGGGAAAGCAATACACCGCGTTCTTGTCGTCCACGAAGCTATTGGCAAATATATACGTCTGACTCGCTATCGACAAATTGTAGAGACGGAAAGTGCGGAAGCGGAATCGGAAAGAGAAATCGCTTCACGTGACCAAAAGCACAGTTCTCACGTGGCCAAAGTAGCCTATCAAAAGAGTTTGTCAAGAGACGTTGCTTCACGCAGCAAGCAATGCATGGAGAAACTATTTGGAAATAAACGAAAGAAAGTGAGTGCAGGCATGATGGACGTTTTAAGATCAATCAACAACACGGCGCGTTCCTTCGATCAGCAAGTACTCGATCAAGCCGAAACGATTTTGTCGCAACCTTGTAGCAGTTCTTCACCTCAAGTTACTGACGACACGAACGATGAAGATGTTGTTACAATAACCAACACCATTTCATGTAATCCCGAAAGCAACTGTAATGCCGAAATGCAAGTAGATCCAGCATTCCGATCTCGAATCAGTTCCGATGTTCATTTGAAAAAGGAAGTCGTTCACAAACAATCTAAAAGTTCTACGAAAGTGAAATTCACAAAAGACCAAGACGTGTCTTTGTGTAAAGGAATCTCTAAATAAGGGCCGTTGGAGCCTGATACTTAGAGATTCTGAATACTCGTCTCACCCTTGTCGACATGAAGACTCGCTTCAGATGCGCGCAGAATCTATGGCATTTAAACGCAACAGGAGCTCTCTTGTAAATTTTCAAATATCCGTTTCTTCCGAAGAAATAAAAAAAATGTACACTAAAGATTCAACAATTACTTTTCATTCTCTTCTTCATCTCCCGCAAAGTAGTCCTGGGTGGTGATATCTGCACAAAAACTGCCTTGATCAGTTTCAACAACAACGTCTAAATCAACGTAAGAAAAATTACTAAAACTTTCCCTGTGACTAGATGAAAATGGGTGTGGTGTACTTCTGATAGCTGAGTAGCATTTCAAAATTAATATTTTTTTTTTAAATTCGCATGCTGTTAAAAACTGGGATTCTATGTGGAAAATAGAACTACAACAGCCTGCAACCAACAATTATTAAGAGGTTTGAGCTGTCCTAATATATTTGAAATCATATCTGGTGATACGAGAATTTATGCAAGTAGTGAACCTTTGATCAACAACTATTCTTGAAAGAATGTTTGAAGTTCAAAGTTCTTTTGTTTGTTTTATACTTTCCCTTGAGGAACAATCATAATTTATCATTTTAAACGACATGTTCACGTGCCGGTTTAGATCACTGGTATTCTCCAATGACAAGAAGCCGAAAGATCGCTGGTTCGAGCCCTACCATGGTTCGCCTGAAAGGAAACTTAACAGTTTCGGCGGTCACAGATTTCTCATGTTCTGGTTACTAAACTTGCATGGGTGCACACCTCCCCGTAGTTGAATTGGATATAACGCGGTTCGGTTTAGCAACGCGTCTGGTCACCTTCGGGTGAAGTCAGGGGGCACTGAGGCATAGTTCCATTCAGGTCTCCGCCGAATCAATCGAAATCCAACAACATACGCCAGGGCTAGAAGTGTCAGCATATATCTGTGGAGCCGGCTTTAATCATCCGAGCTGGTACTAGCAATCCATATCTGTTTTTGTTACTCAAACATTTACTTTGAAGAAATGATCTTTACATATTTTTCGATTTTGCTTTCCACACTCGATGATTGTTTACCGGTTAAACACGAATGCAGCCAAGCATTGTATAGATAAATAGATCCAATACATCCAACCCCTTTGCATACTTGATTAATTTTGGTACTATTTCATCGAGGTTATCCGCAAAGGAACTTTATTCCAACAATAAAGCTGTATGGTGGCCGATTAGAGCAATAGCAGTTTTTATCGATTTCTTTTGTTTTTCTTACATTAAGTTTGTTTATTTTGCTTTTTCTTTCTTTTTACTATTTTTTTCAGTGTTGTTCTTTTCTTTTTTTGCAAATTCACATTTCTTCATTACTTTTTTCTTACTTTTTTCCCTACTTTTTATTATTTTATTTCTCCTTTTTTTCGCTACTATTTTTCTACTTTTTCTTCGTTACTGGTTTTTATATTTCTTTTCGTTAGCTACTTTTTTGTTTCTTTTTTACTACTATTTTTACATTTTAAAATAACAAAAAAAGAAAAACAAGAAAAAAGTAAAGAAAAACTAAAGTAAAGTAAAAAAAAAATAGTGTTCGTGGCCGAGGAGGGCAATAGCGATATACAAAATGAAAGCATGGCCGAGGAGAGCAATAGCACATTTTCATTAACCGAAATGAACGCCCTGGGCGCTTATAATTTTTTTGAACTTTTACGTTGGGTGCTTATACGGACGAGGCGCTTAATTAAAAAATCACTAGAATCACCAATACCGTTTACCATTTCACTGGATGCTGACAAAAGAACGGCCTGTGTCCTTGCTCAAGCAACTTCTAAAAAGCTCGATAATTACTCTCACTTTGAAATGAAAACACTTCATTCCCGCCTTATTGAGTTTTCTTCATTATGCTGAAATATATGTTCAACTCAAAACCATGTTTTTCTCATTATTTTATGTTTTTGCTGAATAAGCGCTCAATTTTGGATCTGGGCGTTTAATCGGAATCTGGGCCTGATTACAAATTTTTCCTCTAAACCTTGGTTCTAAACCTGTTTAATTGGATGGGGCGTTTAATCCTGGCCGCTAAATCGGTCATCTACGGTACTTAAATTAACACACACCCTAGTCTTAAGAAACCAAACAATGTTACAAACATGTTGGGTTCATGTGGGTTCATAGGATGACCATCCTTGATCGAAGCGTTCCTTTGACGTGGTTTGGTTTGACGAACAAACGAGTTCTCTGTTAGCACAATGCATGAGTTTAACGCTGCTTTATCTCTCTTATTTTACGCAGGCTTATTCCTGTCAAAGATTTCAAAATTCATCTATTTTCAAGGTATCCCTTTCAAGATTAATACGGATTGTTATCGTTATCTCTTGCTAACTCATCCCGCCCAGATCTCTGAAAAAAAATTTTCAAAGCAATTTCATTATTTCATGCACCCCTTAATTTTCACTTAAGGTATCCGATTGATTTAATAGGAACAAAATACAAGTTTACATCAAGTATAATTCTGTTTCAAATAAATATAGGCTACATCTGCCTCTTCGGCTTTAATTACGCCAGAAACTTAAGAATATTATTGCAGATCCAAGCTGCAATAATATTCTCAAGTTTCTGGCGTAATTCAGCTGTTAAATAATCATTATTGTCATCAAGAATCCTGAGTTCATCTGCGATATCCACCAAATTATCTTCTTTGACATATGTTCCGCATTCAACAGCCCCATAATCTTCTGGGTTATGAAAAATATGTTCTGGAATTCCGGTGGGCAGCTCTTTGTTACGTTGTTTCCTTCCTCGTTCCTCTATGGTTCCAGACGGTTGTTCTGAAGATATTTAATTCATTCTGAATTACTGGTATATAGACATATGAAAGCATGTTTCTGGAACAGAACATAATGAATATCTATACTTTAATAAAACATATGGGACAAGACTCCACATTCGTAATTTAACGTACCTGTCAAGTTCCAACGCTTGATCATAATGACCATCTTGAATTAATCTTTTTAGCTGAACTTTAAAAAATATTTCCATTCTATGATGAAGCTCCCTCCACCAACGTTCGATCTTATTTGCAGTCGACGGACCGTACTTTACGCAGTTCTCAATCACCTCGTCCTCACTGGGAAAGGTACAATTTACATTGTGCAGGTAACAATGTATGGTTGCTAAAACATCTGTTTCTGTTCCTCGGTCCACTCGAATGGTTTTAGTTGCTTGAACAAGGACACAGGCCGTTCTTTTGTCAGCATCCAGTGAAATGGTAAACGGTATTGGTGATTCTAGTGATTTTTTAATTAAGCGCCTCGTCCGTATAAGCGCCCAACGTAAAAGTCCAAAAAAATTATAAGCGCCCAGGGCGTTCATTTCGGTTAATGAAAATGTGCTATTGCTCTCCTCGGCCATGCTTTCATTTTGTATATCGCTATTGCCCTCCTCGGCCACGAACACTATTTTTTTTTTACTTTACTTTAGTTTTTCTTTACTTTTTTCCCGTTTTTCTTTTTTTTTGTTATTTTAAAATGTAAAAATAGTAGTAAAAAAGTAACAAAAAAGTAGCTAACGAAAAGAAATATAAAAAGCAGTAACGAAGAAAAAGTAGAAAAATAGTAGCGAAAAAAAGTAGAAATAAAATAATAAAAAAGTAGGGAAAAAAGTAAGAAAAAAGTAATGAAGAAATGTGAACTTGCAAAAAAAAGAAAAGAACAACACTGAAAAAAATAGTAAAAAGAAAGAAAAAGCAAAATAAACAAACTTAATGTAAGAAAAACAAAAGAAATCGATAAAAACTGCTATTGCTCTAATCGGCCACCATAGAACAGTTCTAGAAAAACCAGGTTATCACCAAACATCCATCCATCAGCGATCTGCTGTTTCTCTTGTGATCCTTTTTTTTTTTTTAATTTCGTGGTCACTCTTTCAGAATAATAATAAGTTCAGGTTTTTAAAATGTGTAGTGAAGATTATCCGAGCAAATACCCAATCAAAACCAACAGAAATATGTAAACAAAACAAAACATGATCGTGCGGAATTTCGAACAATTCAAATAAAGGATATTTAGAAAGAATGTGGAAATTTTTTTGTGAAGTCAAAATCATCGAAATCATTTTTAATCATTATATATTAGAACGAATTCTCTACAGAAACTTTTAAAAATCGTTTGCAATATTTTATGACTGATAACGGTCGTCGTTTTATGACTAATGGCGGTCGTAATTTTCCACTTCCATTTTTTCTCTGCTGCGTTATATCATAATCAGATTAGTGTAAGCTCCATTGCTGGCGAGCTCTTCTATAAACAAACAATTCATAGGACTTTAATCAGCAAAACTTTGCTAGATTGATGTTGCTTAAGGCGTTATTATATTTCAGATTCGCCGCTTATATCATGGATCAAAAATGTGACACATCGTACTCTGGTAAGGTGCTTTTAACCAATGGACAAATAAACGTATTGATTGCTCTGAATGTAATGGTGATGGTATCTAATTTGGTTGTGAACAGCGCTGTCATCTACACATTATACTCGACAAATCAGTTACGTAACGTGTCCTTTCGACTCATTTTGTATTTGAGTGTATCCGACATATGTCTTGCGGTCGTTGTTCAGTCCTTGTTTACCGTCATGCTCGCAGAGTTTGCCGACAAATCAGCTTGTGATTTCGAGACGCTTCTGCAGTTTTTTGCTATACTTTTAACGCACACGTCAGGGTATACTATTGCAGTGATTGGCTACGACAGGTATGTTCGAATGAAATACTTGAATGGCTACTCAAAAATCATGTCCGACAAAAGAGCGACACTCATCATGTTTGCCGCCGTTTGTTTATCGATTTTGCAAGCAACTGTCTATGTACTCGGTACGAAATTAAATTTTTTCTCCACTTCAAAGAAAGTAACGGTTGCTGTTGATTTTCTAATTGCAGTAACAGTCTTTGTTCTGTACCTACTGACGATCAAAGCGGTACGTGATCACAAGACACAGACCAACACAAAAGATATGCTGAAGCAGGTCAACACAACTGTCACGAGAATATCATCGCGCATTTTTTAGCGGTCCTCATTTTTTATCTCCCATATATCATTATTTCGATGACACATTCTATGTCTGCCAGTAAAATGGAGCAAACCAACAGAAAATGGTTGGAATTCGTTTTGCTTCTTGGTTATATTCTCACATACGGGAATTCATCCGCTAACGCCATCATATTCTTAAGTGCTAACAAAAAAAGTCGCCAAAAGCTGCGGATTTTACTTCGTCAAAGTGAAGACAGGGTTGAAGTCTCTGTGGACCACAAAACTCAAATACCGAAGATAGTAGCCTGCATGTTTGAATCGTTTCACCAACGCGTCATCATAAGAAGTCACAGTAGTTCGACTTAATTCAATAAACTTGTGTCATTGAGAAGATAAGTTTCGTTCATGAAACACTTTTAGTTCTTTTTTGTGATTTTTTAAATATTTTTCACGTCTCGTTGCTTGATGGAAGTTGTATAATGGATGTATTGCCAAATACGTCAGCCACTAAACCAGTTGCGTAACTGGAGGGGTTAGTTGAGTACGATCGTGCCGCCCTCGGATTTAGCTCTTCTTTTTTACCAATCAATTTTTCTTGCAATATGTTTTTTATTAAAATTTATGACAAGAAAATTAGATAAAATAGCTTTTTGCATTTTTTGCTACGGTAACGAGTTATTGGTTTACGATTGTATGTTCTGAGCCCAAAAAGCACCTGCCCTAAGTTTGACTCACTACGCCACTGTAAACTGAAGGTTGAAAAATATGAATTTATTGATTATTTTATATCTAAACAAGCTGAAATAGCACATTATTTTAACGTCATCAAAATTCTAACGTATGAATATTTTCATGTCTTCTTAACACAACTCGAAAACTTAAAATTTGCATGAAACATTTGTAATCTGCTCATTTTTGATTCATTAACATTTTTACTATGTAAAACCATTCCATTGTAAAAGAGAAAGTGATTTTCTTTCCATGGCTTAAAACCACCATTAATAATGTCGTCCTTGTTTTGATGTCATCCTTTGGTGAAATCAAAAAGTATAGTCATTATGATAGACGGAAAAAGTGACGGCCAAACTGACACGGTTAATTATATGAAGGCCTTTATTCTTTTTATATACAGTGTCACAAAAATAGAAACAAGAATTATAACCGCACTTATTTCAATGAATTTTGGTCAATTGACAAGAAATTAGAGTATACAGCTTTTTCTTCAGATGAATGTTTTTTAGAAAAATGATCAAGTAAAAGCTGATCGACCACCTTGATCAGAGACAAACTGCTGAAAATTTAGAAAGTTTGCATCCCCTTCATCTATACATGGTAAGGGAAGTGAAGTCTGGTGATAGGTTTATGTTCTGAATAGTTGACGACACGCGAAACATTTTCGGTCGCATCACATGTGCATGGTCACATGTCCTTAAAAACGTTCCTCGTGTCGCTTTAGGTTTAAGAATGCAAGTGAAAGTTTTTTTTGATATATCGATGTTTTTAACGAATGCCTTGAGTTGTCAATTGAAACATCCAAAAAAAGGAATTTTGCCATTCCATAATGAATTTTATATCGGGATATTTAGAATTAATATCATTATAAAATCTGTTGCTTCAGCCCTGTTTGCAAAAACATCAACATCAACATGTGTCTATAAGGTAATTTAACGGTGATTTTATGATGGCAATTAGCGGGATTCGGAAAAATCATGTTTCGTTTACACGAAACTATTTTTTATAGATTTGTCGGGAATTGTATACAACTTAGGGGCTGATTACATGATCCCGGTTAGCCGGGATGAAATTTCATCCCGCCTTGCCGAGGTCTTGGCTTCCTGGTCAAATCTTCATAAATTTCCCATCGCGATTACATGATAAAATTTTCATCCCGCTTATCCAAGATCCTGGCTCTTGATAGCCGGGATGAAATTTTCCCATGTAATCCTTCGTCCCGGTCAACCGAGACAAGTTTGAGGTTTGAGCATGCGTAGTTTGTCAAAAATTCAAAACACAAAGGGTTAGTTTTGTCCCGTCCCGCCTAAACGGGATGAAAATTTTGCATGTAACACCGAGTTGAAATTCATCTCGGCAAGACGGATGAAATTTCATCCCGTCTAATACTAACTGATAAAAACGATGAGAATACATTCAAATCAAAAAACCAAACAGCAAATCTGCCAACATATGCCAATGGCAACAAACTTCAATCTAGTACAGTTGTAAATAACATACCCGGGAACGAATTTGTGGACCTCATTGACAGTGCTTATAATGAGACGATTTTCTGGAAGAAAAACTTATTTATGCTGCCTGCTGAAAAAGCTGCAAAGTCATTTATTCTGGAACTTTCCTTTTGGATTGACCAGTTTAACAGGGACACAAAATTACTCCATATAGCCCTTAAAGTTTTTATGTTAATTCCAAATTTACTACTCCAAAAACCATCCAAGGAGAGTAAAGCGAAGGAACATAACACCAAACTTTCAGAACGATTACAGCTATGGAAGGAAGGCAAAATAAACGTTTTGTTGAAAGAAGGCAGAACTATTCAGAAACGCATCACCACAAGTAAAAGACGCACAAAAACTGATACGTCAAAACTTTTCGCTAAGCTTATGTTAGAAGGAAAAGTCTCTGCTGCACTCAAGATCTTATCTGACGACGACGAACATGGTGTCCTTCCACCAACCGCCGAAACCATCATAGAGTTGAAGAAAAAGCACCCTTCCCCTGCCCCTGCTCAGGAAAAACTCTCTTACAAGGTCCGATTCAAGAAGTGGAAAGATTCTACTTTGATAACATCAACGCCGATCTTATACGTATAGCAGCACGACAAACAAAAGGTGCTGCCGGACCCTCAAAACTTGATGCAGAACAATTCAAAATAATTCTCTGTAGTAAGAAATACAAACACGAAGGGCAGGCATTATGTGAGAACATCGCCACGATGGCAAAGAAAATTGCAACAACAGTCATTGATCTCTCGTCTTTAGGAGCCTACGTTGCTTGCAAGCTAATTCCACCCAGCAAAAATCCAGGTATCAGACCCATCGGAATTGGAGAAACTATTCGACGAATAATTGGCAAAGCTGTTGGTTGGGTTCTAAAAAATGACATTCAGGAAATTGCCGGACCATTGCAAGTGGCAACAGGCTTAGAAAGCGGGACTGAAGCCGCGATACACGCCAGGCGACAAATCTTTGAACACGAAGACTGTGATGCCGTTATTCTAGTCGATGCTAGCAATGCTTTCAATGCATTGAATAGACAGGTGGCTCTCCATAACATTCAATATTTATGTCCTCAATTCGCAACAATATTAATTAATACGTACCGAAATCCAGCACGACTCATAATCAGTGAAGGGAAAGAAATACTATCACAGGAAGGTACTACGCAAGGGGACAACTTGGCCATGCCATTTTATGCTCTTAGTACCGTGCTTTTGCAGAACCATTTACGATCAGTGGCTGCGGTTAAGCAGGTATGGCTGGCTGATGACGCCACTGGTGCTGGAAAAATCGCTCCTTTAAAGCGTTCGTGGGATATCTTAATTGAAGAAGGACAAAAATGTGGTTATTATGTAAACGAAAGCAAGTCGTGGATTATTTCAAAAACTGAGGTGATACAGAAAACTGCAACTGATATCTTTAGTGACTCTTCGATTAAATTTACAACGTCAGGCAAACGTCATCTGGGTGCGTCTATCGGAAGTAAAAAGTTTCGTGATGAATATGTTTCCGAAAAAGTGGACAAATGGTGCAACGAAATGAAAAAGCTATCAACAATCGCTCTGACAGAACCACAAGCTGCGTTTGCAGCTTTTACCCATGGGGAAGTACACAAATTTAGCTACTTCATGCGAACTATCGATGGAATGCAGGAATATCTAAAACCACTAGATGCAATCATCACTGATATGTTTTTACCATCATTACTTGGAAATACCATCTCCGAGAAGGAAAGAGAACTATTCAAACGATCCATAAAGAGCGGTCGTCTTGGAATTCCCAAACTAGTTGATAATGCTTCCATCGATTTTGAAACGTCAAAAGTCATCACAGCCCCATTAGTTGCTGCCATTATCGCCCAAAGTGATGTTACTCCCAGGCCTGTAAATAAGCGTCGGACATCGGACATAGTCCGGCAAGAAATGTGCTGCGTCCGACGTGAGATCTTGTACTGCCGGACATGATGTCCGACAGGAATTTATCGCCGTTTCTATCGGCCATTTTGATTTCTAACATGCTACGAATAAAAAGTATGCAGAATGAATGTCATAAGATACAGGATATAAACTCATTAATTATTAATGTTGTTTACTGTTTAAAATGTTTGAGTAACCTGGTTTACACTGATTTGAAAATAAGAATGAATAAAAGGTTCTTACTTTTAGTCAAGGTAGAAACCGTCGGCTAGATTCTATTTTTATCAGTATTAAAGTCTCCCAAGTGACTTAGATATCACGCGATCACAGGATTCACGCAATCCTGTGATCGCGTGGGAGATCGTTTTTGAACTTTTGGGAATTCAATTAAAAGTTTATGGTACGTGCTTAACCTTAATAAAAGGATTTTGTGAAAAGGAAAAAGGAAGAAAAACTAATTCCAAATTTGTGCATGTGAACCATTTTCCTATAACACGTTACTTTTTTAAAACTAAACGTTTTTTTCTTCTGTTGTTAAGCCGGTTTTCCACTAGGCGGAATATTCCGCTTGAGTCTAGCGGCTTTTGTTTTTTTAAGAAATTCCGCCGAAAGCGTCCGCGGAAAAGTCGGATCAAGTTCAACTTTTCCGCCGCGGAATATTCCGCCAGCCAATCAAATGGTTCAAATAGTGATCACGTGGAGAAAAACAATAACCGCACCACGCTGAATATTCCGTCTAGTGGAAAACCGGCTTTAAGCTGAATTTGAAAATAAATGGAGACAAGAAATTCTGCCTTTTTGTTCTTTTTCTGACGTCAATTTATTTTAATTTTTATTTTGTTACAGGTAACATATTAATTAGAGATCAAACTATAAGTTAAAAGATTAATCAATGAAACAATTGTTTGTTTTCTTTTTATAATTTGACAAATCAAAAACGCAAAAGAGTCGCTCTCCTCCTGAATTTTATTTTAAAAAAAGTGTGATACAGGATGATACGATGGGACAAACAAAAAAAGTTTAAAATTAACTTGACGGGTTGCACAAGTTTTATTCTGAATCACTCACTTTAATTTTTACGGCAAAACAATCATCATCTTACCTTTCTGAACGATCCCAGATACCACTGTAAAAGAAACTTGGAAAAGCATGTCCGACATGAGATGATCATGTCCGACATGGACACGATGCACGTAGGACATCGTGTCCGGCAAGGGAAAAAAAGTTATTTACAGGCCTGTACTCCAGATAAGAATGAAGTGAAACGTATTCGGGCAGAGAGGATTACCACAGTTAAGCAGCATCGAAGAGAAGAGGAGATATTAGCCAACAACGAGCTCAATAAATTAGAATTACGTGCAATTGAACAAAACAGTGAAAAGGGGCTTCAAGCTGGTTGACTGTGCTGCCACTGAAAGAACAGGGTTTCAATCTTTCTAAACAAGAATTTCAAGACGCTCTTGCATTGAGGTACAACCAAAATGTGAAGAACCTTCCATCTAAGTGTGCATGTAGGAATGTCTTTGATGTAAACCATGCAATGTCATGCAAGAAGGGTGGCTTCATATCCATCAGACATAACAACGTCAGAGACTTTGAAGCCAACCTATTGAAAACAGTATGCAACGACGTCGAGATTGAACCAAAACTATTACCTGTAGAAAATGATGAATCAAGGCTAGACATTAGAGCAAGAGGTTTCTGGCGCCCAGGACAATCGGCATTTTTTGATGTGCGCCTGACGAATACAAATGCCCCGTCTCAAATCAACACTCCTTTAAATGCTATTTACAGTAAACATGAGTCAGAAAAGAAAAGGAGATACAACGAACGAGTGTTAAACAATGAACATGGCTCATTCACCCCACTTGTTTTCTCCATTACCGGGGGAATGAGCGAAGAATGTTCAGTTTACCACAAGTTCTTGGCGGAGAGAGTTGCCCAGAAGACTGGGCAGAGATATGACCAAGTGATGGCCTGGATAAGATGCAAGTTATCTTTCCTGATCATGAGGTCAACTTTGCTCTGTGTAAGGGGCTCTCGCTCTGTCAAAATGAATTCTGATGTAACTGAAGATTTTGATCTTGCATGTAGTGATGCCAGGCTCTGATTCATACTCTTGTCGTATTAGCAGTCAATAGTAGTGTATACATTTTTACGTATACTTTGTGAAACGTCAGAATCGAGATTCTTTTGAGGCGTATTTTCAGTTTGATTTTGAATTTTGCTGTCATACCTTTGAGAGAGCTTTTTCTACTATATATATATATATACTCTTTTTTTTTTATTTTTCTAACTTATTTAATTTACTTGTAAATATTTTAATCTTTTGAATTATAATAAAATGTCCAGTTGAAAACTTCACATCAACACTTGAAATAAGCGTGCAAAGCAATGATGTTTCTTTTGATACAACAAAAGGCTTTAAATCTCTGAAGTACCGTTTTAGTAGAACAGTTTCAAAATAATTCTCACAAGTAATTGATTTTTTTTCGTGTGACAGGCTCGTCGAGTTTACGAATCTCCCTAATGTCCATCCAGTAAACGCACTTGGCAGTTGTCATGACTCCACTATTACGTCACTATTAAAGAATAAACGAGTTCGAGCTACAAGTTAGCGAAATGGTAAACAACAGAAACAGAACGTTCATGACTAGATCAGTTGAAAAATAAGAGTGATGAATATTTTACTAAAATCTAAGCACACCATCCCGTAACCATCATCAGAGTCAAACATATTACAAGTGAAAATCAAGACCGTATAAGACCGTTACTATGCCAACAAAATTAAAAATTCACTACAAGATCAATTAAATGATTTTAAAGGAACTGAACCCCCTTATGTATTTAATGTGGGCTTATGGCGTTTTATTACCAACACTTCTTGTGTAGTCCTAGCATAATGGACTGTTTTGGGCCAGACTTAGTCCTTTTATTTTTATTTTTATTTTTTATTTAACGAATATTTACACTGGATATAACACTTCAACTATATGTAAAGTTGTTATCAATGTGCGTCCAGTGAAAAAATAAAAAAATAATAAAATTTATATACATGTTAGTAAAAATATTTGATAAAATATGATGATAAAAAGAAGTTATTTAGCATTAGGAAGAGTAGGAGAGAGAATGATAGTTAACTGGTGGGAAGTGGATGACACTGCGGAGGCAAGCGAACAAAACAAAATAACAAACAAAAAACTGAATCAAGTAAAATATTACGTGACATATTCCTTGAAAGCGTCGTAATCTAAACTTCGAGCCTTCAATGGAAGCGCGTTAAATATATTCGCGCCAGTAAACAATAACAACAATAACTCCCAAATATTTGTATTCCCTGGTTATACATACTTTCGTGTGGTTCATTGAGATATCGAAATCTGCATGGTGACGTTTTACCTTTTGAGAAGTTCCGAACAGTAACGCTTCAGTTTTTCCTTTTTTTAGATTTATTATCAATTCGTTATTGTCAAACCACGTCGAGACAGAATTTAGATCGTCATTAATATATTTCGAGATATCTTTAGCATTTTTCGCACTGAAGAGAAGGACGGTATGGTCAGCGTATTTAATAATTTTCGAGTTCTTGATAACATCTGATAAGTCATTGAATATTAACCGGAACAATAATGGGCCAAGTATTGACCCCTGTGGTACACCTGAACATATACCAAAGCTTTCAGATTTACTCTGACCAAACTGAACACTAGCTCTACGGTGAAAAAGGTAGTCAGTAAACCAATCTAATTCACGATCGTAAATACCATACTTCGGAAGTTTCGCTGAAAGCTGTGAATTTAGTTAGATCAATAAAACATGCACCAAATATTTCACCTTTATCAACACGAGATCTTATATCATCTATAAAAAGTGTGACAGCTTGTTCTGTTGACATTCCTTTTCGAAATCCAAACTGCTGGGGGCAGAGTAACTTATTTTCTTCTAAAAAGTTATAAAACTGTTTGTGAACAGCTTCTTCAATAACCTTTGAAAGAATTGGCAAGATGGAAATTGGCCGGTAATTATCAAACAGTGATTTTGAACCAGATTTGTAAATTGGTATTATGCGAGTAGTTTGCCAGGCGGTTGGAAATGCTCCACTTGTGATGGAAAGGTTAATGATAAAGCATAATGTATCTTTGATCGAATGTTTGAAATCCTTCAAAAGAGGCGCGGGAAGATCGTCATTCCCTGTTGCCTTCTTCCTTCTCAGCTCTTTAAGATATCCACATACTTCATCTGGTGTTACTTTACTGAGTCTAAATGTTTTGTATGTTTTATAAATCATATCCGATGGTTTTCTCCATACAAAGTCTGTTAAAATCAACGCTCTCGATTTGATCGAACTGGCAACGGTACTAAAATAGTTTTTAAAACCATTTGCAATGTAAACCAATATTCGGAATTTCTCCAATTTTCATTAACATTTACATTTAATAGACATTTCCCGAGTTTATTTTTTATCAAGCGCCGCCTCGTTTTCGCAATGGTTAATATGGTAACGAAATGTCACTGGACTCATTTCAGTAATGTGCAATCTATATATTAATAGCCGATTCTCTGTCTGTCTGTCTGTCTGTCTGTCTGTCTGTTTGTTTGTAAGTCACGCAAAATGGCAGATTGAGTTGTGAGCGAAATTATTTCTTTTTTTTGTGTGCGACGTGAGTTTGAAGCAAATACATTGCAACCCCAATCGAACGTGACTTTTTTTGGATAATGAACTAATAGGAATAACGTTTTGTTTTTATTATTATTGTCAGTTTTATATTCCACGTTGACTTGGCTTTGAAAACAATACATCAACTAAATACAAAGAAACTAATGGATTAAACATTTGGACAAAAAGCAGCAGTGGCAGAACGTGGTAGCATGTTCGGTTTGCCAGTGTATCCCAACGTATCCTTGCCTGACTGTCTGAGACGGGTGAACTTTTTTTTTCGAGCAATCAAAATGTTTAAAAACCGATATGTAAAAAAAGAGTATCACGAAACAAAATATTTTTTTGCTTTTCTTTAATTTCTTTTTTTAATTGTTATGCGCTGCAGATCGAACGTTTTTTTATTCACTTTATTCATTTAGCACATGCCTTTTTTTCTCTCCTCCCGTGTGACTTTTTAAGAAGAGAAACCATTTCCCCCTTACGTTTGATAGCACCCATGTTAGAGCGCGTAACTTTTTTAAAACAAAAGCTAATAAAAAGTTGAAGTTTTCTTTCTACACGTTTTGAGTGTATTGTTACACTGATAAAAGATTGGTTTGACTTCGAATCTGCTTCTGGTTGAACACAAGTTGTACGAGCCGTTTATAAGGAAATTTGACGTTTATTGATACAGTGATACAGAGCAGGTGGACATGGGCGGCGAGCGACGCCGCCTTGGCGGCTAGTCTATATATTAATAGCCGATTCTCTGTCTGTCTGTCTGTTTGTTTGTTTGTTTGTAAGTCACGCAAAATGGTAGATTGAGTTGTGAACGAAATTATTTCTTTTTTTGTGTGCGACTTGAGTTCGAAGTAAATACATTGCAATCACCAATCGAACGTGACTTTTTTTGGCTGATGAACTAATAGGAATAACGTTTTGTTTTTACTATTATTGTTAGTTTTATATTCCACGTTGACTTGGCTTCGAAAACAATACATCAACTAAATACAAAGAAACTAACTGATTAAACATTTTGGACAAAAAGCAGCAGTGGCAGAACGTGGCAGCATGTGCGGTTTGCCAGTGTATCCTAAAGCTTGCCTGACTGTCTGAGACGGGTGAACTTTTTTTCGAGCAATCAAAATGTTTAAAAACCGATAGGTAAAAAAAGAGTATCATGAAACAAAATATTTTTCAATTTCCGCGCTTATAGCGTAGGAAATTGTTTGGTTTACACATTCTATCTAAGTATCTATCTATCTCTGTCACAGTTTTTCGTCGTTTTCGGAAAGTCCGTTCGGATTTCGGATTGTTTGTTTATTCAGAATAGTTAATGACTGACCTATGCTAGGAACTTAGGACAGGTTTGACTAAAATTGGGCAATTTAGACAAGGTGCTGATTTAGAAGTTGACGGTCATTTTGTCAAACTTGACTAAAATTGGACAATTTGGGCCAAATTTGGACCAAATTTCGAAAGTTCTTCAAATTTCATGAAATTTTGCATGTATTACATTTGAAAGGTGCTGATTTCAAATTTGACAGTCATTTTGTCAGAATTGACTAAAATTGGACAATTTGGGCCAAATTTGGACCAAATTTCGGAAGTTCTTCAAATTTCATGAAATTTTGCATGGATTACATTTGAAAGGTGCTGATTTCAATTCTGGCAATCATTTTGTCTGAATTGACTAAAATTGGACAATTTGGGCCAAATTTGGACCAAATTTCGAAAGTTCTTCAAATTTCATGAAATTTTGCATGTATTACATTTGAAAGGTGCTGATTTCAAATTTGACAGTCATTTTGTCAGAATTGACTAAAATTGGACAATTTGGGCCAAATTTGGACCAAATTTCGGAAGTTCTTCAAATTTCATGAAATTTTGCATGGATTACATTTGAAAGGTGCTGATTTCAATTCTGGCAATCATTTTGTCTGAATTGACTAAAATTGGACAATTTGGGCTAAATTTGGACCAAATTTCGGAAGTTCTTCAAATTTCATGAAATTTTGCATGTATTACATTTGAAAGGTGCTGATTTCAAATTTGACAGTCATTTTGTCAGAATTGACTAAAATTGGACAATTTGGGCCAAATTTGGACCAAATTTCGGAAGTTCTTCAAATTTCATGAAATTTTGCATGGATTACCTTTGAAAGGTGCTGATTTCAATCCTGGCAATCATTTTGTCTGAATTGACTAAAATTGGAAAATTTGGGCCAAATTTGGACCAAATTTCGAAAGTTCTTCAAATTTCATGAAATTTTGCATGTATTACATTTGAAAGGTGCTGATTTCAAATTTGACAGTCATTTTGTCAGAATTGACTAAAATTGGACAATTTGGGCCAAATTTGGACCAAATTTCGGAAGTTCTTCAAATTTCATGAAATTTTGCATGGATTACATTTGAAAGGTGCTGATTTCAATTCTGGCAATCATTTTGTCTGAATTGACTAAAATTGGACAATTTGGGCCAAATTTGGACCAAATTTCGAAAGTTCTTCAAATTTCATGAAATTTTGCATGTATTACATTTGAAAAGTGCTGATTTCAAATTTGACAGTCATTTTGTCAGAATTGACTAAAATTGGACAATTTGGGCCAAATTTGGACCAAATTTCGAAAGTTCTTCAAATTTCATGAATAAACATCATGAAGATATTGGTGAACTGTTTTTATGGCCCCGAAACATCATAGTGAATTGCAAGGCTGTCAAGATCAAGTTAAATAAAGTAAAGAAGGGAGTAATTTGATGAATTCCAGAGACTGCATCAAATTATTAGTCAGTGTACAAGTCATTCAGATGTCTTAAAAATTAGCCTAAAGCAATTTTCTCAAGGGCTGATGCGGAAATTGTTCAAGCCTAATGGCTTCTAGTTTGCTTTTGTCTTAATAGTTGTCTTAATTTCTTTTAATCGATTTCTTTTAATCTATTTTAATCTGATCGAACGATTTTTATTCACTTCATTCATTTAGCACGTGCATTTTTTTCTCCTCCCGTGTGATCTTTTTAAGAGAAACCATTTTTTTCACCTACTTCTGACAGCACCCATGTTAGAGCGCGTAAAACAAAAGCTAATAATAAGTTGAAAAGTTTTTTCTCTCTGCGTTTTGAGTGTATTGTTAAACTGATATTTGATTGGTTTAAAATCGTAAAGAAAAACCACGTGAAGTTCACGTTCGGAATGCATTGTGTAAAGCAAGAAAGTCTGCTGACATTTAAATGCGACCGCGACAATAAACGGCGGAGTTAAGAACATGCAAGATTTTAAACGCCAGGAACGTATTTCTCTTCACGTGCAAACGAGCTTTATTTAGCGATAAAGCCAGCTGCAAAGGAAGTCTTATCGCTGGTTTTAAGTGCAATGATTTGGAGCAGGTGGTGATACAACGCAGGCTGAACATGGGCGGCGAGCAACGCCGCCTTGGCGGCTAGTAAGTGTAATAATTGTGATAGTGTTAATGATTGAGCACAAGAGATTCGGTTGTCATAGTAACGCAATTGAAAACGAGGCGGAGTGTGATAAAAAATAAACTCGGGAAAGGTCTATTCTGAGATATCTGCTATAACATAGTTCGTGAAAGATACATAGCGGTTTGAACAAAACCATCATTATAACATGGTTCGTGGAAGATACATAGCGGTTTGAACAAAACCATCATTATGTGGAACATATGTTAAGACAAGTTATAGACAATGTGAATGTACCTGTGTATTGGTGACGCAATTGCTTTAAAACTTATTTAACAAGATGTTCATAAATCATATCATTCGTCATACTGAGATATTAGCGCACTATCAAATTAACGCGGTTTTTAAAAATGATGTCACAAAATTTTTCATACCTGCCTCAGATTCATTTTGATTTCACACAATCGGAGCTTGTCGTATCCACGTTATTTTCATTGAAAAATTGAAGTAGAAGTTCATTACTTGTATTAGTAAGTTTGATCTGCATTGGTTTCTAAAAGTGTAATATTATTTTTCCTTATGTTTGTCGAATCAATCTTTTTCGCAGACCAAAAACCATTTCTCTGAACAATCCTTTCACGAGTGCTTTCCAAACTTCATGATAGAGCACGAGTGAGCTTTGTGTGTACATCTTATCCTTTAAAACGTTTGTACAGCGATTTCGTTGATGATTTGGGAGTGCTTGTATCGTGAACCTCAAGTTTAACACGTGAAAGGCAAAGGATATTTGCAACCTCGTACGTTCCAAATTAATTAGGTTATTGGTCAGCGGCGTGTGGTAGCTGATCTTTCATTTACCGTAATGCATCGATTAAACGCCCCCCTTCTTTTAAACGCCCCCCTCGAATAGACGCCCCCCCCTTTTCAGGAGATTTTTAAATAAACGCCCCCCTCTATTAGACGCCCCCCTCGAATAGACGCCCCCCTAAATATTCAAAAAATTTAATAAACGCTCCGGGCGTCTAATCGAAGCATTACGGTAACTTAATTTATTAGAGACACACTAATTAAGGCATGTAGAACCAACCTCGAGGTTGATGTAGAACTACTATATTGCATTGTTTCAGCCTCAATGTTTTCATTTTGTATAAAAATATGGAAATTTGCGATAGACGCTTTTCTTTTTAAATTTTAAACTAACAGTTGGAAACTTTGTCTTTATTGACGATGATCTTGAAGTTTAATTTTGTATATTTTTTATCGATGTTTATATTTAGTTTATATTTACGAAAAAGAAGAGTTTCACAAAAATTCAATAGACGCCCCCCTCTTTTAAACGCCCCCCTCGAATAGACGCCCCCCTAAAAATTCAAAAAATTTAATAAACGCCCCGGGCGTCTAATCGAAGCATTACGGTACTCGTGTCTGTCAGTCAGTGTGTAATGCTACAGTACTTTACGCCCGTTTTAACGCCCATCATTGGTAACTTTCAATTTTGCATTACAAACTCGGAAAGTTTAAAGCACGACATTTATTTTTGGAAAAAGAATCACCAGTTTGTAACAATTTAAGTATACTACAATACAAACAGGGTTCACTTCACTTAAATCAGTAAATAAATTATTCATTTCAATGCGCCTTTTCCCACCCTTAATTTTGATATAGTACATTCTGGGAGCAAAGGCTAAAACTTCTTGTCAACAAGGAGCAAGAATCAGTCGAATTAGTTTTTTGCAGATAATATGAAAGCAACATTACTTGAAGCATATTGAATCGAGACGTTTACAACCACGTATCCCATGTATTAGACAGGAGACAAATTTATCAAGGAGTGCATAGATTATTTATTATGTAAGTTGTGCAAATTATGTTTTCCTTTCTCCCTTGCTGAATTTTTCAATTTTATTACATTATGCCCTGTAAGCACTTCACTGTAAACTGAAATTTTAAAGGCCAAAAAGTTCCTGTAAAAGGAATTGAGAAAATTGATGTTTCGCATTTATAAGTATGGAAATGATCCTTATTAAAGGATGGTTTGCCAACAAAATATACGACTTTCAGTTCAAAACTTCTTATGACCTCGTTTGTTAGCTACAACACTGTTTTGTGTATTAAGACTTTCAAATATCTAGTTCAAGAAGGCAGTTATTTGTTTGAATTCATTTTTGGTTTCATGAAATTTTTATTACAAACATATATTTTTTTTCGTGGTTTTTTTCTACACATGGTCTTACAAAAAATTTTCTTATAACAAAATATACAGCTCACGCATGTATAATTCTTTTGTCTTTAATGAATTAATTTCTGGTGGTTTATGATTAGACCCTTTTTACACTAACTTATCATTTTAACATATTTATTGTTTATGCCTGTTTTCCACCAGTGAGATAAAAAAACACAAGCCTCAAAGAACTTTGTAGTAACTTTTCATAACTTTAAGTACAATTGTTGCTACCGTTTTACGCCATCTGGCTCTTGTAATAGTTACAAAATCTAATAACAATTATTTCAGATATTTTTTAACCAGATAAGAAGAAAAATTGTCTGATATTCATCCATGAATGAAAATTCATTTTACCTTATTACGGATGGTAAATTTAAAATTAGGGTTTGATTGACCATTTTTGACTCACTCCTCTACCCACACCGTAAATAAAGATATTCAGCAATTATTTTCCTTTCAAGTATAATATTACTTTGAGTATTTCAAGTTAAAATTATGAATCTGTAAGCAAGTTTCTTTAAGGTCAGCATTTTGTTAAATGGGCATTTATTGGTAATTTTGTGCAGTTGTATAACTGTTTAAACTTTTATTTTTAGTAATCAGCAACTGCTTGGCACTAGATCTTCACTGAATTGGTAGAAACGAAAATTCACTTTCGTGATTAACCAAGCACGTAAGGTTGTAAGCACGTAAAGCTGGAAAGTCCAACTAGTAACTGAAATTTGAAGTTGAATTAAAATTGATTAAAGTAACAAAGTTATGCAGTTGTTTTCTTGCCCATATGATTTCTGTTAATGCATAACGTATAAGCATATGGTTTCTATGCTGCTGGAAAAATCTTTTAACTAATAAGGAGAAGGATTTAATTGTCTTGGAAACGCAGGGAGATCTTCTATTAAGACGTTTACCGATTACTTATTCTTAGCTTCCATGTTTTTAATGAATTTTTCCTTGACCTTCTAGCGACTTCGGTTCAATGAATTTATTGGCAAACAATATGCGAATGTAATACGTTATGATCGATTTGTCATTCGGCTCTTAAGAATTTGGGGTTTTGGTCTTGATGGCATATAGATCGGCTATCAATGTTAAAGAAAATAATCTTTATGAAAGGTCAGGTTTCTCCGGTTATCATTCATTCAACATCTGGCCTATTCCATACTACTGGGTAACACGGCATCATCATGGGCAATTTAAATTTTTTGCATTGTGAAAATATTTGGGAGTCCTTTCATCATAGTGGATTTTACGCCCCCTGTAAGGCCAGTGAATTCGCATTTTCGATTCACATCTCCACCAACCGTTATGGGCTTTCCAGAAACTAATCAAGCTGTATTTTAGAAATGCAGGTTTCTTTATCGCAAGCTGTATTCGTGTGATATTTTAAGCATCCAATTTGCGCTGACCTTAAGGCCTGTGGGCCTCTTGTTTTGCCTTGTTCTTACGGGAATGTTGCATGACATGAGTGAGCGTCATATTAGGAGATGTAGTAGATATTTACAACAGAGGTAATCCTTGCAAAAAAAAAAAACAGATTTGAAAAAGAGATATCCTTAACATTTGCAGTTAAGGATTATTTTACCATTTATAAGAATACAGATTTAATTAAATTACATGTTTAATTACAAGCAATGTGAATTCGTCAAGACACAAAAATTCCTGCTTATTAAAACTCATTATTGTCTGGTTTATATGATCGGTGTGTAAAACACGATTTCATGTTTGTTTTTTTCTTATGACAGTCGACAAGTATCTTTGAAAGACACTCATTGATAACATCAGTAACTTCTGCAAGAAGAAATGGGTCGATTTGGTACTTTAGAATATGCATCAACGATAAGTTTCGTTGTTTTATTTGTGATTGGCGTAATTGGGAATAGCCTAGTCCTTTACGTGTTTAAATATAAAAACAACAGAAGACGTCTTTCAACAATGGAATACTTAATAACAATTTTGGCTGCAATGGATATCATGTCCAGCATCATCAATCCTTTCCTTTATATCTATTGGAATGTGACAGGATACAAACAATGGCACTTTGGAACAGTTGGATGCAAAATTTTGCCAGTGCTGTTGCCTATCACTGTGTCAATGTCTTTAGGCATGATTTTGATCATTACGTTGGACAGATGTCGTGTTATTTGTCAACCTTTTAAACCTAACTATACAAAGAAGCAAGTGACATATGCTGTTCTTATGATGGTAACTTCATCATTTTTGTGGGAACTTCCATACGCTGTATATTTAAGTGTTTCCACTGAAAGCGATCTATACATGTCATGTGAAGCAACAACAAACAAGTCTACTATCCAATTTTCAGCTGGCTTTCGTATTAATACCTCCTGCAGCTATAATTCTCACAATCCAATTTCTATTCAAAACATTTATGAGAAAGCATTGGAACAAAATTCTTCAAACTCGATATTACCGATCAACTCCACCTTTAATTTCGATATCTATAAATGCAATAGAAATTGCATCGAGCATTCAAGTAGTTGCAGACCAGAATTCAGTATCACATACGTGTACATTGACATATTTTTAATGCTATTCAGAAACATCGTTTATGCAGCGCTGTTGATTACATCAAACATATTTATTTACAAACATCTCTTCAAAAGCGAACGACTGACCAAAATAAAAGGTTATGCTCACGTTAACCGAACAAAAACATTTTGGATGCTTGTATCCATGGCAACATTTTTGTTCATTCTGGTATTACCTAAAGATATTTATTACTTGACGTATAGCATATCCTGGTTGCACCCACCAGGTTTAAAAGCCACATATACAGTTCAAACGTTTAATGCGATGTTGAAAGTACTCCAGGCTAGTAATAGCGTTTGTAACCCGTTCATTTACGCACGATTACACACAAATTTCAATCGTAGTTTGTATGAGATGAAAAAAGAGGCGAAATATACAATTCGAGCTAGTTTCAAGAGCTCTTCGAAAAAATCAAGGAAGTCAGAAGAAGAAACCCCTTTGTGACAGCTGTTGGTTAATTATGATGACGTTACTGTAATCTAAACAAATCAGAATCAATTTTCTGAATTTACTATCCAAATTTGAAAAGATAAACATTGTCTCCATCATTCGTGACGTCACGTGATGCCATTAAATAATTATTTTGCATTAACGGTCCTTCAAATATCATTGTAGGATTTAATTCTTAATAGACGAAAATGATAGTCTTATAATATGATCTTAAAGTGAGTGTTATGTCAAATATGACGTAATCAAGATGGTAGTACTTTCATTACGGAGACAGAAACAGCTCGAAATTCCAGTGGATTTAAAATGCTTGAAGTTGCTAATTTGCTCTCGTCATCAAAGAGTGTTTCCATTTCTTCTTGAGTTACAAACAGCTGTACCCAGCAGGCACCCAACGTTTATTCAACGTTAGTCTAACGTTGGTTCTAGGTTTAACGTTACCAACGTAAAACCAACGTTACTCCAACGTTAACTACTTACGTTAGTACAACGTTAGAAAGTTACATCAGGACAACGTTAAATTTCGTTAATTTACGTTATACTAACGTTAGTGTTACGTTAGTTTTTACGTTGTGGTAACGTTAGTGGTTGGTTAGAATGGAAGTCTTTTTTTAATTAGTATAACGTTAAATACTTACGTTAGTACAACGTTAAATACTTACGTTAGTCTAACGTTAAATTCTTACGTTAGTATAATGTTAAATTTCGTTAATTTACGTTAAACTGACGTTAGTGTTACGTTAGATTTTACGTTGTGGTAACGTTGGTGGTTGGTTAGAATGGAAGTCTTTTTTTAATTAGTATAACGTTAAATACTTACGTTAGTATAACGTTAGATACTTACGTTAGTATAACGTCAGATACTAACGTTAGTATAACGTTAGAAAGTTACATCAGGACAACGTTAAATTTCGTTAATTTTCGTTATACTAACGTTAGTGTTACGTTATTTTTTACGTTGTGGTAACGTTAGTGGTTGGTTAGAATGGATAGCATGAATTTCCGTTGATTTTCATTTATTGCAATTTGCCGCAACCACAAGCATTCGTTTAACACCTTCACTTTTTATTTGTTTCTTTTTCTTCTATTAGGCATGCGTAAATATTGACATAAAAATATGCTTTTCTTGTCAATTAAAGGTAAATATCAACTTCTATGACTATTCGTCATTTTTCTTACTTTGTTGGGATGGACACCGGGATTTGTTTATAATGACTTCAAAAGTCATTACAATGTTATAACATTTTGATGTTGTTAATACAACGTAGATTAACGAAATTTAACGTTATCCTGATGTAACTTTCTAACGTTATACTAACGTAAGTATCTAACGTTATACTAACGTAAGTATAACGTTTGGTGCCTGCTGGGTATGTTCTCATCAATTCGTCTTTTCTTTGTCCTGCTGTATCTAAGATTTTTGAAAGATTGATGGCCAAGCAAATGCTGCCGTTTTTGAACTCCAAATTTATGTAGGGTACGTTCTGCCGAAAAGCAACAACGTTTAATCTGCGCTCTGGTGGTGTATTAGAAATTCCCACTTATGGTGGGAGTGTAAATTCGTTTCTTTTCCGGGCCACATTAGCCTGGAACCATCTGTCAGCTGATACGAAGAAGGCAACAGGCTTGAATGAATTCTAGACTGCGGTTCGGCGTGTACCAATAGAGAGCTTTAGCAAAACACGACAGGGCTGTCTAGAACACGGTTGCTAATGACAACACGGAATTTACGTGCACCATTTTGGGTGATTCCCGATGCGAAGCGTGTTCTAGAAAATTCTGCAACCTCGAAACAGCCTTTTCGCGTTGTCTCTGGAACGTGTGGTGTCTTCTCTATAAAATGGCTTCAAAAAGCGGAAACAAGTAAATATTTTGGTCTCTAACTTCTTTTTTATCATACATATTACTTTATAAATCATGTGTGTGGAATAACTTCACTTTTTTGTTTTGTTTTTATATATGCTAGCTAGTAGCGACCTTAAGTTGAGCGACGTATGACGACAACGAAAACATAAAGGAATCCCCTTGACGTAATACGCATGCGCGTTTTCAGAATTACGTTGTAGAACTCTAACCTGAACGTGGAATCCGCCATTTCCACGTTGTCTGGCGACGAAGTACATGCATTCAAAATAATGTCTGAGGAATCACAGTGAGTTGTTTAGTTTTGTTGTTTCCATACTTTCTAACCTTTGATAATTCAGTTTTTAAACAATCTCTAGCTGTTCGATATTTTGCGAAATACTTTTAGTTTATATTATGCAACTTTTTCACTTTCGTATTTATAGACAAAGAATGAAGTGGAGCTACGAACATGATATAAATTTATTAAGAGAAATCCTGTCATTTGTCTCACAAGCATGGGAGTGAAGAACGTGGAAAGTGCTGGGAGAGAATTGCTGAATCGCTGAATAAATTTCAAGATGATGAATTGTTTTATAAAGTAAGCCAGCGATTTGTACGTGACAGATACCACTACTTAGAGAAAAAATTTAAAGAAAAAGTTCGAGCAGAAGAACATGCAACTGGGATTTGTCCAGAAGAGGAATCAGAAATACATCGAGCTATCAGAGACATTATGGACAACAAATATCAATTGCAAAAAATTACCAAAAAGACCTTGTCCAGGGCAAGGAGATGAGACAACAAATTTTAGAGACATTTAGGGAAACATTAAAAAGAAACTCAGATGATGAACCTCAACCATCAAAGCGTAGAAACACTGGAACTGAAACATTTCGTTTTCTAAAAGAGAAATCTGACTCAGGTAAAGAAATTAAACAAATGGAAATAAACTTTAAGAGAGAGGAGCTTAAAGAAAAAAAGTAGAATTGAAGAAATGGTTAATGAAAGAGAAAGAGAAAAAATTCGTCTTCAACAAACACAAGTAGAACTAGAAGCCTCATGGCTTGAACAATTCCCGCATCAGGCCTAGAGGAAATTGCTTTAGCCTAATTTTCAAGATATCTGGATGACTATCCATTCTTTTCTTGCTGCTTATGTGAGAACAGGTATACCACAATTCCCAAAATATGACTTGCTCACATGGAGAATAAAATGATATTTGATAGAAAAGAACCAAAATCACTTGAAATTTATTTATTTATTTATTTATTTACGAATGTTTACCCAGGATAGCCTCTTCAGTTCCTTAAGGTACTGTTATCAATGAGGGTCCTGCGAAGGAGGTCCTAGAGCATTTAAAGCCCCCATTTGGGCTACGGAAACTGTAATGACAGAAACCGCTCAACTAGACAACCACCCTAGACATCATTCCTACTCTCTTGCTAAGTGCTAAGCAGAGAGGAATGATTCACACTGTTATAGTCGCTGGCATGACTCGGTCGGGGATTGAACCCGCGACCTCCCGAACAGGAAGCGAGCACTCTACCACAAGGCTACCAGTCGCTCAACTAGACAACCACCCTAGACAAAAAAGAAGCTGTATGGATTGAGGACTTGTACCCTGACTAATAATTTGATACAGTCTGGAATTCATCAAATTACTCCCTTCTTTAATTTATTTAACTTAACCCAGTAAGCATCCGACGTTTAAATGACGGTTAGGATTTGGTCACATTAACGTCGCGACCAAAACTGACCAAAGCTACCGTTTATTGGACGTCGTGTTATGGTCATAGTTAGTCATGACCATATCTGACGATCATATGACGAAGATGTAAAAATATATATCTACATGTCGTTCTCTTATAATTGAACAAAAATATGTTTCCTACTCCAATAACGGTAAATGAATCGATGACGTCATGTTCACCTTCAAACAACGGTCATTAAAACGTCGATATGACGTCGCTCTTTTCTTAGGAGTTTGATCACAAAAAAACATAAAATGCGTGAAAAGCCAGAGAAGCGATAATGGAATAAAAGCGCTGCCCCAGGCACAATAGAATTTAATTCCTTAAAACTAAACCCAAACTAAATAAGTGATTTTTAAAAACGTTCGGGAGAAGTCGTAACAACCGTTTCTTTGACGTCCATACAACGTCATTTACATTCATTATAATCAAAAAAATAATACGCAAAGCTGCAAAGGAAATTAACAATCCAATTTTCAGCTATTTTCCCGCTGTTCTTTTTTTATTTCTTTGTTAGCCCTTTTAGGGTTGGTTAGGGTTAGGGTTATAAAGTTAACACTACTGCCACTATAGACTTTTGGTTATACGTATTTAGCTAATACAAAAATATATTGGCATACATTTATTACGGTAGCAGCGTAAGCGAATACCGTATTAAAACACCCTTGGACTCCTACTACTACTACTACTACTCCGGCCGAAACGGCAGTTTTTAGCCTACGATTTAGAGTATGCGAGTCCCCACTAAAAACTCAATATACATTCTAATGAACGAACGCAGCCTTTTGAATTTTCGAAGGTTTTCAATCACATACATTTAAAATACGTTTTCTTTGATATTTTATCACTTAATTGATGAAGGAATGGATATTAATCAAATAGGTCTACATAAAACTGGGACTTTTAGTTACTTTTATGGTACTGAATCAATGAACTTTGGCACTTGAAAATAGATATGTTTTTCGTGTCAGTAAAGCACAGATCAGACTTTCTTATTACTTTCTACGTTTGTTAGCTATCGGTTCTGTCTTTGAACATCAAGGTTTTCAAAAATCGAGTTACAAAAAGGCAGTTATCTGTTTGAATTCATTTTCGGTTTCAAAAAATTATAATTCAAAACATACATTTTTTTTTCTACATAAGCTCTTATAAAAAAAACGTACGTTATAAACAGCTCATGCATGTATAATTCTTTTGTCTTCTAATAAATTAAATTGCTGGTGTGTTGCGATTAGACCCTATTTACACGAGTTAGTAATTTTAAACATTATAATATCGTTTATGCCTGTTTTCCACCAGTAAGATATCTCAAGAAATAACGTTTACAGAACGTTTAAGAACTTTAAGTAAAATTTCAAATTTAAAAGTATTCTTGTGGCAAGTACTTTTGCTGCTACCGTTTTGCGCCATCTGGCTCTTGTTTAACATTAAAACCAATGCATTTTTTCTGGACTTAAAACGAAAGCAAAATTTAAATTCAAAATAGCATTCAAAATTACCTGCCGAACAAGAAATTATATAATATCATGGTCCTTTTACGTCATAAAAACGTCGAAACAACGTCTCATCGACCGTCGAAAATGACCGTCAGATGACGGTCACTTTTCGACGTCATAATTATGTTGCATTTCTGACCACCAGACGACCGCCAAACGACGGTCCGAGGTGACCGTCATATGACTTTATCCTGACGTCATAATGTTTACTGGGAATCTTGACCACTTTGCAATTTACTATGATGTTTCGGAGCCAGAAAAACAGTTTACCAATATCTTGCGCATGATGTTTATGCTTTCACTTTGTATCAGTGAGTGGACAGATGGATCAATTCACTAACAAGTGAAGTATATGATTCGTGCCTTATGAAAATTTCATTTGTTTACTTTTTTCAATATCTTCAACTTTCAGTGTAATATTTATTAAATAAAATGAACATGTTTCATGAATTTATTGATAAGACGTATTCATGTTAATACTAAATACATTTCTGCTGTGATATTAAAAGTTTTTTCATTATCAGATCTTCTTTATAAGAATTTTTCCCACAGTCAGCTAAACGTCAATAACTCCTCTATAAAGAATGTTCTCAAGATAATATTTTGTTTGCAATAATAGATGAAGACATGAAAGAAGTCTTAAAATTCTTCTTCAATGTTTCTACGAAGCTACTTCAACAACTTCCTCAAAACATAAACGGAATCGGTTGGAAAGTGTTTTACGTGCTCTGTATTTTACGGACTTGATAATAAAAATTTTAAAGATTGAATTAGATAGTTTTCAACGGTTAAAATAACCTCTAAAAGTATTTCAAAGGTATACAAGAAGCCCTTGGCTTGAAGACCTCAGGACATAACACAAAGATACATATCTAGTCTCCAAAATACAACATTACCGAATTGCCAAATTATGGTCAAATCTAACAAAATGACTGGCAAATTCAAAATCCACATCTTTCATCTGTGCTTTGTACAAAATTTCATGAAATTTGAAGGACTTTGTAAATTTGGTCCAAATTTGGCCCAAATTGTCCAATTTTAGTCAAGTCTGACAAAATGACTGTCAAATTTGAAATCAGCACCTTTCAAATGTAGTCCATGCAAAATTTCATGAAATTTGAAGAACTTTGTAAATTTGGTCCAAATTTGGCCAAAATTGTCCAATTTTAGTCAAATCTGACAAAATGATTGGCAAATTTCAAAGGTATAAAAATGTGGATATTTTTATGAATTAATATTAAAAGTGGCCCTTCGTATAGCTTTTAGCATAGAGTTTTGGGTCTGTCATTTCACTAGATGTCTAACTCCCGTAAAAACGCTATCAAAAGAGTGAGGCCGAAAAAAAAATTGGCAGCCATTATAAATAGTGGCAAAAAATGTAAACAGTGTGCAGTGAAATGGGCGAAAAAGTGAAAGAATTAGCAATAACATGACTTATGATCTTGTATGTTATTTATTTTGATGAAAAAATAGTTATTAAACTTAATAGGAACTACGATTATAAAAACAAAAGGCAATAAGTTCGAAAATTATGCAGCTCCTGTCGTTATTTTCATGTCTATATTATATCTAAACAATTAAACTACGTTGAAATGGTAACGAACACAGTATCTTTTTTTTATATTTGGCTTGTTTCAATGTCTTTTTATAGGTTCGTTCTAAAAGAAACTGATGTGTATATAAATGTTTTTGGCTAACTTCAGCATATATATGGCATGTCAAGCATAAAAACAACAGCTCTCATCTTCAAAATCAAAATTTCATTTTTATTGATAACTAATCTGATACGAATTGTCAAGATGTGCCCCTGTTCCATCACATGTACAGCATCGCATATCAGATTACTAATTACTGAATACTAATTTATAAACCTCTTTTGCAAATGAATATAAAGTTGTGATGCTGGTTTACAAAACCAAAATTTACAAAACCCTTGGATGTGTGTTTCCTGTGGTTCACTATGACAATGTTGTGATTAGCCCAACATACATAATTAAATCTGACAATCTATGTTAGCAATATTGATGCTTTAGTTCTAAGTGTCGATTTGCAGAATCAAAAGATATGGAAACAACAAATCAATCATAATTCCCAATGGGAAAAGTAGTAGATGGGAATTCACCATTTTGTCAGTATATTGGTTGCTTGATTGAGAATTATTTTATTAAGAAGATTGATACGAATTTGGTGATGCTTGTCAAAATTTCCTAAACAATTCCCAACGAGAAGCTGCTGTGTTGAAATATTGACGTAAACGCATGTGATGAAATTTTCCATGTGTCCACATGAGAAGAGCCATATGTTCCTGACAGAACTTTTTATGCATTATTTGTTTTGATTTGGAAATTTTGCAACTACCGAATTTGTTTAATTATTTTGAGTTTTGTCCATCATTTTACTCAGCTTCTACCTCAGCATTTATCCAGTTTATCCTTGTCTAGTCATCGTTTTCTCATCCCAGCTAATCTTGTTTTTCTACCCCAAGCCACAGTTTGGTTTATATTCTATATTGTTTGATATATATATTATTTAGTTTATTTTCTATGTAGTCTTGTTTACGAGTTTACAAGTGTTGAAGTGTTTACGGGTGAAAAATGTTAGAGATACAGTGTGTCAAAGATTAAATTGGTCATCAACCTAATCTTTCAAGGCTCATGACCTGTACTTACTCCACCACAGGTGTCCTAAAGGCAATAATGGTTCGATTACTCCTCAAGCTAATAATAAACAAGAACATTCAAATTAATCTATTTTATTTAACGAAGCTTTTCGTAAGAACTCTTACATCTTCAGGTTAAAATATACCTCAAGCTATTATTAACTTGCAACACAGATCAAACCAATTTTTACGGAATAATGCAATACAACTGTTTCTTTCCAATCACAATCTTGAATATCAGTGGATCCTGTTATCGTGAGCAACAACATGGATGTCTGACTCAGCGACTTTATCGAATATCTCCTGTCTGATGCTTGAGCGAGTATATCGAGTATACACAGTAGCCGATCTTAAAAGTACAAAATTGAATGTTGTTTTCACCCAAGCGCATATCAAACTTTAGAGTTGCTTTCTTTCGACAGCTAGGAGTTCTGTTAAACGAGTTGGAAATATAGCACATTCTCTGATCATATCACCTAAAATAAGATGGGTGAACGAACCAAGTTCGATGTTGATTATTCGAACCAACAAGTTCGATGTTGATGATTCTTTCGTTTGGCGTTGATTTCGTTTTATATATTTTGTGTATAGACTGAAGAGTTTGGTTCAAGTGCAGACTGAAGAGATTGGTTCAAGTGGGTTAAAGTTGGGTCTACATATGCCACTTTACCCGAGAGCCAGAAAGCTCTCGCTTCATCAGATGTAACTGCTAGTTCTTTGGCTAACGCATGTTAATGGTATTCGTGCAAGTGGTTTGCCATAGGGAAGGTGAATCGAGCCCCAAAATTCTTGCTTGTTAAGGACAAACCCTTACTCGCGAATAGCTTGTTCGATGTGACTTTGTTTGATAGAAGCTTTCATTCCTTTCCACTTCGTTTTGCAAACTGTATTTCCAAAAAACAAAAACGTTGCTATATATAAGGAAGATTCCAGTGTACCGCTTCTCTAAAACAAATTTTACAAGCGCCCCCTTGAAGAAGGACCTACTCCAATAAGCGCCCCACTTTCAAAGAATAATCGAGTCTGTGTATTGTTTGTGTACAATAGAGAAGACTATCTATAGTTCTTTACTGCTGTTGAACCTTTAAGGTCGACGCAAACCGTTCAAACATTTCACAAAACATCGTGATTTCCTGATGTTTGCGTGAAAAGTGAAAATTTCGATGTTTGATGGACATTTTCATCAAAATCAAACATCTCGCCCAAGAAAACAAAAATATCTTCGTTTATCTGAAGATTTTACAGGAGCAACTTTTTGTAGTACACAGTTTTTTTTTATAAGAATTACATAAATCGAAATGAGCCTCATGATTCTTAAAAATTTTCAGTTTTGAGCCTTAAAATATTCTTAAGTGATTCTTAAATTTTAAAAGAAGAGCAAGAAATTTTTTTTTTAATTAATGGTCAGTCAAAATATGTATATTTTCCCTTGAAGTAGTCTCAAACGTGCGAAAAAGAAGAAGGGACTAATTATTTTAACAAAGCGTTAATAAGTTTGTTTCTTTTAGGATAATATCATCGTAAATAAGTATTAAACTACACATATTTCTACATGTCAATTTCATCTTCACCTATATAGTCTTCAGTACTATCATCATAAAGGACATGGTACTTCTGGATGTGGTCATTGTAATAATTAATTTACAAAAAGCTTCTTTCGGACATATTCATTCGAAAGGAAAATTCGAAAGCTCGAAAATGGTTATGCCTGATTTACACTGTAGATAAAAAAACAGAAAGTTGAAAAACTCTAACTGAAGAAAAAAATTGATTAAAATTTTTGAGGCTCAGCATTATTCTTAAAAGATTCTTAAAATTTTTCAAATTTGAACCTTGTGATTCTTATAAAGAAACTGTGTAGATGATCTCCATCATATCGTGTTGGATCCATTCGAAAGTTCGCAAAAATAGCGCATGATCCTGTGTATAAACTTGTTTTATCTTTCCTTCTTCGTACAATTATTGAACCAACATCTTTTTTTGCTTACTGTAAATGACCGATTAAGCGTCCTCTGGGCGGTTAACAAAAAATCACTGAAACCACTAATGCAGCTTATCTTTTCACTGAATGCTGACAAAAGAACTGCTTGTGTCCTACACGAGCAACTTCAATAAAAGCTCGATAAATACTCTCACTTTGAGATGAAAATAATTCATTATCGCGCTATTAGGTTTCCTTCTTTTTGGTGAAATATATGTTCAACTAAAAACCATGTTTTTCTCAATATTTTATGTTTTTGCCGAATAAGCGCCCAGTTTTAGTTTTGGGCCTTAATCGGAACCTGGGCGCTTATCGGTCGTTTACGGCATTTCTCATAACAAAATTTCCGCCATTTTCACTTTTCTGAACTGGATTTCGAAAGTCCCACTCAACCACTCATGCTCTTGTTAGCCTAGTTGAGCATATCAGGCAACATTTAGACAGTGATCAAGTTGCAGTCGCTTTTGAATGACTGACTCAATACCAATAAAACTGCACTAAATTCTGCGAAGACGGAATACATTTTATTCAGAAATTATTATTATTGTTTTTTTATTTTACATCGGTAAAAAAATTTCACAAAGTATAAAATTAAGCAAAAAAGGAATAAATTGGTTAACCAAAAAATAAAAAGAAGCCAAGCTTAAGGCTGGCTTATTTACACCGATGAAAATAACAGATGTAAGACTTTTGTTGACAACCTTGACCTCTATTTGGGTGGAAACAAACTGAATCCTAGTTCTAGTCTTAAATACCTAGCTGCATCTTGATGAGCACCTAACTTGGAACCCTCACATTTCCGAGCTTGCCAAAAAGCTGAAGGATTGTGCAAGGGCACGAAGCGCCTGAAATGCAATCCTGATTTTATGAATAAAATCGAAGCCCAAGATCTAATACTGGCGTTCCGCCCTTATTCTGGCATATTGGTCGAAACGGCGTTTCTCAAACTACATTTCCGTCATATATTGTTTCAGACAAATTGCGACAAGTGAACAAATTCGAGCCTTGAAAGATGGTTCTGTAATTTATAACTACATGCTATGGAAATCCAACCGTTTCCTTGACTTCTTTGTGTTCCGGTGAAGAAAGAAGAGGAATGAATTGCTTATAAAAGTACATCTTCCGTAAAACAAATATACAAGTTTATCGCTCATCAATTTCTAACACCTCGCGTGGAGCTTCCTCTCCCACGTCGTACGTTATTTCCTACAAAAGAATGAAAAATTAGTAAAGAAACAGTATACGTTAATCCAAGGGATGCGGAGGGAGGGAGTATTAGATCTTGGGCTTCGATTTTATTCATATTCTTATTCCTTGCACAATCCTTCATTTCATTTCATAAAATCTCCGCCCGGTCTAATACTGGCGTTCCGCCCTTATTCTGGCATATTGGGCGAAACGTCATTACTCAAAACCTCTCTTTAAAGCTTATTGTAGTATACTGTGCTGAAACGCATCGGTACTCCCGGATTCAATGGTTTTATTATAAAATCTTTCAAATGAAGAAGTCTGAGTCCAATGACCTCTTTTAATGATCTCTTTTAATGGAACACCTTGTGCTCTAGCCTTGGAAGTAGAAGCTGAACGAGTTGAGTGTCCCGAAAATTTGGATGTATCTATCCCTGCCAATCCTAACAGCTCTACCATCCATCTAGAAATTGTACAAGTCTTTACCGCTTTATGAGGCTTAATAAAACTCAAGAGAAGTTGATTTTTCTCCTCTCTCCATGATTTTGTTCTTTCCATGTATTCATCCAAATGCTGACAAACACACAAATCTTTGTCTTGAGGAAAACTGTGGAATTTTATTGGTGGCCTCAGTTTTCCTCTTTTCGAAGTTTTAGTTAGCTGACCAAAATGGAATGTGTATCTTGTATAGTGCTTTACCAAATACCTAACATCCAGAAAACAGATCTCATGTGCTCTAGCAGCAGAGGTCAAAGCCAGAAGCATTGTGGTCTTTAAGGTAAGCATCTTATCATTCGTCTCTCTTAGTTGAAGTTCTTTAAGGAAAGCAACAACCTTCTCCACGTCCCAAATAAAAAGATACTTAGGCTGAGGACACCTGTTGTTGTGGATACCTGCTAATAAATCTGAAACCCTAGGGTGTTGCCCAACCACAACACCGTCAATTGAGTCATGATAGGTTGATATGGCAGATCTATACCCTGCGATAGTGTTGTATTGATAACCTTCCTGAAATGTATCTGTTAAAAAACTAAGAATCCATTTCAAAGAGCATCAAACAGGATCAATTTTCTTCCTACTACACCAGCTACTCCACTTGTTCCAGGCTGACTCGTAATGCTTAATGGTGCTGCCTCGTCTTGCAGCAGTGATAAGCTGCACAGCGTCTTCTGATAGTCCCTCACTATAAAGTTGTTGCCTGAAACTATCCAGGCCACCAACTGCAAATTTTTCGTTAGCAGGAGAGGATGAAACTCGTCCTTGGGGCTGGAAAGAAAATCTGACTTCATTGGTAGTAGCAAAGGGTTTCTTACTGACATTTTCAACAGTTGAGGGTACCAATGTTGGCCTTGCCAAGCAGGAGTGACTAGAATTAGGGTTGCCTTGTCCTCCATTACCTTCTTCAGAACCCTCTCAATTAAAGCGAATGGAGGGAAAGCATATGCTTTTAGATGAGTCCACTGAGTTTGAAATGCGTCCTGACCCTTGCTGTATGGATCTGCCTTCCATGAATAATATGCCGGTACCTGATGAGAAATGCGGGAGGCGAATAGATCTGTGCATGGCCTCCACCTGAGTTGGCATATTTGTTGAAACACTTTTGGACACAATTTCCATTCGCTTGCTTTCTATCCACCATCTCAGTTCCTCCCTGGCCTCCCATGAAAGAGTTATCATTGCATCCCAGCAATTCTTGGATGACATTTCCAGAATCTGTTGCCTTTGCAAGGCACGATACTGAAGAGGAGCTGGCACCACTGCAATTGCTGTTGAAGACAATCGACCTATAACCCTGGACATATCCCGAATCGTTACTGATTCCTTGTTCAACATTTCCTGACAATGATTCACAATTTTTTCTTTCTCCTCTGGGAGCGTAAGAGACATCTCCTCTGTGTCTGTTGGAGTTAAAACAGATTTTTGACATTTATTACAAAACCCAGCTGTTGTAAAACAAATATCACCGTGTCCCTGGCCTGAATTATCTCCTCCCATGAGTTTCCCAGTAACAGAATGTCGTCCAGAAATATTATCAACAGAATAACGCCGTAAAAGAGAGACTGGAACTTGTAACAATTTTGTGAAAACAAATGGCGCTGGAGCTAGACCAAAACAGAGACAAAGGAAACGATATAGACGTTCTTTCCATTTGAAACAAATGTAATTCTGGGATTTTTGATGAAGAGGTACTGAAAAATATGCGTCTTTTAAATCCAACCTGCACATATAATCCCCTTTGTGTAACATCTCCTTCAAGAGAGACAAACTCTCCATCTTGAAGTGATTGTATGGAATATGTTTGTTTAATGGTTTTAGATTGATGACTGGTCGTACCCCTCCATCCTTTTTTGGTACCAGAAATATTGAACTCAGGAAAAAGATCCTGAGAATGCTGCACTTCCTCTATTGCTCCCTTGTGTAGCATTTCCACTACTTCCAGATCTACTAGTGCCTGCTCTTCTTTCGACAAATTTGTTGACAAAGGAATGTTGTGTTGAAGAGGGTCTGATACAAATGGAATTTGAAATCCCTGAACCGCCTGAAGTACCCACTGATCTTGAGTGATTTTTTCCCAGTTTTTTACAAAATACCTTATTCTCCCTGCTGGCTGTAGATCTGGAACAACAGGAGTTAGAAACATTTCCTTTACAACCGGGTGCACATTTGGAAAGGTTTCTACTGGAAGGTAGTTCTCTACCAGTTTTGGTGTCAAAGAAGTTAGAAGAAGAGATTGTACTCTTTCCTCTTTGGTGTGATGTTGTTGACCCTCTTCCAAAGAAACGCCCCCTGCCTCTTCTGTTGTTGGACAGGGGGCCTCCACGAAAGGGTTGACTATGAGCCTTCCCTGACTCCTTTCTGAGGGCAGTAAACATCGATCTTGATTTTAGACGAGCTGTAGATTCTTTCCTTAGCTTCTCATCGAAAGATGCTCCAAACAGACATTTATTATCAGGAGTATCCAGTTCAGCAGATTGTTCTTTCAAAATGTCTTTTACTTTATTAGAGCTGTCAATTAAAGTTCACAGAACATTCATTCTCCGTTGATAGTTTATTGAATTAAATGCTTGAGCAACCAACAGAACACTCTGTTCGAAGAGTGACGAAACTTCAGAAACCTCTTGTTCATTATCAACCTCGTTGGGACATGTATTTGTGGATATAATCTGTCAATCCATCAGGTAAATCCCAACTACCATCTCCTTCTGCCCCATCAAGTTCGAATCTAGCCACTTTGTTGCAAGATTCATCAACGTGATTTTCCTGCAACTTTCTCTTTCCTCTGGACGGAATCTCAGGGGGTCAGAGTTCGACGTCCCAGGGATATCAGAGGTGATGGTATCGACCTCTTCCTGGACAGTCTCATCAGCATGCACGTTAGAACTGTTCGCTTTACGAAAGAGGCGAAAAAACATATCAATATCGGAAATATTGATCACGAATTGAAGCTGATGTACTATAGTATGTTTTCAGATTGTAACACCTCTCAATCACGTAATGATTGCGGTTGTTATGACGACAGATTTAACCACAACATAAATTACAACTTACGTATCATCGGCCATCTTTCATGCGAGAATTTGGCGAAAGAGGTTTTGAGTAATGACGTTTCGCCCAATATGCCAGAATAAGGGCGGAACGCCAGCATTAGATCGGGCGGAGATTTTATGAAATGAAATTAGAATAACAAATCAAGCATTATGTACCTCTACCTATTTTAATGAATATTTATCATGCACTTTTTGGCGCTCACACTTGAGGTATGCTTGTCTGGGGGCTGTATCCAAACAACATTTCTCGCAGGATACTCATACTCCAAAAGTGTGCCATTAGGTTTATCTCCTTTTCGCCTCCTCGTTCTCCAACTTCTTCTTTGTTTTCAAATCTCAAAATCTTAAATATTTTTGATCTTGTTAAATTGCTCAATATTCTTTTCATTCACCAGTATTTGAACTCTAAATTTCCTTCTGACCTTTATAATACGTTCAGATTTAGAAAGTTGAATCATCCTTATCCCACTCGTGGTCAAAATTTGGGTTTACTAGAGCTTCCGAAAATGAAAACCACTAAGTATGGTTCCAGCTCCCTCAGTTATCAGGCAATTAAAGTCTGGGATCTTTTCCAGCAACGGTACCCAAATGTTTTACTTCCCGAAATGACTATGTCGGATCTGAAATCGTTAGTGACCTCCTTTCTTTTAGATCAATACTAATACTCCTTGATTTTCTACTCTAAAGCGGATAAATTTTGTGCCTTTTTTTTATTTAATTTATTTTATTATCCTTATGTTTGTCATTATTATTATAGTTATGTTCTATATTGGGTGGCCCACACCTCCGTTTAGTTTTGACTGTTGTGAGGGTCTCCTCTAGCCACAGTGTATTTTTCTTTGTATAAAAATATTAGTCCGGGAGCTAGTGGACAGTTTTTTCAACCCATTTGGTGCAAAAGGTTTGACCCTTTAAATAAGTTGTACACATAATTAGGTCTAAAATTTTGTTTGTCAGCTGCTGCGCTTCCGGTGGGTGTGGCCAGTGCACCAGGTGCAAAATAGTCAAATTTGCAATGAATTATGTCCATCGAGGTGCATGATTAGTTTTTGGTGAAAAAGAACCTTATGAACCTTAGCATTGAAAATATGGCAAATCTGACCAAAATTTCCGGGGGTAAGGTGGGGTCAGACCCCCCACAAAGCTGCAAAAAGATACATTAATTTATCCCATCAAGTGCATGCATGAAATTTTCATGGTGAGTTATCCAGACCTACGTTAGTACGAAAACAATATAACTTACCAAATTTTCCGGGGGTAAGGTGTGGTCACAGATCATCATTTTGAAAATGACCCTTTTTGGACCTTATGGGTTGAAGTTATGACAACCCATTCAGTGCATAAATGAAACTTTACAAGGAGTTATGTTGATGTACAAACTTACCAAAACAAGCAAATCTGACCAAATTTTCCGGGGGTAAGGTGAGGTCAGACCCCCCGCAAAGCAACAAAGGGATACGTTCATTTATCCCATCAAGTGCATGCATGATATTTTCATGGTGAGTTATCCAGACCTTTGTGAGTACGAAAACAATATAACTTACCAAATTTTCCAGGGGTAAGGTGTGGTCAGATTAGCAATTGCTTCATTACCCCTAGTAGCATGCATCAATTTAATGTATGAAAATTCAAATAATCATGGACACGCGATCGATTATTATTAGCAATTTAGCCAAAGCTTTCATCTTTTTGTTGCATAAAATTAAAAATAGTTGAGAGAATAAATAGTTTCAGCCATAGAATAAAGTCTTATACAAACGCAGATTAAATGTGACGAGATAGCGACACATAACTTTTCTTCTTTATCGAAGTCTGTCATTCATTTTCATATCTTTAAGTTCCGGTAACAAAACATTCGAATGTTGTAGATTTCACTAAAATAAGTTCATTGTAAAATAATATAAAACATTCGAATTAGAAATTGCAATAATAATAGAAGTTTGAGAAAGTTATAGCTCAAGAGTGTGGTAAAATATTGTCTGGAGAAAATACAATGATACGTTAGCTTTGCTTTGTTTAGTGTAGAAAAGTATATGTAAGAAAAGAATAGATATGGAAACAGATTGCGATGGTAGTAAATGTTGTGATGATGATGAGCTAGCTTCTTCAAATATTTGTTTAACTGGTGAAAGCATCGAGGAAACCTCACTTCGTAAGTGTTACTTTACTCATTATTCTGTGTGTTTGTTGTTGTGGTAAATGGTAAATGATTCTTTACAACTTTTGCCTCATTTCTAATCAGCATAATAATGACGTTTCTTTGCATGATAAAAATATTCAATGTCTTGAGGGTTATAAACTTTTACGACCACTATTATCATGAAGAAAAACGCCATAATTATAATGATCAGAAACGAGGCAAAAGTTGTAAGGATCGAAAGTGACGTAATTTATGAAAAGGTCTATAAAAATTGGGTGTTTCTATATCAATCAGAACTGCAAAATTTTATAAAGTTACGTGCTTTGAGCAGGAGAGGAGGTGTGTCAAGTAAAACAAACGCTAATTATATTATTAAGTCATTTCGACTGGTTGAAAGTGAACACATAGATTGATAGCTTCCCTATAACAATTCTTTATTTTTACAGAAAATGAACAACCAAGAAGTTCTGACAATGTATTAGAAGTATCACAAGGTACCACATTTACATTTATCAATCATACAGCAACAATAAGTATTTACTAGGCGACAATACAAAATCATGTGAATCTATGAATGTTTATTTCTGACGAACATATGCATATGTCAATGTTCATTTCTAACGATGTGCATATATCTGAAAGCACCCAATGGGCACGCGACGTTATTTCAACGTTGAATTTTGGTTGAATTATGGTCGGTCGGTCGACAACCTATAATCAACCTTGGTTCAACGTTGTAAAAATTACGTTGATTCGACAAACGTTTTTTCAACGTTGGTTCAACGTTGTTTTGGCAACGTTAGATGAACGGAATAATTACCAACACTTAATCAACGTTGAAATTGCAACGTTGATGTAACGTTTGAAAAGCAACGTTGAAACAACATTGTATCTTTTAACGTTATTTCAACGGATGCAAATACAACGTTGAACCAACGTTGCGGAAATGACGTTTCATCAACGTTGTTATGTTCACCGTTGAAACAACGTCTGAAAACTAACATTGATACAACATTTGCAAATCAACGTTGAACCAACATTGGATCGATAACGTTATTTCAACGGAAGAAATTTCAACGTTGAACCAACGTTTGAAAAGTGAAGTTGATGCAGCGTTTGTAAATCAACGTTGATACAACATTGGATCAATAACGTTATTTCATCAGATGGAAATACAACGTTGAATCAACGTTTTAAGAATTATGTCACATCAGTGCTGTCAATGTCTTAAACTCTGTTTAAGTAGAGCAGAAGTTAATGCTTGAAACGTGTTAAAAACACCACCTTGTGAGTTCACATAAACTTCACGCCATATCACACAAAAAAAAGGTTATTCACCTTGGGAATCATTAAGAAAATTGTTGTTAAAAGGTTTTCTATATAAAGTATACGATTTCCTAACAATGATTGTGATTAATTTTTAGATGCCGTTGTAAAATCAAGTGCAACAACCGAAAGTGTAGTTGAGGACGAAGTGAAGAAATTCTTGAAGTATGCGCCGGAAAGGAAAGGAGGAGTGAAGAGAAAAGAACAAAACTAACGCTGGCCGTTATTTCAGTTACTTTATTTTTTATCTGATATCATCACTCGTGTTTTTAACATTCTTTTTTTAATGAATCAAACAATCGTGTTTTCATAATTCTTTTTAATGAATCAAAAGGTCTGAAGTTTATCTAGAAATGCCTCAACAACGATCGTCACTTATATTCGGTTCCTCGGTTTTTTGATCTTGATTTTTAAAATTATTTTCAGTTTATATACACATGTATATATATGTTAATGTTTTATGTTTTTTTGTTTTGTAAGGAACGCGTTTATAAGGAACCTGAGGCTGAAAATGGCTTAAAAATAATGAATTGCTCAGGAAGTTACTAGGCTGAAGAATGAAAAAACAGCAACAATTTTCTTTTTCTGAAATGTACTAAATTCTTGTGTGATGATAATAATAGAAACGTGTCACGCCAAATGAAAAAACACAGTTAAAAAGCAAGGAACTTAATAAGAACCTTTGAAGCTGAGAACTCCAGCCCTAAAGCAAGTGATCAGGTTTCTTATGAAAAAAGAAAACGTGTATGAAAGTCATTGTATATATTTATTATATATTTGTTAAGAAACATGCTAAAACGGAATTTGCTGTTATGTCTTGTCTCTAATGTAAAATGAAGTTCTCTTTCAAGCTGATCGAAATCATGTTTTAAACCAATATTAAGTCAAGGTTACACATCAAACGTTGAATCAACATCAGTATGTCAACGTTGAAACTGCCATGGTGAAATAACGTTGTCTCTGCTTTCAAATTCAATCATAATCCAACGTTGGTTCCGACGTTGGGAAGTGACGTTGCATCAACGTCTGCTCATCAACATTAACACAACGTTGAATATAAAACGTTGAATCAACGTTGGTATTTTAACGTTGTAACTTAGTCTGTGAAATAACGTTGTCTCACCTTTCAAATTCAATCATAATTCAACGTTGTTCCGACGTTTTGGTGTGACGTTGATTCAACGTTGAACCAACGTTCGCGTGCCCACTGGGCATGAAAAGGATATTAGAAGAAGGGAAGTGTGAAGGTGATCTACTATCACCGGCATAAGAAATCTATGTTTGTGATTTTAGTGCTTCATTATAAGGAAGTTTGAATCTTTCTTTAGTGCAACTAACAATATTATGATGAATTAGATTATGAGAATTATTTGTACATATTATTGAGATATCTTGTAAATATTAATTTATGTATAAAAAAAATTGTGTAGATTTTATAATACATCCAGTTTTACCTTTGACTTGTGAGAAAGTGCATATTTTCGTTTATATAGGTTGTGCTATCAATTGTGATTACTTTTTTAAAACTAGCTATTCTTTTTACTTCGTATATTTTTTCGTCTCATTTTTTGGCGATATGTTTTTATTTTTGGTCAGCGCCAAAGGTAGCTGATCTTTCATTTCCCCGTGTCTGTCAGTCCGTCAGTCAGTTAGTAAGATCGCAGTTCTTCACGCCCTGATTAAGCGCCCGTTATTGCTAAATTTCAGTTTTTCGGTTCAAAATAAGAAAGTTCAAAGCACAACATTTATTTTTGGTAGATATATCGCTAGTATGTAACTAACTATTATTATATTGCAATGCAAAGAGGGTTCATTTCACCCAAATGAATAAATGAGTTAATCGTTAATGCGCCCTTTCGCCACCCTTAATTATAACGTAGGCCATCTTGGGAGCGATACACTATAGCTGCAGGGTAAAATTAGTCGAATTAGTTTTATTTACATTACAATTACATTGAAGCATATTGAATCAAGACGTTTACAACTATGATCCCCAATTGGATAGGAGAGAAATTTATTGAGGAGGAAGAAAAAGTCAGGCAAGTTGCATATATTATATAAATTATTTGTATATGTCAATGATTGAAATTGTTTTCTTAGCTCACACTTTAGGGAAGACTAGGCGTGCTGAGAATTATTCTGAATTATTTCACTTCCACTTCCATTTTGCAGTTTTATAGTGAAATTTTGATGAACAAGAAAAAAGGATTTGAGATGATGGAAATATATAAATCCTCTGTATACTTAGAATATAATGACCCCTTAAGAATATTAGGTTTTCTTTGTTTAGGGTTAGGCTTAGGGTTAGGGTTTGTCATAAGAGAGATATATGCATACTGTGAAAAATTCCGTATATATATAAAGCTTGAATTTTTTATATTTATATATACTTGCAGATACCTGTACTGAACTATATGCATATATACCGTTGATCACTCTAACTTTGGATATCCTTCCTAACTTTGGACACAAAAAACATATCCGCAATATGTATACAAACCACACCAATAATAATCAATACTGCACTGTCAATTAAACTAAATCCAAAACTTATCTGAGCTTTGCAATGTGATTACGTACGTGATTTATTAAGCTCTATCTAAACATCAGATCCATGGAAATCATACAGACTTTGCACATATTTATCGTGATGTGTATGACATTGCTTTCCACATCCTGCTCACATTTTCTTACTTCGTCTTTCCCAGTATTAAGACTTTTAAGAAGGTCCCTTTTCACTTTTCACTTTTCCGCAGATAAACAAATACCTTATTACACGAAATTAAACCATGTACTTAATTAAGCTGCACAGCATGGAAATAGTCTTCATTAAATGTGGCTTAATTTTTAGCACGGCCTACAATTAGACAGGCAGCTGATGACATGAAAACACTGGAAAACGTGCGGGCAATGTAAAAACGCTTTCAATCGGTCGAATAGACCCAACTTAAGATAAAAAAGCTTACCGGACATAGAAATAACCTTTACCGGGTTTTTTATCCCCATTTTTTTAATCTATGACGTCACATGGTTGAAAAAAAATTAACAGCGTCAAATTTGGTTTTTTTTTCAAGTCATTCAAAAGATCTTTTAGTTCTGAACATCTTTTACAAGGACACTATATATTATATAAAAAGTCATTGATTAAAAGTTACAAAACCTTATTGCTTAAACTATAAATGATGACGTCATACCCAAACGTCATAAAATCAAGTTTTTTTTCTTATAGGTGAGAATATTATTATAAAAATGAAGCTCTTGATCAGACTTAATTCACTTCAAATATGATCAAGTTGTCACGAACGGTGATAAATGGATTAAATATGTACACGGATTATATACACGAACAACTATAGTAAATATATGCAGCGTTTCCTCATCAATCATCGTCATAATCATCTACGTCATCTTCCGAGTCATCGTCGGATGAGTTGTCGTCTGAGGATTCGTCATCTGAAACATCAGGTTGATTCTCACAGCTATTGCAAGAACACATATCCGTACAGACGAGGCCGTGGGACTTGCAAATACAATTATTTGTTTGACATCCGGACTTCCGACATCCGCAGCTTACCAATTGTAAGACCTCTTCAGGTGCCGGTGGTAATGCAACTCCGCCGCGACAATTCTTTGCCAATCTGTACCGGCCACGTATGCCATTAGCCGAGGATTGTCAGACTTTTCCATTGCAGAAGATTTAATGCTTTCAGCTGCATTCTCAGCGGTGCACTTCGTCAGGGTCTCATAACCACCTTCCCGTTTTGACTTCTTACGGCGGCAGATGCAGCACTCGACGTCTGCCAGTACATTGCCTAAACGAAAAATAGAATACCAAGTCTAAAAAGGCTGAAAATCAAAAGTTTTCCGGACCCTCGGCCAAACCACCGTGACGAGAAAGCTAGAGGTAATGACAATCTGTTTTTGTTTACAGGAGAAAAGACTTACCATGTCGGTCTCTTTTTCGATCTGAAGTTCTTTTCGAGTTACAATCATTTCCTTCTTCTTCTTCTTCTTCATCAACATCATTATCATCATCTCTATTTTCTTTCGCGATCCTGCTTAGCGTCCCGCTATGGGTGTACTGGTCGTAACATGCTTGGTGGAATTTCAGCGAGCTGATTACATAAAGATCCTCAAGCAGCTCCGTTATAGTGTCGTCGTTCCTCACTTTGCTGTAAAAAAAACAAAATTTTCAATTGTATTGTTTTTATATCTCATCCAAGCTAGGCTTGTCGAAGTAATTTGTTTGTGGATGATCGTTTTGAAAAATTGTTAATATGCAATTAGATTGTCGCAATTTGTTAAATTTAACATTAAATCTTTTATCTAACAAGGCACCCAGAAGGGAAAATACATGAAAATCTAATTTTGGTGCGGATCCAGGCTAGAGTCTCAGCTGATACAACTTTGTCCAAAAATTGTATATAAAACGAGAAAATATCGAAAATATTTGAAAATAGTATTCTTCAACACTCTTATAAAATTACAATATATATATTAGCTGACTATTGAGTATGCAAAATAAAGAGCAAAAAAATAACAAAACAGCAGTAATACTACTTGATGGCTGAATCCCTTTTATGCAAAATAAAAACAAACATTGAAAAACATACCTTGCATCTTTAACTCTCTTCAAAGACTTTTCTGTAGAAAAACCTCGAAGCTTACTGAGCTGATCAGAGCAGTGAATAATACACTCTTCTTTCTTTTTCTTTTTCACAGGAGAGTGAGAAATGCGACGAGAAGACATTTTGTTCCATCTCGCTTTAAGTTTTTTTTTCACGTGGTGATGTTTTTCCCGGATTTTTTTTTTCAAATGTAAACAAATAATGTCAAATGGGGGTCAAAATTTTAACTTTTATTATGTTTAATTTTTTTTAACCACGTGGTGATGTTTTTCCCGGATTTTTTTTTTTCAAATGTAAACAAATATATGTCAAATGGGGGTCAAAATTTTAACTTTTATTATGTTTAATTTTTTTTAACCAATTTAAGATTTTCAAAACCTAAATTTATCTTATGAAATCATTAACAATAAATAATTTTCAGTACACTCTTTTTTTTACTGACATTTAACTATGCTTTTTTTGCAAAATATAATAATTAAGAAAACCCCCGTCCCAGTTTTTTTTTTGAATTCCATTTTCGAATGCGATGTTATCAGAGTATTCTAAGATGGCGGAAAAGTGGTGGCAGGAGCTTGAAATGTATGGGAGATGTTTTTACTAATATTATTCGATCAATAAAGAAGATAATTGGGTCCGGTAAACATTTTTAGCTTTTATTTGATATGATTTGACTGAAACATTCACTTTTAAAATGCCCGCAGACTTTGCACTGTTTCCACTTTTTCCATGTCATCAGCAGCTTGATTAACACTCATAACCACGACTGACAACATTGAAACCTATCCATTTTGAGATAGCTAAAAAGATTTTTAGTTTCTTTGATACAAATGTTGGCATAAGATAATCATTTCTGAATTTCGATCAGCTGGTATCATCCAAACCATCGAAAGCCATCACATGTGGGTGAACATTCTTTACTTGGTCAATACGTGTAATTTTTCATGAGTAAGAGAATCCTTTCATTGCAAAAAATGAATTTATCCGTTTTTGTGTATCAACTAATTTTTCTTTAAGTGCGTCTTAATTAATACACAATTTGTCACAACTTATGTACATTGCGGCTTAAGTGCGGCTGAAATTTGACCGTCTTCATTAGGTACGCGGTTTAATTTCGTGTAATAAGGTATGTTCTTTCTCTAGCATTTGTGTGTTCCATTTGTTTCTGTGAATCCTCAATCAGTAAAGGTCCTGGGAATGAGGTGATATTTTGTGAAAAACAGAAGCAAAACTAGAATCCTATAGTGCCATTTTGTGTTTGTGACACATTATCGTGCAAGATGATTGAATTCTGGCAAAGTTATTTGTTTCGAAGATACGCTAGGGGATGTGGAATTTTTGTAAAAAAATAATATCATAAAAAAAGTTCTATGCATTATTAATATAACCAGTAATTCTTCACACTTATTATGTTTCAACATCTTTTATCTGCTTCATCTATTATTTTAGTATTTGTTGTGACTTGGTTATGTACATTTTGCTTACCAGACAGGTCTGTTTATTACAGTGTCTAAAGTTAGCAAGGCTGTCCAAAGTTAGGACGGTTGACAGAATAAAAGGCGATAAATTTGAACAACCCATTCAGGCAGTAGTGATGGTGTACCGTGAATCTTCCTAATTTTGCTGAATGCAAAAGATTCTGATGATGAATATATATATATCATACTCATAAACTATAGCAAAAACTATAGTTTGATTGACAGGTGTAGGTTTTTCATTTACAGAAGAGATAGGAAAGTGCCGATTATAGCGCAAAATTGTATCCCTCATAAACATAACATGGAATCATATGATTTCGGGAATTTCCCTACTATAGCTAATATTTATCATCTAAGACCTTTGTTTTCATAACTCGTATCGCGTTATGAAACGTGTTATTTTGATTACATAACAAATAACAACACGTAAGCAGTTTTAATTATTATTATATAACCACAAATTACTCATAAATGTAAACAATTAAATATCTCATAAAAATGTAGTAAAAAGCAGTTTATAGTAGTTTCATTTTTATAACATAAATGAGCTAACAATACATATAACATACAGATCAGCGTAGTCTAGTGGATAAGAACGCTAACTTGTAACAGCAAGGTCGTGTGTTCGAACCCCACGCAGTTCGTCTGAGAGGAAGTATATATACTTCGGCGGTTGTAGATCTCTCATGTTCTGGTTGTAAAACTTGCATGAGTGCGCACTTCCCCGCAGTTGTGTTGAATATATCGCGGAATGGTTAGCATTGCGTCTGGGTGATTTATCACTGTCAGGTTTCTCTGGTCCATAGAGACATTCAGGTTACCGTCATTTCGATCGAAATTCAACAAACGCCAGGGCTTAGAAGTGTTAGCATGTATCCACAATGCCGACTATAATTGCAAACTACATACGCTGATCAGCGAAATACATACCATATACTAAACATCGTGGTAATCGCTAAAACCAAAGCTATTTTCTCTTCTTCGTGAGATGGGAGTGAATCTGTTTGACTCACTACTCTTTTATGAACTTCCTTTTGTGAACTTTTATTTTTTGTTTGTGTTGGAGAGCTAGTCACTTTGTGTGAAATATGATGCTCTTGCATAACATTAATCATTTTGTTATGTAATCATTTTGTTATGTAATCAAAACTTACCATGTAATCAAAATAACAAAATGCTATATAGTCATAACAAAAGCTGTTTTAAACATAAAAAGATGGTTACCGTCAAATCGAAGAAAATTATAGCGTTCCGAGGGACACCACAAGCAGACACTGAGATCTAAATGAATGATATAAAACCCAAGAGCGGAATAATTTGAAAATTGTGGTGAACAGGCGACAGAGTCTGCTGGAAAGGGAAGGTCTAGTGGAGCGGCTAGATTGGAACTGGATGGTGCCGTCCGCTCCCGGTATTCACCACAAAATGTGCCAAAAGTTGTCGGGAAAAACAATGTGACTAGATGTAATATACTCGAACAGATCATGAACGGCCATTGCGTGCGTAGTAGTCGGAGTTCGTAAGTAGTCACACACAAATAGTCTAAGATCTAGGGGTAGAGCTCAGAGCTGGTGGATTCGAGAAGCCAGGGTGGAGTGCTGGTTAGATCGAAGACAATGAATTAAAAACCCTCTAGGGTATCACAACAACAACAACAACAACAACAACAAAAACCCTAGAGGGTTCTCCTAAGGGAGTTTTGTTTTCAATAATAATAATAATAATAATAATAATAATAATAATAAGTTCATGGTTGGACTCATTTATTGATTAAACTTTATGTAGGGAAATCCCTGATTATAGTAAAAAGCAGTTTGTAGCAGTTTAAACTTTATAACATAAATGAGCTAACAATACATATAACACACAGACACAGACACACACAGATCATCGATGCAGTCAAAAAGATCTTCAAAGTCAATATCCATAGGTATCATGTATAATTCGTTTATTTTGTTTGTTTTTTTGTTTGTTTGTTTGGTTTTTTTTGTTTTTTTTTTTACCTCTTACCTCTTACCTCTTACCTCTTACCTCTTACCTCTTTGTTATCTTATACATATCTATAATGTCCTCTGGCATATGTAGCAATACCATCTTTTGCAATAATTCTTTTGTCATCATCCGCATTGAGAGCGAGTTTGTTTGTTTTTATAGTGTGGACATCATGCTTAATTGATTGAAAGGTCATCTGTTCCCTGTAAACATTCTTACCATCAAATAAGCATCTCTTATAATCATCAAACCCCATGGTCTTCTTTACTACGCACTTCTTGACTCCCTTGCACTTCTTGTCTTCTTTTCCATCAAGCTGTTTATATGCATAGGTCTTCGCTCTTAGAGCAACAAACTCTGTCATTATCTTACCACCCAACTCATCTTTCATTAGACCAATGACTTTCTTATTCAAACCTATAGGTAAAGGTCTGTTATCTTTCTCATCGTACGCTGAAGTGTCGAATCTCAAAGCTACATCATCAGCGATATCTTTGTAAAAATCGTCGGTTTTGATGTGGTAGACAAAGCTGTCTGTATCCATATAGCAGAGCTTTAGATTGTCACCATATTTTGGTCTCATGTAATCATAGTGAAACTCGTACATAATCGTCTTTGACAAATCAAGAACTGTAGGTCCCAGATAGATCGGCTTGTTCAATACGAGTTTGATCTTTTGCATTTCAGCAGCCATCAAATGTTCACTGAAACAGATACTACCCTTGAAATTAGGTTTCATCACCAGCTTCTCATATTGTTCTTTCTTGGTAGCCAAGCGTATGTCTTTATGTTTACGTTGATTCTCCATAGTTTTACCAAAGACTGAATTGTTCATGAGCTTGAAAAAGTCCTTTTCAAAGTCATTCTTTGATTTAGTACGCAAATTGGTGTTGAAATCGATGTACGGCTTCAACCATGCACTTTGTCTAAATCTCAGTACTCTATGAACCTTCTCAAGAACAAGACCATGCTTCAGCGCTTGATCAAGTGCACGGATATGAATAATATAGTTCTTCTTGTCTGAAAGACATGGAGTTAGCTTTTCTACACCATTGATCTTCTTTCGCTCAGGCATAAACGGAAGATCGTTATGTGAATCGTGAAGCTCTTGAGGATAGTTCACATCAACTTCAAGAAGATAACCATATTTACCGTCTTTCTCAGCCAACTTTGAAATGAATTCAGCGGTAAATTTATTAGCATCTACCCACTTGAAATTCCCTGTCGGTAGCTTCTGAATCATAGCCCATCCATATAGATTATTTGCATCAAGATATTGGAGATAGCTACTTTCTTCAGTCTTCTTATATTTAGCATCCATATACTTGTTATTAGCTTTAGCATGTCTATGGACAGCCTGACAGAGACCTCCTCTAATACCTTGCTCTACGAACAGAAAAATATCCATATCTGACAACAGATCCAGCTCAACCTCTGTCTTTTTCAAACAGGCTTGCCAAGCTAGTCCTGGAGCAGTGTAAAAATGTGCAGGATCCAATTTATAGTTTGTTATGCATGTTTCCCTAAAAGTCTCAAAAACATCAGCAAGCAATAGAACGTCTGTCTTGAGGTAGAGATCATGATACGCACCCATATTTTTATTTTTCATATGTTTCCACACATTCTGTGCATGCGTATAATCAGCATCACTGATACCTTTCATGTTCAACTTGCTATAAAAAGCATCTTTCGGTGGGAGCTTAGTTTCGTTAAACTTATCAAAAGAATCAATGTATTCATAAGGATAAACTCCTTTTCTTCTCAATAGTTTGAATTGCTCATCACCCTTGAAGAATTTTCGAAGGTTTTTACACTGATCGTCGGATAGATTGTTTACCAAGTTATCCAGACTACTAGCCATGAAACGCACACTATCGATGAATCTCAACTGTATCTTTTGAACCTTAGTCTCCCCATTTTTGTCAGTGTATTCACCAACCTTAACATCCAATGAGAAAGAGATATATTTTTCTTTGTTTTCAGCGATGACGGCAATCCCTTCATCTCCATACTGTTTGGCTAGTTCTTTGATAAACAGATGAGCATCATATCCACTCAGATTGTGAAAGACGATCGGGATGTATTTAGGCACTTTATAACGGAGATTACAAGACTGATGTGCAGCTCCACGAAATTTACCAGTAAAATGACAGTGATCCCTAACCTTAATATTATCTTTTTCAAATTCTTTCATACATATGTGACACTTATCAGAATCGGTAAATCCCTGTTCCTCTTCATATGTGAGGTCTCGCATTCTTTGTTTAGGAAACATATTGTATAGCCTTTTCACTTCACCTACCGCATGATCCACGAAACGTAAAACACAGTCTTCACCTCGATAAAGCGTTAGAGGGTCTGAAACTTCACCATGAGCAAATTTGCTATAACAACAGAAGCCTGTGGGGATATGTATACCAACCTTTTTAGTGGATGATCCAATAACGCTACGCGGTTCTTTACAAACCTCTTTTGACAAAGCTTCAAAATCAGCATACATTATGAAAGGAGCTTTGAGCTGGTACTGACCGTCATGAAACTTAACGGTGCTACCCTCATTTGGCATCTCAATCTTCGCGACATCATTATTTTTACAATATTGAAAGTGTTCATCTCGTGTTTTCTCACTTGAGAATCCATTGAGACAATTCAAACAATAATGCTCCTTATGTTCATGATTCGAGTTGACCTTACTCAAGACACCACTCAAGTTCTTTACAGCTATATAATGTCTCTTTCCCTCTTCACATAGTAAAAACAAAACAACCGTTTCTTTGCGATCAAGATGCTTCGACTTACGACACATATAGATACCTTCTTTCTCGTCTTTTGTCAAAACATGCACAGCGATATCAAGGTTCCTTCTCTCAAAGAAATCTATTTTATTTAGCGCCATTGGAAACAATAAACCGTCCCAATTATATTTATCAATGTGTTTCTTGAGATTCGTTATCCTTTGCGGATCTTTCTTAATCTCATTGTGGTTCAAAGCAGCAGTAACAGCCCATTTGAAGCACTCTTCATCATCTTCGTTATGTGGATTGATAACAGATCGTTTTCCGCTGAAATTCTCAGGTAAAGGTAAGTAAGAGCTGCCTCTCGTTAATTTTAGCTTGTGAAAGTCTACATCAATATTCAAAATCTTATCGATAACAAAGCTGGATTTAGGTAACGCAGGGTTTTCAACCTGTTCGATTATCTTATTGAACATCTTATTAACAACATCAGATATATCGCTTTCATTGTGAATTGTTTCCATATTGCTATTGAACGCCTTATCGACGTAGATTGTTGCTTCAGGATTGGATAGATCTTCTTTTCTCCATTTGATCCACACAGTTGCTTGAATTTTTATTGATTTTTTATTTTTGAGTTCTCTCATAATCAGATCACTTAAAATGGGTCGAACCTTTTCGAGAAACAAATCAACATCCTTTTTTTTATCTGAGTTTATCTTGAACCTTTTGTAAGAACCCTCAAACGCCATTTCAATGGGGACAAACGCTTTTGGTTTCACCAATTTTTCATCTTTTTCATCATTCTTCCTCTTGTAGAGATTAAGAATCTTATTCTTCATCTCTCTGAAAGTGCTACTCACTTTCTCACGAATAGGTTTAGGTACATGATTTATTAACCAATCTCTCCATTCATTCAACTTACTTTTTACCTGAGGCCTATTTTTTGCCATTTCTTGCTGCTCAAACAAATCCATGTCTTGTCGGTTAGGAATAATTGTAACAGGTCTTGGTGGTGGAACAGGTCGGTTAAACCTAGTAGGTCTCGGTGGTGGAACGGGTCGGACAGGTCTTGGTAGTGGAACAGGTTGACCATTCCTCATTGGTCTTATAACAAACTCAGGTGGGTTTGCTATTAATTCGATCAACCCAGCCTTTCTGAGTCTTGAGTAGCCGGGTATGCCACGCTCTCTCGCGATAGCTTTTAATTCAACAACAGTATTTTGTGAAGTCATGTTGTATAATTATTATTTGTGTAATATTTAAGTGATCATGATCCCTTTAACCAATTTCAAATATCATTTTTTCAATCATGAAACGACTCAAACCCTCTAGGTAACTTTTGTTACTCGATTTAAGTAACAAAAAAAAACAACCTCTACAAGGATGAACGTGCCAATCTATTTTGTTTGCGAGCCATCCGTCTCTTCTCGTATTGGCTCTCTCGATAGCTGAGATATTTTTCTTGGTTGTTTTTCATCCAGTTTGAATAGCTTTTCTGAGTTTCATTTCAAGATCACAAAGAAACAATAGATGCTTATCATTTTTCTCAATTACCTCGAGCAATTTAGCTTTTCTGAGTTTCATTTCAAGATCACAAAGAAACAATGGACCCTCGAGCAATTTAGCATTTCTGAGTTTCATTTCAAGATTAAAAAGAAACAATGGATCCTTATCATTTTTCTCAAGTACCTCGAGCAATTTAGCTTTTCTGAGTTTTATTTCAAGATCACAAAGAAACAATAGATCCTCGAGCAATTTAGCTTTTCTGAGTTTCATTTCAAGATCACAAAGAAACAATGGACCCTCGAGCAATTTAGCATTTCTGAGTTTCATTTCAAGATTAAAAAGAAACAATGGATCCTTATCATTTTTCTCAAGTACCTCGAACAATTTAGCTTTTCTGAGTTTTATTTCAAGATCACAAAGAAACAATAGATCCTCGAGCAATTTAGCTTTTTTGAGTTTTATTTCAAGATCCTTATTTTGCTTTTTGATTGTTTGTTCGAATGTTTCAACTGTTGGGGATTTCATTGTCTATATATATATATATATATATATACTTGTTTCATATCTCTTTATATCAGTTTCAAATATCATTTTTCAGATCTAACATTTGTTACTCGAATTTAACAAAAAAAAACTCTACAAGGATGAACGAGCCAATTTATTTTTGTTTGCGAGCCATCCGTCTCTTCTCGTATTGGCTCTCTCGATACCTTTGATATTTTTCTTCATTGTTTTTTATCCAGTTTGAATAGCGTGTATAAAATGCTTGTTTAATATCAGGATCGAGAGTATAAGATGGATCCTTATCATTCTTTTCAAGTACATCAATCATTTTAGCTTTACTCATTTGCTTAACATATTTTATTTTTCGTGATGCACATAAGTTTATCAACGCATTAAAACCCATTGATCGGTAATCTGATACTCCATTATCGTAATGTGATTCTGTTTTGTCAGTCATGTTTATTCTTTATATAAAAGAGATAAAACTTTTAAGCCACTTTTGTTTGTTTTGTCACACTACATGTTATATCGTAATAAAATAATAAAATATGTATAAATAAAAGATGTCAAACTCTAAACTTCAAGAAATTTACTATCAACCTCAAAACTTATGGAAAGGACAAAAGGCTGTTCGCAATCTAAGAGGATTTGGTTTCAAACCGAAGGAAATTAAGAAGTGGCTATCAAAACAAGCTTTGTGGCAGGTACATCTAGGTTTAACGAAAAGGATCGAACGTCCACATTATGAGGTGACTAAACCGAATGAGATTCATCAATTTGATATATTATATATGCCTAGTGATATGCTATATGGTAATAAATACAAGTACATTTTGTCTGGTATCGATGTTGCTTCACGCTATAAGGTGGCTCGACCTTTGAATACTAAGAGAGCGAAAGAGGTTGCCGCTATGATTGAAGACATCTACAAGGTTGGACCCTTAAACTATCCAAAAGTATTTCAATGTGATAACGGTTCAGAATTCAAAGCGGATGTATCAAAATTGTTGGAGAAGAATAATGTTGAAATTAAAAGAGCAACTACAAAATATAAGCATACTCATACAGCTTTTGTTGAGGCATTGAACAAGATACTTGCTGAAAATTTATTCAAAATACAAGATGCTCAAGAACTGAATGATTCGGAAAAGGTATCATCTACATGGGTCAAATATTTGTATAAACTTGTGAATAGATTGAATGATACAAAGACTCAGATGATCGGCATGAAACCGAAAGATGCCATCAAATTGAAAGAGGTGCCTCTCGCTAAACGAGAGAGCTATCCACCTGAAGTAGAGCTACCTCAAGATGGTTTGTATAGATATCTATTGCAACCGGGTGAAGAGCATGATGACCATCGAAAAACAGCAACAGATAGAATATGGTCAAAGAGGACATATAGATTGAGTGAGGTAATAGATCAACCAGGTAACCGTGTAATGTATTACCTTCAAGATGGACCTGAACGATCTTTTGTAAATGAAGAGCTGATGTTGATACCTGAGGATACAGAGCTACCTCCTGATTATGTGCAAGGTTGGTGAACCGTAAATACAAAGTATCTTTACTAGAAACAAGTAAAGATGAGTCGTCTAGCAACGAGGTTTAGCGCCACATAACGTCATAATCAAAGAATTGTCTTTCAGGATTATTTTCAGATTGTTTGAGCCCCTTCGGTCTGACAAAGGCTTCTCTAGAATTCCAACCATAATCCTTCAATTCAACGCAAAGTCTTGCAGGCAACCATGTCTTATATAAGTTTCCTGTTCTATCTTGGACCTCTGCATACATAGCTGTTCCAGAACCAAATTCAGATGCAGGTGTGTCTATCTCACTCACAGATTTAACATGATAAATCACGTTTTCAGTTAGCTCTCTCCACTTTGTGATTGGAGTAATTTGTTCCATGTTTTGTTCAAATGTTGCAACTGTTGGGAATTCCATTGTCTATATAAACTTGTGATCATATTTCTTTATATCAGTTTCATTTATCACTTTTTCAAATTGAGGAACACATAACCACACACCCTAGTAACCATTTTCGTTTATGGATTTTTTCAGGTTTTGAAGTTCTACCATCAAACTTTTTTGAAATTGATTTTGGGTTTCAGTCTCCATCTTTCTATCTGTAGAACTGAGTCTTTCTAAAGCTTTGTAATATGTTCCCTGCAAAACCTGGAATTCTTTGTAATTGATCCTCCCATCATTCAATGCCTGTGAGATACTTGTTTCGAAGACAGAAATTGAGGATGTAACAATATCATATAATTTTATCACTTTTTCTACTTTCTTTTGATATCTTTTGATGACAGCTGTGGTAAGTCCGGTACAGATAGAGCCGGCTAAGGCTACACCACCTAATCCTGCGGAAATAGGTATTCCGATAATAGTAGCCCCTGTTGCGATTGAACGGATGCCAGAGCCAATGGTTATAGCGCTTGAGCTAGCATTTACTAGCATCGATCGTTCTATCGCCTTGTTGTATCTCTTGAGCTTGATGCTAAACTTGTTCTTAAGTTTTATCAACTCTTCAAACTCTGAATTTATTACGCTTGCGTTAAACTTTTCCTGCTCATTCAAATCCTCAGGAGCAGTGGGTAGTTTTGGATAAATTTTAAAATTCATATTTAGAGGGTTGTTATAACATAATTAATAATAAATTATCCTCTAAATAAATAAAATGACAGACATTGACATTGACCCCTTTGGAGAACATGGGATGACGACAGATGAAACAACCGATGAGACGTTTCCTCTCATACCAACTTCAGGTGATCGTACGGATGTACAGATACATACATCAGGTGAACGAGAAACATCATTTGCAGGTCACAGTCTGAATACTAGAGTTTTGAAAGAACTAGTTGAAGGGCTGTATGATAGTTTATCCGAAAAATTCCAGCCAAAACCTGAGGTGTTATATACCGATCAGTTTGAAATTAGAGATGGTGAATTATACTACAAAGACAGTAGCAAACCATTGACAAAAAATGGAAGACTAAGGGCTACTGGTACTATAGCTGACATATTGGGTAAGAACAGGTTACGTAGTTTAGGGTATGATATACCTAGTGGCAAATTTTCAGCCAGACAGGCAGCCGTACTTAACAAAATAGCAGATGACCTTCCCTCGACATCTAAAATCACAACAGCAACCGATGTAGAGTTGGAAGATATGTCCGGTGATGTGGTGAACAGATTTAATTTCAACGCTTAGACAACAATCGGTCGATCATGAAACAACTCAGACCGGCGATCTATTTGAATATCCTGTGCGTGAGCTGTTAGGATTGGATAAAGCGCTGAGAAACATACGAGGAGGTCTTCAGGAAGAGGTTGCAAAAAAGGTTCGAACAGAACAGCATATCGATAAGGAGAAAAACAAGTTGGAAGAAATGGAAAATGATGCAACATACACAGATGAACAACGAAAAGAGGTTGAAAAGAGAATGGAGGGATTACGTGAAGAGTTGGAAGCTAGGAAAGAGAACATTAATATTCTCAAAGGCAAACTAAACAGTCAAGTTACGAGCATCAAAGAAACCATTGCTAAAGTCCTCGACAAAGATACCACATTAGGTGAAAGGATACGAACACTATTCCGTGAACAAGGTATCACAATCGTTAGCATTCTGACAGCGTTTGGTATGGCTATCGGTGTCCTTGTGGAAGCTTTGTTACCGGGAGGATCAGCAGCTGGAAGCTCTTCACAAAATCCTGACAAAGGTGGTGATAAAAAGGACGATGCAAAGGAATGGATAAAAAATAAACTCAAAGCGTTAGCATCACTTCTAGGCAGATTAGCATCTAAAGCGGCAGAGGCTTTACCAGGAATAATTGGATCTATCGTATCATGGATATTGAACAGAGCAAAAGAAGTTGTAGGTTGGTTAAGTCAAAATTTATGGGCTCTGATTGTAGGGTTGATCTATACATACCTTGTCACTAGACGGTAACCATCTGAAAGTGTATATGTTACATGTATCGTGTAACATAATTTTTGTTGATGGTCTTCATCTTTCAAAATACCACACAATTCCACCAATTCCGAGCATACTCAGAGCTATAAAAGCCAATTCTCTTTCATGTTGATCATGACTCGGTGTATAAAAGTCGCTCAATACAGGCTCTCGTGGTAGCGGTTCAAGATGATTACTAAACACCCTATTGTACTCTCTCATTGCATCATTTAGCTCTACGAATTTAGTCTCAGCCTTCTTTTCAAGCAATAGTTGTTTATTGATGAAATCGATCCTTTCCTGTCGTTTTTGCTGCCATTCAATCTGTGCTTTTTGTAATTTTTTTATGGCCAAATCATGACGTTTTCTTTCCTTATCGATTCTGTCTTTGGATAAACTTGAAAACAGATAGCTTGATCCTGTGAAAGCCAAAGCGTTAGCTAAAGCTCCACCTAACATCATTGCGATAGAAGCCATATTTAGATATTGATATTTTCAGGCAAAATCTTTTGTTTGATTAAGTAGTCCTTTGTCACTTCACTAGCGGCGATAATGACAACTAGTTTTCCCGTATCTTCCAAGTCGAACTTTTGAATAGAGGGAGGTGTCATTTTTAACACCTTTTTTACTAGCCAAGAGTAGCCGATAGCGAGTGCCGATATGACTGATGCGTGATATAAATCGGTGACGATATTTTTCTTGTCCATGTTTGTTACATATATTGCGAGATTATATATAGCGTTATTTATCCTTTTATTCCATTTCATGTTTATTGATTTTCACTGGTATTTTAGATTTTTGTGGAAGGGGGGTGGATGGTGACCCACGGGGTAATATTTGCTCTTTCTTTTTATACACAAAATAAGCAAATCCACCAACTAAACCGAGAGCTATTATTCCACCTACACCATAGGTGTAGTTCATAGGTTGTTCATTTGGTTTGGTGAGAGAGGCCTCAGGCTTCTCCATTTCTTTTTGAGGTGACACTTGTTTTAATTGTTCTCGTTTTTTACGGTTGTATTCCGCCAACTTCTTACCCGCTTCAACCTTTTTCGGGTTCTTCGTTGTCACTTGAATGGGAGTCTGTTCTTCTGACATTTTTATTATCTGCTGTATTTATATTATCATCGGATTTATTTAAATTTCTTTCATTGATATAATGCCTCCAGGTAATAAGTCCAACACTGAGTGGTGCTAATAATGAGCCGAATTTATAATATAAGTCACATGTAAATCTTTGAAGAGCAGAGTTTAAGAAGGGGTCAGTTTCCAGGTCATTGCTCAGCGCTTCTTGATTGTTTATTCCTAACGTTGTACAAGCCCCCATCGAATAAATGCGTATCAGTTTCAGACCCAAGGATTTTACCATTTGACCTGATAGTTTAGCTTCGTAAATACTAAAAAGTTTTTCTACCTCTTCATCTTTGAGTTTGTTAATTTGCTCTTCCGTGTACATTTTCCCTAAGTATAGCTTGCTATTTCCAATTAAGACACACTCGAGTAATTTTTGTCTTTTACCATCTGAAGGTGGTGGTGGGAATTCACCTGGAATATCATAACTCTGGTTGATTAAATTATCGATCGCTGTTTACGCCATTTTTATTAGAGAGAGGTATTTTTTAAGACAAAATAATGATAAGAGGATGATGATGTTTAATAATATAAAGTTGATATATTCTAACATTGTTAAATAAATAAACATTGTTTACTTAAACAATTATGTCTGATGATGAATCCTCAGATGATGATATTATATTTTCCCATCAACATACAAAAAGGGTTACTTTTAATGATATAGTAATGGTCCATTATATCTCTGCTTGTGAATCTCGTAGAGGTAACTGGATAGAGGCTGCTGTTGATAGAGTACGCTTTGAATCGAGGATTAAACATATTGGTAAAATTCTAGAACCTGTATTGAGACGTAAATTATTCTCTTACAGTAGTCTTACAGTAGTCTTATAGGAGTCTTATAGGAGTCTTATAGGAGTCTTATAATAGTCTTATAGGAGTCTTACAGTAGTCTTATAGGAGTCTTACAGTAGTCTTATAGGAGTCTTATAGGAGTCTTATAGGAGTCTTACAGTAGTCTTACAGTAGTCTTACAGTAGTCTTACAGTTGTCTTATAGGAGTCTTATAGGAGTCTTGCAGTAGTCTTACAGTAGTCTTACAGTAGTCTTACAGTGGTCTTACAGTAGTCTTATAGTTTTTGTTACAAGAGTCTTGTAACAAATATGTCAACTTGTTTAACAAATCACGTGCGTTCTTGGGTGTTCCATTCTCATGACTAGGCACGCGTGTTTCCCTACTTTCAGTTTTTCCTTGACATTTTTCAATTCTTCTTGCGATTCAATGACATCGTTCTCTTCATGAATGGTGGCTAGATCGTTTCTATCTTTTGGATACCACACATATAACATTTTAGCTTGCCGTCGTAAATTTTTAGGTATAGCCGTGTATGATTGTGTAAGTAACCATAGCGAATGATTTCGATGTCTACCACTAATTGCCAACTCGAGCAAAGGCTGTCTCTTTTTGTCCAATTTTTCATCAGCTATTATATCATCAATCAGAAATAAGGTTTTATATCCAGCACAGAAAAAGTCCATTTTCTTAATACATTCATACAAGCGACCTTCCGGCTCAATTAAAATCACATAGCTGTCATTCCAGAACCACTTCCGATTTCTGTAAGTCTGATTCCACCTCAAGGTGGAACATATAATCACGATGAAATCAAAGTGATCATAGTATTGATTTTCTAATAATTTTACAACACGATCCGTTTTGCCGCATGATGTTGGTCCGACGAATAATGCTGTGTGAGGCTCTTTCATGTAAAGTGTGTCCATTTTACTAATATAATGCAGACATAAATTGACCGTTTTGTATGTTTAGTTGAGCGTCCATTATTAGATATATATATATGCGTTTAAGTTTCCTGCAGTTTCAGCGGTCTTTTCAATCTGTAAAGTGATGCCTTCACTCGCATTTTCAATCCTTCGACCGGTCCCATGCAAGGCATTCTCATCAATTGTTCTGAAATCTAACCATAGAGCATACTTGTTTGTCAAGTAATCAGAGACTTTTACATCATGTAATCCCAAGCGCTTTCGGTTTTCGCCGACGCTATTATCTTTTGGTTTTCCTTCAGCAAAATACTTGCAAATCTCATTGTATTGTTCAAACGGCTGCATCCCTTGAGCAAAAAGTTGGTTAGGCTTGCCCTCAACGATGACAGATACCTTTTTGATCTTTGGATTGTAGAATTTGCAGGTTTCTCGTTTGTAGGATTTTTCTTCTTCAAATAGAACTAAAATACCCTTCAAAGATTTGGCAGGTGTGTTGAATGACCAATTCCACGTTGTGTCTGACTTGTTTACTCTAATTTGTCTGTGCCGCAAAATCCTATCATAGAGCAAAGCCATGTTTTGATATTCAGAAGCGATTTGTCTAGCCAACGTGGGTTGTGTCACAAGCTCATATTCAAGTGAGATGTTAGATATTTTGTATTTACCATCTGGGTTACGTTTTTGACCTGCGGCAGTATCTGGAGGGTCAGAATAGATAACTCGGTTATAGTCGTTAAATGTGATCTCGTAGCATAACCTATTCCCTAAACCCGCTTGATAATATGGAATAGTACTATCTAGCATCTCAAAGTCGAGTGGAATGACAAACTTGTTTTTATAGGTGTCAGCAATGGCTTTGTCTTCTGCATCATCGTCCTTTTTATCAGAAGCACCAATCCTCAATTTCATACAATTCTCTGTACACCCATCGTCGATGATGATACCCTGTCTTATCGCGTTTCTCTTTTCAAACTTGGTTAACCATAAATCTCTGTAGCACCCAAAAAGATCAAAGTCATCGATGCTCAATATCTCATTACCTTCAAACTTGACAGCCAACTTCTTAACGATAGCTCTTCCAATGTTACTGACCAATGTTCTTTTCGTGTCAGCTGTCGACTCGAGTTCAATATCAAAACTTAGATTCGTTGTTCCTGGGATAATGACATCATCACTTCCTAAATTTGGAAACCTAACCAATAATAGCTGATTTTGATCGATCTCACTCGGATTGTGTGTGACAATTACTTTTTGACGAGAACCTTTTACACCGCGAGCAGTTCTAAGTGAACGTTCTGGATTTAACCTCTTTCCATACTCCATTATTAATTATGATATATATAATTAATTATTACTTTTTATCTCGGTTTAGCGGATGTGCAAAACAACGGTTCTTCCTAGGTCTTCTTTTAGCATATTGCAATGTTGATCTGTGAGTTTCAACGTGAGAGACTGAAATACACCATTTTTTAATTTTTTGTACTGAGGGTTTTTAGGCTCAACATGTGTGAAGTCACTATATTCAGCCATGTGATAGGTTAGTAAAATATCACTTAGCTTTCCATTCTCAAGATTTTGAGTGTTGTCGAGTTCAGATAGATGCAAATTAATTTTGATTATTTTAGCGAGCTTATTTGTTTTGATTATTCGAGGGTCTTTGTCTAATGAGGTAAGTTTTACATCACCTGCTAAAAAGGCACCTGCTTTCCCATGAGTCAGTTTCAACTCTTTGGTTATTTCATACGTAACATTGTCTGCAAACATATCAACCAATGCAATTTCTTTTGAGCCATCCAAGTTTTGAATGGGGTAAGAAAAATAGATTGTCTTTTCTCCTTTTGCGATATTTACTGTGATATACATTTCTTGTATTAGAGAATAGAGGATTATATTTTTAAATAATGGAGAACATTTTTAAATATGCTCCCAATGCGCTTTATAAGTCAAATGGAGGACAATACCTTCAGATATTGAATTCTAAAGATTTATACAAACAAACAATTATTGTCTCTGAAAATGGTTCTTTTCCTGCGAGCTTTCCCAATATTTTTACTAATTACAAAATGGATGAAAATGAAAAACGCATGAAAATTTGGCAGGAACAACCATTTAAATTATGGCAAACCCAACTCAATTTTGTCACTTGGTGTGCTTCAAGTGCTTGTGGGGTCAGTTCTGAACATCTGAAAGAAGGTCGCTCTACTCCTATGATTAGAGCAGTATATCGTTTTCACGTCTATTATCATATTAGACGAATCATTAAGCGTCTGCAGACACCTCTACCTTTTGAAGATAGTTTCAACCAATACGATAATCCTTATAACAAAGAAGAGTTTTTAAAAATCTGTAGTGAATATGGTGTCGATTCTGATCCTAAAAAATACAAAGGGCAATACTTTTACAGCTCGTATCAAAAAAGACGTAGAGACTATCCAACGCCAGGTGTGAGTTATTTCACAGACGACTCCATGACACGATGGATTATAGAAAAATCTAAAGGCTTTACAAAAACAGGTCTTGTAAAAATTTCAGAGAGTGTTAGAGCATATGCTTATCTTGTTCTTAGTTCGCAAGCCTCAGCTCGTTCTTCTATTTTAGGTAATAATTCAAGCTCTTTGACAGCTCAAAGAGTTTTTATGAACAACTTTGAAGACATTGTTAACCGCAGAGTTGATATTCAAGATGCCATTAAACGTTATCAAGATACTTTAAATTACGCTTCAAGCAAAGTTGATTATTCTGTTGGACAAGGTATTTACATGTTACCTAGTGACATGAATCTAAACATCAAGTCGGGAGTGTCTGGTTACAATAATAAAATTCTCATATCTAATGAGAACTTGAGCCTCGGAAGAAATAAAATGATTAATGTTATGCAAGAGCATCATATTTCACACAAAGTGACTAGCTCTCCAACACAAACAAAAAATAAAAGTTCACAAAAGGAAGTTCATAAAAGAGTAGTGAGTCAAACAGATTCACTCCCATCTCACGAAGAAGAGAAAATAGCTTTGGTTTTAGCGATTACCACGATGTTTAGTATATGGTATGTATTTCGCTGATCAGCGTATGTAGTTTGCAATTATAGTCGGCATTGTGGATACATGCTAACACTTCTAAGCCCTGGCGTTTGTTGAATTTCGATCGAAATGACGGTAACCTGAATGTCTCTATGGACCAGAGAAACCTGACAGTGATAAATCACCCAGACGCAATGCTAACCATTCCGCGATATATTCAACACAACTGCGGGGAAGTGCGCACTCATGCAAGTTTTACAACCAGAACATGAGAGATCTACAACCGCCGAAGTATATATACTTCCTCTCAGACGAACTGCGTGGGGTTCGAACACACGACCTTGCTGTTACAAGTTAGCGTTCTTATCCACTAGACTACGCTGATCTGTATGTTATATGTATTGTTAGCTCATTTATGTTATAAAAATGAAACTACTATAAACTGCTTTTTACTACATTTTTATGAGATATTTAATTGTTTACATTTATGAGTAATTTGTGGTTATATAATAATAATTAAAACTGCTTACGTGTTGTTATTTGTTATGTAATCAAAATAACACGTTTCATAACGCGATACGAGTTATGAAAACAAAGGTCTTAGATGATAATATTAGCTATAGTAGGGAAATTCCCGAAATCATATGATTCCATGTTATGTTTATGAGGGATACAATTTTGCGCTATAATCGGCACTTTCCTATCTCTACAGACAGTTGAATTTGATTTGTGTTCTTTTAAAACTGGCAGCTGCAACTCATGGCAAGTCTCCTAGTCATGTCAATACTCTACTCTGATGAAGCCTACACAGGTTTTCTTTATAAAGAGCAGCAAAATCTGTCGTTTTTATTTTTGGATCCTTTCTAAACTTGTTCTCTTATTTGTTCCTAGTCAATTTGTTTGCCAATTCTGCATTCATGAATGAGAGTCCAGCGACACCGTCTTTGCCTCTAGTCTATATTAATAGCACATTTGCTTTTTGTCTGTCTGTCTGCATACTCCATCACTTATACAAGATTTAATACAAATTTTTTCAGATTTTTTATAACCTTAGAAAATGAAAAATTTTCCCATGAATTGTCATGAACTGGATTTTACATTTTTAGGGTTGGTTAATTGAAAAGTGATTCACCCCACCCCATAAATTCAGCTATTCCCTTAGTAAAATAGTATTTGTATATCTGTTTGCAAGTTTCTGTTAGGTCTGAATTTTGTTAAATGGGCCTAGAATTAAGTGGTGCATTGTGTAGTTATACATAACTTTTTACACTTTTATTTTTAGTAATCAGCAACTGCTTGGTATTGGATCTTCATTTAATTTAATGATTGATGTCCACTTAAATTGGTAGGAAGAAAAGTTCACCTGCGCGATTAGCCAAACTCGTATGCTTGTAAGAACGTTAAGCTGGAAAGTAAAAATTGAAGCTGAAATAAAATCGATTAAAGTATCCGTAATTGCTGTAGTTGTTCTTGTCCATTTGATTTCTGTAAATATTACCCGACCAATAAAGTTTTAATTGATCGTTATGGAAACGTGCGGGCGACCTGGTTTTCTTTCAAAACGTTTACCAATGATTACTCTTTACTTCTATGTTTTTATATGAATTTGACTTTGGTACTTCCGTTAGAAAACAATGCGCATGTGATATGTTATGACACTTGTTATTCGGCACTTAGGAAATTGTCTTTATGGTCTGCACAGGATATAGATCCAAATATTAAATTAGAGGAAACAACTTATATGTGTGGTCAGGCTTCTCCAGTTGTCATTCGATGACTTACCTATTTAATAGTGCTAACGTAACGTGGTCCTTTCCACCGCATATGGTTTTAATGTATCTTTGTTTTGGATGAATAGATTTACATTTTCGATTTGCATGCCTACCAACCAAAAACGGGCGTACCAGGTTTTAAAAAGCAATTCTTTCGTTTTGTAAGTAAGTGATTATAATCTTTTGATTTTTGAGCATATATTTTGCGCTGACCTTAAGGCCTATGGGCCTCTTGTCTTCTTTTCAGATAATAAGGTATGTTGTTTACATGCTGAAAAGGATGGAGCGACCGATGGGAAAATCACTGTTTTTAAAGATGAAACACTTTTAAAGTGCAGACAGATTCTTACTGCAAGGAAAGAACAAAAGTTGAAATATGCTAATGTTACATTACCAAACTTTATATCGTCTGAAAAAGGATTCCATATTGAGTGTTACAGAAAGTTCACAGCATTATCTAAGCCACAGCGAGAAAAAATGGCTGCAACACTTGAAAAAGGAGAAGAAGAAGGGAAAGTCACTCGAGTAACCCGTTCTGATGTAGCTCCTTCAACATCTAACAAGAGAACTGGGGTATTTTTGGCATCTTGTTTGTTTTGTGGCAAATACAGAAAGAAACATAATGGTATTGAGCATCCTTTGGTTAACGTTGAAACAGCAAATTTTGAAGAAAATATACGAAGGTATGCAGAAGCCAAATCGGACGAAAAGATGCTTATAAGGATATCATCATCAAACTTCAGTGCTAAAGAAATCAAATATCATAGTTTATGTCGAAAAACGTATCAAAAGGAAGCAGAGAGTATAATGAAGGAAGAGACTTTGGTTACAAATGGAACTTCTTACTGGCATAGAGAAAGAGATGTTTATGGGAAGGCCTTTGATGTTATTGCTGCATTCGTGGAAACAAACATAATTGAAAATGAAGAAGTACATTTGTTGGTCAACGTCAACCACCACTATAAGGCTTTAGTTCGTGATATCGGAGATCAGGAGTTTGAAGATGCCGAGCCAACTGCGATGAACCTGGAGAGAAAAATCACAAAACATTTCAAGGATAGAATTTGTATCGAAAAGGGAGGCAGCAGACGAGGCAATATTGTTTACAGTTCAAAGCTGACTACCGAACAAGTTATCAGGAAAGAAATTTTGGATGTAAAAATTAGAGATGTTGCATTTTTGATAAGAGAAGAAATAATGAAAGCCAAGAAGAGACCTTTACCGGACGATTTGACAATTGAGGACATATCTGCGGGTGAAGTTCAAACTCCTGAGATGGTTACAGACTTCTTTAATTATTTGATCGCTGGACCTGATGCAAGGAGTTGGCAAAATATGAGTAAGAAACGGAGAGTACATTCGATCAGTCAAGACGTAATCTTTGCTGTAACATCTGGCAACAAGAAACCATCTTCATATGGCGCTGTTGCAATGTTTCTGCTGAAGAGAGTAATGGCTAGTAGAGGTAGCACCATCCATTTTGTTTCCGACAAATGGTCACATCCTTCAATAAAAGATTGTGAACGAGATGCTAGATCTGCCAATGAAGTCTCTTATCAAGTGAATGGCTCTGCTCAAAAGCGTCCATCAAACTGGCTTGGGGCATTAAGAAATTCTCACTTTAAAGAATCTCTCATTGCTTTTTTGGTAGAAGAGTGGAAACATGAGTCCTACGCTCAAGTATTTGGAAAGAAAACGTTGTATGCAAACAATGGAAATGAATGCTTCAGGTTCAAGGTAGAAAACAATAAAGTTGAAAGAGTAGAAATGGATTGTTTGTATAACAGTCACGAAGAAGCTGACACGAGAATGCTTTATCATTTAGCAAATGTCGATTCTCCCTCAAGCATTGTTTTGCGCACTGTAGATACAGATGTCTTGGTAACTTTGCTAGGGTGCAAATATGTATTTGATGATAGAATCAAAATTTGGATGGAGGTTGGATTACAATCAAACAATACTTTACGACATATAAGCATCAACCAATTACATCAAACTCTGGGAAGCAAAGTTTGCAAAGCACTACCGGCTTTTCACGCATTTACAGGGTGTGATTATACCGCTTCCTTCAGTGGAAAGGGAAAGATAAGACCATTCAAAACCCTGGAGAAAAATGAAGAAATGCAGGATGCATTTTATCGAATCGGTGTGGAAAGAGAATTACCTGCAAGTGTTTACTTAGAAATGGAAAAGTTTGTTTGTTTAATGTATGGCATGAAGAAAACCACTTCAGTTGATGAGGCTCGCACACAACTATTTCTAGGCAAGTACAAGCAGAAAGAAGATACTGAAAGATTATCATTTGTAAAAAAACTGGATGCAAGTTCGTTACCACCTTGTGCTAAAGTTCTTCATCAGAAAATCAAAAGAACGCATCTGATTGCAAGACAATGGCTTTCAGCAACATCCTCGTTTCAACCAGTCATGAATCCCTTAGAGCAAGGATGGAGTTTAACAGATACTGGCTATCAAATAATTTGGTATGAAGGAGAATCATCGCCAAGAACATTGGATGTAGTGGCTGAAGATGTAGGAGAGCACGAAGAAATTGAAGAAGGTATCTATTTGAACCATTTCATAGGTGTTTCTTACTTATCTTTGCCTGAAAAGATGCCCAAAGTATCTAAATTTTAAATATTTGATGTAGTCAGTTTGGATTGAATCTGGGAGATTAGAAAGCTATGAAGAAACAAAAATGTAATCAAACTTATCTTTTTAGTTGCAGAGGAAGACGTACAGGAAACCGAAACATCTGACACCGATAATGAATATGATACAGATGGTGAAACGAGCACTGATGAAAATAGCTAAAACCTCAGAACGTACAATCAATTGATATTATTGAATAGATATCTTTTATCAAGTACAAATTTGTTATGTGTGTGTACATTCCTTTTCCATTTGTTCAAGTGTTCTCATAATTATTGTAACTACATCATAGATAATTTTACGAGCTTACCTTTGGTCTTACATCAGGTATTGCGTATTTTTTAACTCTAAAGCAATTTCTAATCTGACCACACCTTACCCCCGGAAAATTTGGTCAGATTTGCTTGTTTTAGTAAGTTTGTACATCAACATAACTCTTTGTAAAGTTTCATTTATGCACTGAATGGGTTGTCATAACTTCAACCCATAAGGTCCAAAAAGGGCCATTTTCAAAATGATGATCTGACCACACCTTACCCCTGGAAAATTTGGTAAGTTATATTGTTTTCGTACTCACAAAGGTCTGGATAACTCACCATGAAAATATCATGCATGAGAGATAGGAAAGTGCGGATGTTAGGGCAAAACTATGACGTCATCAGAAATCATATGATTTCGGGGATTTCCCTACTATAGCTAATATTATCATCATATAAGATCTTTGTTTTCATAACTCGTATCGCGTTATGAAACGTGTTATTTTGATTACATAACATAACAAAATTCTATTATTATAACCACAAATTACTCATAAATGTAAACAATATCATAAAAATGTAGTAAAAAGCAGTTTGTAGAAGTTTCATTTTTATAACATAAATAAGCTAACAATACATATGACATACAGATCAGAGTAGTCTAGTGGATAAGAACGCTAACTTGTAACAACAAGGTCGTGTGTTCGAACCCCACTCGGTCTCTCATGTCCTGGTTGAAAAACTTGCATGAGTGCGCACTTCCCCGCAGTTGCGTTGGATATATCGCGGTTTGGGTAGACTTCGGTCTGGGTGATTAATCACTGTCAGGTTTCACTGGTCCACAGAGACATTCAGGTTACCGTCAAATCGATCGAAATTCAACATAAACGTCAGGGCTTGAAGGTGTTAGCATGAACCTAAACTACTATGACATGTGGCTGTCGGGATATAAACGCCAGGGCTTGAAGGTGTTAGCATGAACCTAAACTACTATGACATGTGGCTGTCGGGATATAAACGCCAGGGCTTGAAGGTGTTAGGATGAAGCTAAACTACTATCACATGTGGCTGTCGGTACAAAAACCTAAGGGTTCTCTAAAATAGAGTTTTGTTTTCAATAATAATAATAATACCATATACTAAACATCGTGGTAATCGCTAAAACCAAAGCTATTTTCTCTTCTTCATGAGATGGGAGTGAATCTGTTTGACTCACTACTCTTGTTTGAACTTTCTTTTGTAAACTTTTATTTTTTGTTTGTATTGGAGAGCTAGTCACTTTGGGCGAAATATGATGCTCTTGCATAACATTAATCATTTTGTTTCTTCCGAGGCTCAAGTTGTCATTAGATATGAGAATTTTATTATTATAACCAGACACTCCCGACTTGATGTTTAGATTCATGTCACTAGGTAACATGTAAATACCTTGTCCAACAGAATAATCAACTTTGCTTGAAGCATAATTTAAAGTATCTTGATAACGTTTAATGTCATCTTGAATATCAACTCTGCGGTTAACAATGTCTTCAAAGTTGTTCATAAAAACTCTTTGAGCTGTCAAAGCGCTTGAATTATTACCTAAAATAGAAGAACGAGCTGAGGCTTGCGAACTAAGAAGAAGATAAGCATATGCTCTAACACTCTCTGAAATTTTTACAAGACCTGTTTTTGTAAAGCCTTTAGATTTTTCTATAATCCATCGTGTCATGGAGTCGTCTGTGAAATAACTCAGACCTGGCGTTGGATAGTCTCTACGTCTTTTTTGATACGAGCTGTAAAAATATTGTCCTTTGTATTTTTTAGGATCAGAATCGACACCATATTCACTACAGATTTTTAAAAACTCTTCTTTGTTATAAGGATTATCGTATTGGTTGAAACTATCTTCAAAAGGTAGAGGTGTCTGCAAGCGCTTAATGATTCGCCTAATATGATAATAGACGTGAAAACGATATACTGCTCTAATCATAGGAGTAGAGCGACCTTCTTTCAGGTGTTCAGAACTGACCCCACAAGCACTTGAAGCACACCAAGTGACAAAATTGAGTTGGGTTTGCCATAATTTAAATGGTTGTTCCTGCCAAATTTTCATACGTTGATCATTTTCATCCATTTCGTAATTAGTAAATATATTTGGAAAAGTTGCGGGGAAAGAACCGCTCTCAGAGACGATAATTGTTTGTTTGTATAAATCTTTAGCATTCAATATCTGAAGGTATTGCCCTCCATTTGGTTTATAAAGCGCGTTGGGAACATATTTAAAAATATTCTCCATTATTATTTAATAATATTATCTTCTATTTAATACAAGAAAATGTATATCACAGCAAATCTCGTAAGGGGTGAGAAGACCATATATCTACCTTACCCCATTCGAAATATGGACGGTTCGAAAGAGATCGCATTATGTGAGATATTTGGAGACACCTTCACCTATCAAATCACAACACCGATAACATTGAAAACGTCTGACGATGGGAAAGTTGAAAAGTCGATACCAAAACGAAAATTCACTGGCAGAGAATTGAACGCGTTTTTAGCAGGCACCTTTTTAGAAGGTGATATAGAACTTAAACCATTAGGCAAATACTCTCAAGTAATCAGAACAAATACGCTAGCTAAAATAACCAAAATGAATTTACATCTCTCTGAACTCGACAACACTCAAAATCTTGAGGATGGAAAGCTAAGTGATATTCTACTAACTATTCCCATCGATAAATATAGTGACTTTACACATACTGAGCCTAAAAATCTCCATTACAAAAAACTAAAAAACGGTGTATTCCAGTCTCTCACGTTGAGACTGACAGATCAGCATGGTGGTATACTAAAAGAAGATCTGGGTACAACCGTTGTTTTGCACATCCGCTAAACCGAGATAAAAAGTAAAAATTAATTATATATCATAAAATTAACAATGGAATACGGAAAGAGGTTAAATCCAGAACGTTCACTTAGAACTGCCCGCGGTGTAAAAGGCTCTCGTCAAAAAGTAATTGTCACACACAATCCGAGTGAGATCGATCAAAATCAGCTATTATTGGTTAGGTTTCCGAATTTAGGAAGCGATGATGTTATTATTCCAGGAACAACGAATCTAAGTTTTAATATTGAACTCGAATCGAAAGCTGACTCAAAAAGAACATTAGTCAGTAACATTGGGAGAGCTATCGTTAAAAAGTTGGCTGTCAAGTTCGAAGGTAACGAGATATTGAGCATCGATGACTTTGATCTTTTTGGGTGTTACAGAGATTTATGGTTAACCAAGTTTGAAAAGAGAAACGCGATAAGACAGGGTATCATCATCGACGATGGGTGTACAGAGAATTGTATGAAATTAAGGATTGGTGCTTCAGATAAAAAGGACGATGATGCAGAAGACAAAGCCATTGCTGACACCTATAAAAACAAGTTTGTCATTCCACTCGACTTTGAGATGCTAGATAGTACTATCCCATATTATCAAGCGGGTTTAGGGAATAGGCTTTGCTACGAGATCACATTTAACGACTATAACCGAGTTATCTATTCTGACCCTCCAGATACTGCCGCAGGTCAAAAACGTAACCCAGACGGTAAATACAAAATATCCAACATCTCACTTGAATATGAGCTTGTGACACAACCCACGTTGGCTAGACAAATCGCTTCTGAATATCAAAACATGGCTTTGCTCTATGATAGGATTTTGCGGCACAGACAAATTAGAGTAAACAAGTCAGACACAACGTGGAATTGGTCATTCAACACACCTGCCAAATCTTTGAAGGGTATTTTAGTTCTATTTGAAGAAGAAAAATCCTACAAACGAGAAACCTGTAAATTCTACAATCCAAAGATCGAAAAGGTATCTGTCATCGTTGAGGGCAAACCTAACCAACTTTTTGCTCAAGGGATGCAGCCGTTTGAACAATACAATGAGATTTGCAAGTATTTTGCTGAAGGAAAACCAAAAGATAATAGCGTCGGTGAAAACCGAAAGCGCTTAGGATTACATGATGTAAAAGTCTCTGATTACTTAACAAACAAGTATGCTCTATGGTTAGATTTCAGAACAATTGATGAGAATGCCTTGCATGGGACCGGTCGAAGGATTGAAAATGCGAGTGAAGGTATCACTTTACAGATTGAAAAGACCGCTGAAACTGCAGGAAACTTAAACGCATATATATATCTAATAATGGACGCTCAATTAAATATTCAAAACGGTCAATTTATGTCTGCATTATATTAGTAAAATGGATACACTTTACATGAAAGAACCTCACACGGCATTATTCGTCGGACCAACATCGTGCGGCAAAACGGATCGTGTTGTAAAATTATTAGAAAATCAATACTATGATCACTTTGATTTCATCGTGATTATATGTCCCACCTTGAGGTGGAATCAGACTTACAGAGATCGGAAGTGGTTCTGGAATGACAGCTATGTGATTTTAATTGAGCCGGAAGGATCTTTGTATGAATGGATTAAGAAAATGGACTTTTTCTGTGCTGGATACAAAACCTTATTTCTGATTGATGATATAATCGCTGATGAAAAATTGGACAAAAAGAGACAGCCTTTGCTCGAGTTGGCAATTAGCGGTAGACATCGAAATCATTCGCTATGGTTACTTACACAATCATACACAGCTATACCTAAAAATTTACGACGTCAAGCTAAAATGTTATATGTGTGGTATCCAAAAGATAGAAACGATCTAGCCACTATTCATGAAGAGAATGATGTGATTGATTCACAAGAAGAATTGAAAAATGTCAAGGAAAAACTGAAAGGAGGGAAACACACATGCCTAGTCATGAGAATGGAACATCCAAGAACGTATGCGATTTGTTAAACAGGTTGACGTTATTTGTTACATGACTCTTGTAACAAAAACTATAAGACTCCTGTAAGACTACTATAAGACTCCTATAAGACTACTGTAAGACTCCTATAAGAGAATAATTTACGTCTCAATACAGGTTCTAGAATTTTACCAATATGTTTAATCCTCGATTCAAAGCGTACTCTGTCAGCAGCAGCCTCTATCCAGTTACTTCTACGAGATTCACAAGCATAGATATAATGGACCATTACTTTATCATTAAAAGTAACCCTTTTTGTATCTTGATGGGAAAATATAATATCATCATCTGAGGATTCATCATCAGACATAATTGTTTAAGTAAACAATGTTTATTTATTTAACAATGTTAGAATATATTATTAAACATCATCATCCTCTTATAATTATTTTGTCTTACAAAATTATAAGAGGACAGCAAACTCTTATACAACAAATTTCAACAAAATTATAAGAGGACAGCAAACTCTTATACAACAAATTTCAACAAAATTATAAGAGGACAGCAAACTCTTACACAACAAATTTCAACAAAATTATAAGAGGACAGCAAACTCTTATACAACAAATTTCAACAAAATTATAAGAGGACAGCAAACTCTTACACAACAAATTTCAACAAAATTATAAGAGGACAGCAAACTCTTATACAACAAATTTCAAACAAAATTATAAGAGAGTATAAGAAAATTATAACAAACACAACAAAATGATAGAATATGTCAACTTCGTGTTATTAAGCATACTGCTGATCTCGCTATTTTACTTTTATTTTGTGTTAAAAAAATACCTCTCTCTAATAAAAATGGTGGAAACAGCGATCGATAATTTAATCAACCAGAGTTATGATGTTCCGGGTGAATTTCCACCTTCAGATGGTAAAAGACAAAAATTACTCGAGTGTGTCTTAACCGGTAATAGCAAGCTATACTTAGGGAAAATGTACACGGAAGAGCAAATTAACAAACTCAAAGATGAAGAGGTAGAAAAACTTTTTAGTATCTATGAAGCTAAACTATCAGGTCAAATGGTAAAATCCTTGGGGAAATCACTCATACGTATTTATTCCATGGGAGCTTGTGCAACGTTAGGAATAAACAATCAAGATGCGCTGAGCAATGACCTGGAAACTGACCCCTTCTTAAACTCTGCCCTTCAAAGATTTACATGTGACTTATATTATAAATTCGGCTCATTATTAGCACCACTCAGTGTTGGACTTATTACCGGGAGGCATTATATCAATGAAAGGAATTTAAATAAATCCGATGATAATATAAATACAGTAGATAATAAAAATGTCAGAAGAACAGACTCCCATTCAAGTGACAACGAAGAACCCAAAAAAGGTTGAAGCGGGTAAGAAGTTGGCGGAATACAACCGTAAAAAACGAGAAGAATTAAAACAAGTGTCACCTCAAAAAGAAGTGAAGAAGCCCGATGACTCTCTCACCAAACCAAATGAACAACCTATGAACTACACCTATGGTGTAGGTGGAATAATAGCTCTCGGTTTAGTTGGTGGATTTGCTTATTTTATGTATAAAAAGAAAGAGCAAATATTACCCCGTGGGTCACCATCCACCCCCCTTCTACAAAAATCTAAAATACCAGTGAAAATCAATAAACATGAAATGGACTAAAAAGAAAAAAATGTATATATAACAAACATGGACAAGAAAAATATCGTCAACGATTTATATCACGCATCAGTCATATCGGCACTCGCTATCGGCTACTCTATGCTTGTAAAAAAGGTGTTAAAAATGACACCTCCCTCTATTCAAAAGTTTGACTTGGAAGATACGGGAAAACTAGTTGCCATTATCGCCGCTAGTGAAGTGACAAAGGACTACTTAATCAAACAAAAGATTTTGCCTGAAAATATCAATATCTAAATATGGCTTCTATCGCAATGATGTTGGGTGGAGCTTTGGCTAACGCTTTGGCTTTCACAGGATCAAGCTATCTGTTTTCAAGTTTATCCAAAGACAGAATCGATAGGGAAAGAAAACGTCATGATTTGGCCATAGAAAAATTACAAAAAGCACAGATTGAATGGCAGCAAAAACGACAGGAAAGGATCGATTTCATCAATAAACAACTATTGCTCGAAAAGAAGGCTGATTCAAAATTCGTAGAGCTAAACGATGCAATGAGAGAGTACAATAGGGTGTTTAGTAATCATCTTGAACCGCTACCACGAGAGCCTGTATTGAGCGACTTTTATACACCGAGTCATGATCAACATGAAAGAGAATTGGCTTTTATAGCTCTGAGTATGCTTGGAATTGGTGGAATTGTATGGTATTTTGAAAGATGAAGACCATCAACAAAAAATTATGTTACACGATATGTGTAACATATACACTTTCAGATGGTTACCGTCTAGTGACAAGGTACGTATAGATCAACCCCCCAACCCCTACAATCAGAGCCCATAAATTTTCACTTAACCAACCGACCGCTTCTTTTGCTCTGTTCATTATCCACGATACGATAGACCCAATTATTCCAGGTAAAGCCTCTGCCGCTTTAGATGCCAATCTACCTAGAAGTGATGCTAACGCTTTGAGTTTATTTTTTATCCATTCCTTTGCATCGTCCTTTTTATCACCACCTTTGTCAGGATTTTGTGAAGAGCTTCCAGCTGCTGATCCTCCTGGTAACAAAGCTTCCACAAGAACACCGATAGCCATACCAAACGCTGTCAGAATGCTAACGATTGTGATACCTTGTTCACGGAATAGTGTTCGTATCCTTTCACCTAATGTGGTATCTTTGTCGAGGACTTTAGCAATGGTTTCTTTGATGCTCGTAACTTGACTGTTTAATTTACCTTTGAGAATATCAATGTTCTCTTTCCTAGCTTTCAACTCTTCACGTAATCCATCCATTCGATCTTCAACCTCTTTTCGTTGTTCGTCCGTGTATGTTGCATCGTTTTCCATTTCTTCCAACTTGTTTTTCTCCTTATCGATATGCTGTTCTATTCGAACCTTTTTTGCAACCTCTTCCTGAAGACCTCCTCGTATGTTTCTCAGCGCTTTATCCAATCCTAACAGCTCACGCACAGGATATTCAAATAGATCACCGGTCTGAGTCATTTCATGATCGACAGATTGTTGTCTTATTAATGAAATTAGATCTTCCGTACTATTTGCAATGTTCCCCGTAATTTCCTCAAGCTCTACATCACTCGATTTTGTGATTTTAGATGTCGAAGGAAGGTCTTCTGCTATTTTATTAAGCACAGCTGCCTGTCTGGCTGAAAATTTGCTCTTAGGTATATCATACCCTAAATTACGCAGTCTTTTCTTGCCAAGTATTTTCTCTATAGTATCAATAGCCCTTAGTCTTCCATTGTTTGTCAATGGTTTGCTACTGTCTTTGTAGTATAATTCACCATCTCTAATTTCAAACTGATCGGTATATAACACCTCAGGTTTTGACCGGTATTTTTCGGATAATCTATCATACAGCCCTTCAACTAGTTCTTTCAAAACTCTAGTATTCAGACTGTGACCTCCGAATGATGTTTCATGATCACCTGATGTATGTATCTGTGCACCCGTACGATCACCGGTCGGTATGAGAGGAAACGTCTCATCGGTTGTTTCATCTGTCGTCATCCCATGTTCTCCAAAGGGGTCAATGTCAATGTCTGCCATTTTATTTATTTAGAGGATAATTTATTATTATATTATGTTATAACAACCCTCTAAATATGAATTTTAAAATTTATCCAAAGTTACCAACTGCTCCTGAGGATTTGAATGAGCAGGAAAAGTTTAACGCAAGCGTAATAAATTCTGAGTTTGACGAGTTGATAAGACTGAAAGACAAGTTTAGCATCAAGCTCAAGAGATACAACAAGGCGATAGAACGATCGATGCTACTAAATGCTAGCTCAAGCGCTATAACCATTGGCTCTGGCATCGGTTCAATTGCAACAGGGGCTACTATTATCGGAATACCTATTTCTGCAGGATTAGGTGGTGTAGCCTTAGCCGGCTCTATCTGTACCGGACTTACCACAGCTGTCATCAAAAGATATCAAAAGAAAGTAGAAAAAGTGATAAAATTATATGATATTGTTACATCCTCAATTTCTGTCTTCGAAACAAGTATCTCACAGGCGCTGACTGATGGAAGGATCAATTACAAAGAATTCCAGGTTTTGCAGGGAACATATTACAAAGCTTTAGAAGGACTCAGTTCTACAGATAGAAAGATGGGTACCGAAGCTCAAAATCAATTTCAAAAAAGTTTGATGGTAGAACTCCAAAACTTGAAAAAGTCAATAAACGAAAATGGTTACTAGGATGTGTGGTTATGTGTTCCTCAATTTGAAAAAGTGATATAAAGAAATATGATCACAAGTATATAGACAATGGAATTCCCAACAGTTGATACATTTGAACAAACAATCAAAAAGCAAAACAAGGAACAAATGGCAGAGATCATAAAGTGGCGAGAGCTACCTGAAAACGTGATTTATCATGTTAAATTTTTTTCTACAAAAGCTATGTATGCAGAGTTGAAAGACGGAGCAGGAAATATATATAAGGTGTGGTTGCCTGAAAGACTTTTCATTGAATTAAATGATTATGGTTGGAGCTCTAGAGAGGCCTTTGTCAGACCGAAAGGTCTCAAACAATCTCAAAAGAATTCAGAAAGACAATTCTTTGATTATGACATTATATGGCGCTAGATAAAATCTCGTCGACTAATCTTTACTTGTTTCTAGTAAAGATACTTTTGTACGATTCACCAACCTTGCACATAATCAGGAGGTAGCTCTGTATCTTCAGGTATTAATATCAGCTCTTCTTTCACAAAAGCTCGTTCAGGTCCATCTTGAAGGTAATACATTACACGGTTACCAGGTTGCTCTATTACCTCACTCAATCTATATGTCTTCTTTGACCATATTCTATCTGTTGCTCTTTTTCGATGGTCATCGTGCTCTTCACCCGGTTGCAGTAGATATCTATACAAACCATCTTGAGGTAATTTTTCTTCAGGTGGATAGCTCTCTCGTTTAGCGAGAGGCACCTCTTTCAATTTGATGGCATCTTTCGGTTTCATACCGATCATCTGAGTCTTTGTATCATTCAATCTACCTACAAGTTTATACAAATATTTGACCCATGTAGATGATACCTTTTCCGAATCATTTAGTTCTTGAGCATCTTGTATTTTGAATAAATTTTCAGCAAGTATCTTGTTCAATGCTTCAACAAAAGCTGTATGGGTATGCTTATATTTAGTAGTTGCTCTTTTAATTTCAACATTATTCTTCTCCAACAGCTTTGTCACATCAGCTTTGAATTCAGAACCGTTATCACATTGAAATACTTTTGGATAGTTTAAGGGTCCGACCTTGTAGATGTCTTCGATCATAGCAGCAACCTCTTTCGCTCTCTTAGTATTCAAAGGTCGAGCCACCTTATAGCGTGAAGCAACATCGATACCAGACAAAAATGTACTTGTATTTATTACCATATAGCATATCACTAGGCATATACAATATATCAAATTGATGAATCTCATTCGGTTTAGTTACCTCATAATGTGGACGTTCGATCCTTTTCGGTGCCGGTAGATGTACCTGCCACAAAGCTTGTTTGATAACCACTTCTTAATTTCCTTCAGTTTGAAACCAAATCCTCTTAGATTGCGAACAGCCTTTTGTCCTTTCCATAAGTTTTGAGGTTGATAATAAATCTCTTGAAGTTTAGTGTCTGACATTTTTTATTTATAAACAACGTTTATTTAGCTCATTTTATTAAAAAAATGACACGAGAAAAGTGGCTTAAAAGTTTTTATTATCTTTATATAAAGAATAAACATGACCGACAAAACAGAATCAGATTACCAATCAATGGGTTCTAGTGCGTTACGAGCATTATGTGCGTCACGAAAAATAAAATATGTTAACCAAATGAACAAAGCTAAAATGCTTGAGGTACTTGAGAAAAATGATAAGGATCCATTGTTTCTTTATGATCCTGATACGAAACAATTATTTTATACACGCTATTCAAACTGGATAAAAAACAACGAAGAAAAATATCTCAGATATCGAGAGAATAATAAAGAGCAGAAAAAGATGGTTCGCAAACAAAAAAGATTGGCTCGTTCAACCTCGTAAAGGGTGTTTTTTTTTTTTGTTACTTAAATCGAGTAACAAATGTTAACTAGATGGTCTGAAAAAT